>RJVU01069130.1:996953-1029392 GCA_003731715.1 Anabarilius grahami
GTAATTTAATGACTTTATTCTCGTAATTTAATGACTTTATTCTCGTAATTTAATGATTTTTTTCTCGTAATTTAATGACTTTATTCTCAACATTTTATCTTGACTTTTTTCTCGAAATTTAACGAGTTTTTTCTCGTAATTTAACGAGTTTAATCTCGAGATGGTTTTATTTTTTTATTATTGCTTGTCCCTAATCCTCTTCCGTAATAAAGAACCTTTAACATCCATGGAATCTTTACATTCCATGAAAGATTCTTTTTAGTGGAAATTTTAGATTTATCTTAAGATTTATAAAATGTTCTTCACACTAAGAAAAAAAAATTTAAGAACTGTTCACTAAAAGGTTCTTTGGTTATATGGTGTGTGTCAAATCATAAAATATTTGTTTTTATTTCATGAAAAAACTGTGGAAAACAGAGCTTGATTTTTTTTTAATTCGATTTTTACTGTATTTTCCATCTTGCTTTAAACATCTGCATTCTAACTAGCAACAGTGTTGGAATAGTTGAAATGATTCTGCTCATTTTTTCTGTACTACTGCCTGTGGAGACTGTTCCTCCATTCATTGTCCACGTTTTTGCACACCAGTCTACTATTGTGGTTCCTGACCTGAATAACCTGCACCGAAGACCAAATGTTATGCTGATCAAGTATGATGAAGTGTCTATGTGAGAATAGCCCTGCAATACAGACTCTCTCTCTCTCTCTCTCTCTCTCACTCACCTTTATGGCTTCAGCCTTCTTGTGGAACATCTGCTCCATTTTCTTAGCAAGTCTCTTCACCAGTTTGATTCCATCAATCTCCTCCACGCTGACCGACTGCTCAAACTCCTTGTACTTCTATAGAAACAAAGACATTTGACAATGACAATTGTAAAACAAATAATTTCAGTCATTGTTGCTCATTGGCCAGTCTATTCACAACGCAGTATGTTTTGTCTGCGGGGTGAATTCACATATGTGAATTGTGCTATATGAGGCTTCCAACTTTGACTCATACGCGTTTTCTATTCATTTATATTTGAGACTTTCTGGTTCTTCGGGTATTTGTTTAGTTTTTGGTTTGCGAAAGTGTTACACCACGTACTAACCAGACGTGATGCTGGTGCACACGATAAATGCATCTTTTCCATATTAATCAGAATTTTTGTCCTGGGAAAAATCCAGTCATTTCAAAAGGAATCCAAAAATCAATAATTTCATGTGAGAGCGAAAGATTTCCCCACACAGATTTCGCAACAGGTACAAGTTGAGCATTTTCATTTGCCACGATGACCAACAGAAGTGCTGCATAGTTTGAAATGACTTCTATGTGAACTGTGCTTCATACATTACTACACTATTGGCAGTAGACAAGAGACATTTTTGCCCACAAAATATCAATGATATTTCATTACGTTACTGCACCTTCATTAATTGTCATTTGCACTGAAATGACAATTGCACCTTTTTATAAAGATTTTAATAGCTTTTTGCACTTCTGGTTAGATCTGAATTTCACTCTGTACAATGCAGAACAATAGCAAATATTGAATCTAACTAATCTAATTTATTTAAAATTGTATTTATTCTGTATCTATTTAATCTGATGAGCAGTGTTTAGTTTGTTTGTTTACAGTAAGGACAGCAAAGGAAGGAGTCAGTCAGAAGCTTATGTGGGGATGAAACTGAATCTAATCCTTTTCCTGGTCCCAAAACTTCACTCTGAAAGCCCTTCTATCCACTCCACTACACTCGAGGCCAAACATTATCTCAAAGGCTAGAGACGTGGCTCATCACTCGACTAGCCAAGCATCTGTGTGTGTGTGTGTGTGTGTGTGTGTGTGTTTGTGTGTGTGTGTGTGTGTCCTCCCAGCTAACAGGGAACATTCTCAGAACTTTGGCTAACATTTTCTCAGTTATGAACAAACATTGTTCTAGTACAGCGAGGAGAATGAGCTTTCCGCTTCTGCATCTCACTCCTTCATTTGTCACCCCTCTAGTCTATACTTGGAGGTGATAGTGTGGACTATGCTAACACGATTTCATCAAGCAACCGACTCTCGGTCGCTCTGAATTATTGGCACCCTTGGTAAATATGAACAAAGAAGCTTGTAAAAAATAAATCTGCATTGTTAGTAATTTTGATCTTTTATAAAAAAAAAAAACTTTAAAAAAAAATCACAAAAATCTAACCTTTCATTGAAGTAAAAGAAAATGTAGGGAAAATCTCTTTATGAAATAAATGTTTTTCTCCAAAACACATAGGCCACAATTATTGGCACCCTTTTATTCAATACTTTTTGCAATCTCCTTTTGCCAAGATGACAGCTATGAGTCTTCTCCTATAATGCCTGATGAGTTTGGAGAACACCTGACAAGAGATCAGAGACTATTCCTTCATACAGAATCTCTCCAGATCCTTCAGATTCCCAGATCCATGTTGGTGCTTCTTCTCTTCAGTTCACTCCACTCATTTTCTTTAGGGTTCAGGTCAGGGGACTGGGACGGTCATGGCAGAAGCTTCATTTTGTGCTCAGTGACACATTTTTGTGTTGGTTTTGATGTTTGATTAGGATCATTGTCCTGATGGAAGATCCAACCACGGCCCATTATTGGATTTCTAGCAGAAGTGGTCAGGTTTTGATTTTTTATCTGTTGGTATTTGACAGAATCCATGATACCATGTATCTGAACAAGATGTCCAGGACCTCCAGCAGAAAAATAGGCCCACAATATTAAAGATCCAGCAGTATATTTAACCGTGGGCATGGGGTACTTTTTATCCATGTGTGCACCAAACCCATCTGGTGGGTTTGCTGCCAAAAAGCTCTTTTTTTAGTTTCATCTGACCATAGAAGCCTTTGAAGTTCCAGTCATGTCTGACAACTGAATATGCTGGAGATTGTTTCTGGATGAGCGAGGAGGATTTTTCTTGAAACCCTCCCGAACAACTTGTGTGGATATAGGTGCTGTTTTTTTAATAATTTTTTTTTAAGCTTTCTGAGACTCAACTAATCTCTGCAATTCTCCAGCTGTGATCCTTGGAGAGTCTTTGGGCACTCAAACTCTCCGCATTAGGACGATTTAGACACACGTCTTCTTCCAGGCAGATTTGTAACATCTTTAGTTGATTGGAACTTCTTAATTATTGCCCTGATAGTGGAAATGGGGATTTTCAATGCTTTAGCTATTTTCTTACAGCCACTTTCAATGTTTTGCTGCACATCAGAACTATATTCTTTGGTTTTACTCATTGTGATGAATGATTAAGGGAATTTGGCCTTTGTGTTTCCTCATGTTTGTACTCCTGTGGAACAGGGAATCATGGCTGGACAATTTCATGTTCATGATCACCCTGGTGTGCTAAAAAAATGTAAATATGAATAGGAATATACTTCAGAAATATTTTACTCATAAATTCTAGGGGTGCCAATAATTGTGGCCAACATGTTTTGGAGAAAAACATTTATTTCATAATGTGATTTTCCCCCCACTTTCAATTCTTTTCCTTCAATGAAATGTTAGATTTTTGCTAATTTTATGAATTTACCAAGGGTGTCAATAATTCTGAGCACAACTGTATAGGAATAAGCAACCATCAGTCGACAAGAGCTACTTGGTAGAGAGTAGTGAGAGCACTATGGAGCTCCACTCTGTCAGTAGCCCCTCCATACTGGAGGTAATAGTCAGACTAATGTACATTTAACAAGTTCCCTAGGAGACCTGTTATTGGGTGGAGCACTTCCCTGGAGGTTCGGTGGCTGAGTTTTTCGGCCCCTCAGAAGAGGTCAGGCAATTATGCCCCATAATGAGGGGACAAGATTCCCTCTTGAGGCCACTTCCAGTCCTTAGGATGAGATGCTGAATACTCGCTCCCTTGGTTAGGTTGCCCACTTGGAGCTGACGGCTGAGGGTCTGGGTAGCAGAGCACTAGTCTGCCCCTAACTATTGGTTGGCAGATCCAGTGAGCCTGCGATCTACCTAGCCAGTTCTGCCCCTGTTGCCTCAGGCTATTTAGTTCTTGGTCAATTGGGTGCACTGTATGGCAATGTTTTGGCTACAGCTTAGCTTGCAGAGTAATTTCACAGGACACAGTGAACAGGCATTTGTTCAGTATGGCGTAGTGGGTATTTTGTTCCCATAGCATCAACTCCATGACACAGTGTTGAGTTCCACTTCGAAATGGAACTATTCACCTACTTCTCAATAACATCATTGTTTTAGTCACTTTTACAGAAAGAATCAATTAATCATGGCATCATGCTTTTGCGTGATACTGCATGTACACTGCTAGTAAGATCGACTGATGCAACATAAACAAACGAATACTGAGCTCAATTTTAATGTATACACACAGTGACAGTATGAGAATGGGTTTTGCTGTAGAAGGACACTAGTTTAACTTTTTACTGTTTCCCCTCCAAAGGGGATGTTCCAGCAGAGATGAACAAATGGGAGTAGAAAAAATTTGCATGAAAGAAGGCATGAAGGAGGCCCTGGAGAAATACAGTTAATGGCCCATGAAGAGGGTGTGATGGAATCCATTTACCAACAAGCTGGTGTGTTGAAGAGGCTTTGGAAACTGCACATAGTCAAACCGTTGACTTAAAAAAAAAAAAAAAAAAAATGGCAATGCATGAGGTGAAAGGTGTTCTAATGGTTCCCAGCTAACAAAAATATGTTCTAAGAATATTATGATAACATTCTCATTATGTTATGAACGTTCAAAACATCCAGTTTTTTTAATTAAAATACAAATTAACATTTTTATACAAATGTTAAGGAAACATTCTATTTTATTATTCTGCAAACATTAGAATGTTATTTTTGAATGTTCTCTGAACATTCTGAAACAAGTAGTAACATTTCAAATCAAAGGGAGGGAGTTTGAGCACATCACTTTGAAAATGGAAGATATTGTGCAAAAACTGAAACCTACTCTGTGCAAATGATGTGATGCCTAATTGTTGTAGCAGACTTGTGAATGTGTATCACTTAGTTTAACACATATGATTATCAAAAGCATGTTCATAGGGTCATGTCCACAAGATTGTAAGCATGCAGTGGTGACACCTCTGCTGAAGCGATCAAACTTGAAATAGTTTCAATCTTATCTAAGTGACAGATACTTTGCAGTTAACTATGGAAATTCGACCTTGGGAAAAATACGTCTTCCTTGGGGGGTTCCACAAGGGTCTGTTCTTTCTCCCACACCTTTTTCTTTAGATTTGCTCTCTTTGGGTGGCATTTTTAGAAAGCATGGTGTGTCATTCCATTGTTATGCCAACGACACTTTCATGTTGTACTTATCACTCAGGTGCTCGACTAACTCATTGGATTCACTTTTAGTGTGTCCAAAAGGTATAAAAAATTGGACGGCGTTAATTTTTTTTAATGTTAAACAAGAACAAAACAGAGGTCATTGTCTTTGGCTTTTTAATTGATAATAACTTTAAAATGGATAAGCAAATTAACTCTGTGGTCTGGTGCTTGTTTTCATATTTTGCCTCTTAAAGCCAAAACCAAACCCTTTCTATCAAGTGCAGACTTTGAAAGAGTTATTCATACCTTCATTTTATCATGGCTAGATTTTGTAACTCTTTATTTTGGCATCTCCACTGCATCTCTAGCTCGATTACAATCAGTGCAAAATGCTGCCACGAGGCTCCTAAAGAGGGTAAAGAAACACGAATCCATTACTCCAATATTAGCCTCTCTACACTGGCTCCCTGCTCATATTAGAATTAAATTTAAAAGTTTAATGTTTGTGTAAATCTCGAAATAAGCAGGCTCCCTCGTATCTTGCAAATCTACTGATCCCATACAACCCCTCCAGACACTGCATTCAGAAAATCGAAAACTCCTCGTAGTGCCCAGGACAAATCGTCTACAAAAAGATGATAGAGCAGTATTAGGGCCAAAAGTGGAATGAGTTGCCCTTATCCATTAGGTCTGCCAAATCTCTACCAGTGTTTAAGAACTCGCTGAAAGCACATTTAGAGTTACTTTTAATTTCTGTGTTGTATTTGTTGTTTGACTTGTCAAGTGTGTTTTTCTTTTTTCTTTTATACGTTATGCACCTTGGTCAACTTCGGTTATTTTATTGGTGCTATATAAATAAATAGACAAGACAAATCAAATCTAATTTACTAAAAAAACCTTAAGACGAACATCCAACTAAAACATTTCAGAAAGAAACATTCCATGAACGATGTATAAATATTGTTTTTGTGCTTACATTTTGAGAACATTAAGACCAGATCACTTTAAAAACCAGAGAACGTTACTGGAAGAATGTCTGTTCATAACATTGAGAGAACCTTGCCACAATGTTAGCTAAAGTTTTGAGAATGTGTAAATGGGACTACAGAGACAAGTGTCTAAATGGGACTACAGAGGTAAACTTATCTACTCACCAGTCACTTTCACAGCCTCGTTGAGATTTTATCGCTATTACACCTTGAATTTTTATGGAAAATGTCTTTAAACAAAGACTGAAAGAGTTGTCAGAGGCTTAGCAATGGTTGCACTAAAGTCATGTGACCGTGGTGTTGGTGCTGAAGTCAGGTGACCGTTTAGATTTTGACTTCTGACGATTGTATTTACACTTCAAAATTCATAAAAGTTCATTAGTGAAGATTATCATGATGAACAAAACATGTAAGAATCAAAAGCTTTTGTTAGTCACAGACCTTATTTTCTGCAATAATCCAAAAGCCAATGGAAAAATTCTACTGGGTTTTTGTAGAGAGACCCAGGTGATGCAAACTGATGGGTTGGTCATCCCTGCACTACTCTATATACTGTGGTGACTGTATAAAATGTCTATCGTTCGAGATTTTGCTATGTCTTGTATATCGTTGTATGTAAATGTATACGTGTAGCATAGCATTATTGACACTTTAGGGAGATGAAATGCATGAATGAGACAATAAAGAGTGGTACGTGCTTTATGTTAAGTGTAATAAGTCGTAAAAAATAACTCAATGCGGTGCTTGTGCTGACTGACACACAGCTGAACCGCACGCACGGAAAGCTGCCTCAATCTGAAGGAGACTGCAAATTCAGTTCCCTTTCAAAAGCTACACTTAATTCAGCACTTGATTAACGCTACGGGAACATCTTTTGGAGTGACCAGCTGTGAATATGTGTGCAACACGTCAATGAAATTGACCTAGAAATTTTATAGCCTCTGGCAGTGACATCATAAGCATGCGCCCACATCAGAGACTATCCCTGCATCCCAATGTGCATACTATCCACCCTATCCGCCCTAAATAGTATTGAATATCACTAATGTCACATACTATTTCGGATGGATAGTATGCACATTGAGACGCAGGCTATAATTAGATGAGCCACAGGTGCATCTTCAGGTCTTTTGTCTTCAGACCACTTTGTGAAGTCTGTGTGTGACTCTCAGCTCTGCTCAAGCTCTTTCTCTTTCTGTTAGGAGTTAGTATTTGCTAGGCAGAAACTTTCTCTTTCATACTCTATCACAAAAGTAGAAAGACAAAGCAAAAGAAATGAGCGATCAACAAAACGGTGTGTGCTTCCATGTTCATGGCTCATGCCTGTATGCCACACACATCAGTTTGCTTTGCATGCTGCCCTTGCGTTTGAGCATGGTGATCGCGAGCATTGTGAATGTTCACAGTTAAAGCGCTTCGCGTTCGCTTTGCTTATTTCAAAGGGGTAGCACCCACAATGTGATTGTAGGACTCGCATGGCAATCTGGCAAAGGAGCGAGAGATGGGTCCATCCCTATCGCTTGCTCTCTCTCCAGATCATGACGTCCTTTTGGGGCTACCGAAGCATGCCCTGGCACTTCTTCGGGTCGGGCGGAGGACACTGAAGTGTTTTTCCGTTTGAATGGAATGTGAGTTTGCCCGCCTCCGAGCGTTCCTCCCGTGATGATAAAGCGAAAAGGGAACTGCTCTGGGTGGTAAATTGTGCAGTTTCCAGATTACACTGGTCAAAGAAACAAGAGACCCCCAAAGCACTTAAAGCTAGCCTCCTAGAAGAGTTAACTTATTTATAAAAATACATATCACGTGTCTTTGTGCCCTTGATGTTGACCCATTCGACTATTGCAGGTGCGAAGGCACGCGTTTATACGATGCTACCTCAGACCGGAGAAACGCTTGCGTGCTATCTCTCCCCTGGGTGTGCATCATCAGAGGCGTGTCACAGCGAGTCAGGCTGGTACTACGCTGCATACCATGGCTGTGTTACGATGAAAGATTTAAGCAGAGCCTTTCATTTAGACCGTGTTTACTTGTCTGGTAATTGGCTGCATTTATTTCAGAGAAATTAAATAAGTGAAATGGCCAACTATGATGAGATGCGATGGCGCATACATGGCAGAATGTGCCTGTGTGCGTTTCCTCTGGTTTCTCTGCTCCCTGGAGTTCTAGCCAGAGTTCGCCTACAAGGGTCTTCCCTTATACTGATAGCTCCGCATTGGCCGAACAGAGTATGGTTCTCGGAGATAATATCTGTCCTCAACAGCTCACCCTGGGCATTACCAGAAAGGAGGGAGCTTCTGTCTCAAGCGCAGGGGACAGTATTTCATCCCCAGCTCGACCTTTGGAACCTTCATGTTTGGGTACCAACTAAGGGACACTGGGATTTCACCTGAAGTTGAGACCATTCTCAGTGCTAGGGCTTCTTCCACTAGAAGAATTTATGCCAACAAATGGGGTGTCTTTGAAAGGTGGTATACTGCACGTGATGCAGATCCAGTCAACTGCCAGATTGCTTCAGTTCTGGACTTTCTGCAGGAGAAATCATCAGCAGACACATGCCCCGCCACTCTCAAGGTTATGTGGCCACTTTATCGGCTTGATTGATGGGGTACCACTGGGGAAGCATCCTCTGCTCGCTCGCTTCATTCGTGGGCCAGATGGCGAAGGCCTCCCGTTAACACCAACATTCCTTCATGGGACTTAGCAATGGTCCTTCAGGGGTTGGTGGAGAAACCTTTGAACATCTAGAGTCAGTGCCTGACAAGCTTCTAACTCTGAAAATATGTTTTCTTATGGTATCACATCACTTTTGAAGCCTTCTGTCCTCCGCACTAACCAGTGGCGTAAGTCAGGGGCAACTATTTGTTTGTCATAGGGGAGGCCGTGTCTGAGACCTTTTGTGTTCTTGTGAGCACACACTACACAACTGTAAGGGGTCCAGACACCTCCAGTGTGGCGACGTGGGTATTCTCGTTCCTACAGAGCCAATCAAGCACAGCATTAAGTGTAGCTTTTGAAAGGGAACGTCTCAGGTTACTTGACTGTAACCCTGTTCCCTGAAAAAGTGGGAACGAGATGCTGCACTTCATTGCCGCGCTGAGGATGTCCCAAGACTGCTCTTCAGACAAAACTTACCTGACGATGCACCTGTGGCACATCTAATTATAGCCTCTGATGCGGGCGCATGCTGATGATGTCACTGTCAGAAGCTATAAAAGTTCTAGGTCAAGTGAACACATATTCACAGCTGATCACTCCAAAATATGTCCCCGTAGCGCTATCAAGCGCAGCATCTTGTTCCCGCTTTTCCAGGGAACAGGGTTACAGTCAAGTAACCTGAGACGTTCTCTTACATGTCTTATTGCGCTTGAATGGTAGAATACACACACAATTATGTCAAAATGCCCATTATGTGGAGTATTCATGTAAACACAGTTGGATATATCGCAAGAGAAAGTAAACAGTTGGATGTAAACCGGATGTGTATCAATACAATACAATATTTTTTGTTTATAAACAACCAAGGTTGACCAAAGTGCTGTACAAAAATTAAGAAGAGAATAAGTATGTCTTCATAGCAAAATAGAGGGGGATAATGTGATATGGAGAGGAAGACCGTTTCAGGCCTGCAATTGCAAAGGCATGATCACTTTGTTTTTTGAGTTTCGATCTAGGCACAGAAAGTAAGCCAAGATCACAAGATCTCAGAGTTCTGGAGGGAGTATACAGATTAAGCAAATACTGAGGGGCCCAATTGTTGAGGGCTTTGTAAACATACAGTAGAATTTTAAAATATATTCTATATTTAACAGGAAGCCAGTGCAATGCAATTAAAATGGGTGTAACAGGCTCATACTTGCGAGTCCCCGTGAGAAGTCTGGCAGCTGCGTTTTGCACCAGGGGAAAAGGAAGACTGAGAGACACCATAATGATAATGCAAGATGAAATTACAACAGTACTGATTTGTTTATCAAATTTTAGGTTGTGATCAAACAGAACACCCAGGTTTCTAGTGCAGTACATTTCATATGGGGAAAGAGAACCAAGTTCAATGTAAACAAAACAGTTTTTTTTAGGCCTAAATAGATTTATTTCATTTTTGTTTAGGTTCAGGAAATTACTTGAAAGCCAAAGCTTGAGTTCTTTTAAACAGGCCAATAGTGGTTGTAAGGCATTTTTATCATTATGTTTTAAGGTAAGGTAGTCCTGAGCATCATCAGCGTATAATGGAAAGACACTCTGTACTTAATAAAAATGGAAGCCAGAGGGAGCATATACAGGGAAAACAACACTGGGCCTTGGATTGATCCCTGAGGGACTCCACAATTAAGAGGTATACTAGAGAAGGAGTGATGACCAATAGAAACAGTGAACCACCTGTTAGACAAATAGGAATGGAACCACTGCAGTACTGTGCCACGAAGGCCCACTGATATCTCCAGATGGGTCAACAGGGCCTCATGGTCGACCAAATCAAATGCAGCACTCAGATCTAAAGGACTAAAGTAATGGATTCCCCAGAGTTGGATTCAGAAAAGATATCTCTCTTTAAAGAGCAGATTAAGAGCTGTGTACAAATTTAAAACCAGAAAAATATTTCATAGATAGAATTTACAGTCAAATAAGATTGTAATTGAATCAGTACAATTTTCTCAAAAATCTTTCAAATAAAAGGTAGATTATAAATAGGATGAAAAGTAGACATAGGGGAAGTATCTGTCATGTCCAGTTGCAGTAAGATGAAGTAGAAGTGCAGGATTTAATTACAGCAGTCTTCTCTTTATTAAACAGAAAAAAATACTGAGAAAACTCTCAAAATCACAAGGAACAGAACAACCAAACATAATAAGACGGATAACGGACAACTGAACAAAGGAAACTGAGGACTTAAATGCACAGAGGTAAACGAGGGAACCAAATCAACAACAGATGAACTTGATTAGGCAAACTGGCATACACAAGGAAACTAGGTCAACTTAGACAAACATGGAACAGAAACAGAACAGAACCAAACCAAACCAAAAACTCTAAGAAGGCGTGTCCACGCACCGTAACAATGGTCAAACTGAGGAGGGAGGGTGGGGGACGCAGAGCAGGGACATGAGGCAGGCAGGGTCAGGGCGGAGGCGAAAGAGGGAAAAGCCAGGGAGGACTGAGAGTTATCTACTTCTGTTTGTCCAATTAGATTAGCATTTTATTTATTTATCTATTTATTTTTTGCCTCTGCAGGGCTGCTTGACACAAACATAAGCACACATCCTCAGATGAAACTGTTACAATGGTATATAATGGCAAAGCACTGACCCTGCACTGTATCCCAGCTAACACATGCACAAAACACAGTACCTGCACTAGTAAATCATGAATCTTTTTGCAAATTAGTCTTTTAATGTGCAGTTGTGGCATTCTGCTTTCATGCCTCCTGACTTATGACCCTACACTCTAAAAAATGCTGGGTTAAAAACAACCCAAGTTGGGTTGAAAATGGACAAACCCAGCGATTGGGTTGTTTTGACCCAGCAGTTGGGTTAAATGTTTGCCCAACCTGCTGGGTAGTTTTATTTAACCCAGCAATTGTTTACAAATTACTATATGTCTGGCTTAAAATGAACCCAGAATAGGTTGGAAATTAAAAATCAGACTCATAATTACTAGAGGCAACAATAATAATCAAAAAGACGAGCATTTATTAATAAGCAATTTAATAAATGTTTATTGTTTAAATATTATTCAAAAAAAGTATTAATAAATGTTTGTTTATTAAACATATTAATAAATGTTAATTTCCAACATATTTTGGGTTCATTTTAAGCAAGAAATACAGTAATTTTTAAACAATATTTGGGTTAAATAAAACTACCCAGCAGGTTGGGCAAATATTTAACCCAGCCGCTGGGTTAAAACAACCCAATCGCTGGGTTTGTCCATTTTCAACCCAACTTGGGTTGTTTTTAACCCAGCATTTTTTAGAGTGTAAGCACAGACAATCTGTGGTGAAATTATTTCGCTCATTCCAGTGCCTGCTGCTCCATAAAGCTTCCTATAACTGTTAATATAGGATCAGCTTCTCATAGCCAAATCCAAACCTGAACTATTAGAAAAAATTAAAAAGTTGACTGTAGATCAGTGGCGGTAGATAGCTTCTTCATTGCATGGCTTTCTGTGAGTATGTGCAGAGAAAACATATTAATTTATGAAATGACATATTTTTTAAACATTAACAAAGGCATGAATTTATGAATTTTAAAATCACTTAAGTTATGGCAGCCTTAAGCCCTATTCGGACAGGACTAGTTTTCCCAGAGGACGTTACAGAAATCCGTGTTTACAGGTGTACTTGATTTTAATCCTGTCCGAATCTGCCATGGCTGTTTATCTTACACAACCTCAGTTAAAATTCCAGAGCAAACTACCTGTTGTTTTTCAGCAAATTCAACAGTGCTCTGAGAAATCAAATCCCGTCTGAATGCAAATGTCTGTGATTCACACTCTTCTCCTTGTGTGTTTTTGACCTACCTCAGCTACCGTTTGCGCACCAATCTTTCGCATACTTTCATTTAATTTCAATATGGATGGTATCCAAATGAAAAATTAAATTATAAAAATTAATAAATATTGTGGAAACTGCGAAGACTTCCCATTTTAATATTAGTTTCAGGTAGATTTCTATACCCACTTATGTGGGTTTATTAAAAACAGCCACTTCTTTAAACTTTTGTGCTATAATAGTTTCATTAAAAAGTTTATATATATATATATATATATTAATTATAAGTAATTCGTTTAAAAGACATACATCAAATGTGAAGCACGCAAGCACAGCACATGACCTTCTGTAACGCCGACGTCTAGAAAACACACACCCCCACCTCTATAATAAACACGCAGACGTTAGTCACATCTGAATCGGTACGTCCGGTGATAAGATTTGTAACTCAAATGTCATTTAGAAAACTAGTCCCATCCGAATAGGGCTTTAAAATCATCTATCAAAGGACAGTATGTGAAAATGTCTCTTTTTTTAATTACATCCATACTAACATTTAAATTGAATGCCTTCCACAGCACTATTCTTTCACCATAAATGATGTACCTTTGCTGCTTCCTTATATAAAGTGTTTTTAAACCTTGTGTATCGTATGAAAAATGGTTGTAAACCCACTGTTTTACTAAGTCAGCAAGATCATACCCTGTATATTTTAAAATGCTTTTATAAAACAACACACAGTAACTGAATGTCAAGTAATTAACGTTTTAAAATGTACCACTCCTACTAGTATGTTTGCCATGCTGGTACTATTTTTATAGTCCTGGGGGTGTTTAGGTGCTGTTGCCTACACATCACATCTGCACTTCAACTAGAACTAATTTCAGAAGCACCCATTTGATTTTGCTCTGGAACCGAGCATGTGTGTAGTGTATTGTGAAAACAGCTTTACAAATACATTTAAATAGAACTACAGTAATGGACTGAGATCAGAAAATGTCAGTTTTTCATTTATTGTATGAAGATGTGTACAAGCATGTTAGAAGAATTATGGAAGTGAAGGGACAAACGTGTTTAATAGCAAAGTCAGAAAAAAAAGTCAAAGTCAAAAAGGCTTTCTGAGCTGTTCTGAGCCATTTAACCTTTCAGGCCACTGAGATACTGTAAAAGGTGGGCTCTTCCAACCATATTGATCTCAAAATCAAAGGTTTCATCTAGACACCTAAGACTAAGATGCTCATGTGTGCAGGTTGCGGGAGAATAAAATGATTTGCGGGACTCCCGCAAAATAGAAATATCTAAATGTAAAATATCTAAAAACGAATAAATTGTTATTCATATATTGCACAAAAGCAAGAAAAACAACTAATATAGAATAAAAATGATTTACAGTTCCAAGCATAAGCGAGATTCTGTTTATAACACGTGTTTGCAGTGTTGAGCAATGTAGCCAATCACAGACATATCTATTGATTTCTGAGACACAATGGCCAATGTTTATGTTAGAATCCTCTCACCGCTAAGTTTTTATGCAGTGCTGAAATGTGCGGGCTCACGAATCCTATTCTTATAACACACGAAGTGTAGACATTATGAAAGATTCATTGTTCATATATTAATTGTATTATAAGAGCTTTGTGAGATCGCGATGAATTGAGATGTCAGCTTTTTAGTCATTATAAATGGAGCGCTCTTTGCACGCATTCTGCCATACCAAACCATGCACACAGCAGCTTGCTTGAATGTTGATGCTTTAATAACAAATATTTTATTAAATAGTTTATGCTCTGATGTTGTGGTGACACATAACTTAATATTTCATGTACATTTCATAGATGTACTTGACAAATATTTATATAGGCAACTTTGCTTCAACTGCGGGAATTTGTGGGTGGGAGCGGGACAAAAACATGAATGTTTCGGGCGGGAGCCAACCATTAGAAAGAGACTGAATCTGGTCTAAAGAAGTTTGCAATCATTCAGCACCTGCACGAGAAGCTCCTTCAGACTTTGAATTTTTCAGTTCATAACAATTTCAAATGTAACAGGCACATTACAATTAATTTTTATACTGTCATGGATTCAGCCATGCCATCAGCACCAGACCCTACAACTCCACCCACTCATTCACTCTATAAATCTTCACTCAAATTTATTCCATCTTTAGTTTTAAAAGATGTGGTGCAGTCATTAGTTTATCGCATCTAGAGTACTGCCCTATGATATGGTCAAACGCATCTGAGAAATACCTAAAAAAAACAAAAAAAAAACACTTCAGATGGTTCAAAAGGCACGTTAGTGCTTCATTATCCATTTCAGGCCAATGTTATTGATATGCATAGAAAATTATCATGGCTGTTAGTGAAGGATAAATTACATTTATGACTGCTGGTATATATATATATAAGGTAATCAAGTATCATACACCATGTTTTTTCTTTGAAAAGCTTGTATATGTGGGTTTTAGGTACGATTATAAAACATGTCAAGTTATACATGTCATGTCCAGAATCAAATTTGATGAAAAAGACTGTATTTTATCGTGGCTCTGTTGCTTGGAATATGATTCCTATAAATATTCGAAAGAGTAATTGCACATATATGTTTCGAAGAAAATGTGAAGATATGCTTATAAATATGAATATATATGTTTTATGTGCTGCTACTGCTAAGATGTATAGGTAACGTTTTCTGATGCGATTAGTGTAATTGTATTTTTGTTCTTATTTTACTTATTTAATGATTTTTCTGTTTTGTACAGATTTGTGGACCCCAGGAAGATTAGCAACCACTTTGTGGAAGCTAATGGGGAACCAAATAAACAATAAACAATAAACTCTCACCAGAATACTAACCTGCAACACCTGTCACCACTCATTAATGACTCCTATTTATACTTATTCATTTCTAATTTCAGCAAGATTATCTCTCCACTAACCTCCCTTCTTCGTAACCGGCCCAAGTCTCTGTCCTGGAATCCATCTGCCACGGAGGCCTTCGAACTTCTGAAGGACACATTCTGTCATGCTCCTACTCTCCCTCATCCCAATCCTGAACAACCAATTATCGTTGAAGTGGATACCTCCACCAGCGGTGCGGGAGCAATTCTATCACAGGGAGATCCAACCAAACTCCATCTATGTGCCGCCTTCTCCAAGAAACTGTCCCCAGCCGACCACAATTACGACACTGGTAACCATGAACTTCTGGCGATTAAACTAGCACTAGAGGAGTGGTGACATTGGCAGGAGAGAGCTAAACATCTGTTCGAGGTAATCACTGACAATCGTAATCTGGAGTACCTGCGAGAAGCCAGATGACTCAGTCCTCAAGAGGCCCAATGGGCTTTATTCTTCACCCGCTTCCACTTTACGGTCTCCTACAGGCCAGGACATAAGAACATTAAGGCTAATGCTTTGTCTCATTTATATGCTCCAGACTTACCTCCTGACCAACCTGAGCCCATACTCCCTCCAGTCACTATCACTGATGCTATCCAATGGACACTCAGCGAACAGATCACAGAAGCTTCACAGGTTGAACCAGCTCTGCCGGGAGGTCCTGTGGGGCTCATCTATGTTCCATCTGCCTAACGTCTGCCCCTCATGGACTCAGTTCACTCATCTCCGGGATCAGGGCACCCAAGCAGCCAGCAAACCCTCTTTCTCATCCGCAACCATTACTGGTGGCCCAGTATGACCCAGGACATTAACCGCTATGTAAGGGTTCTGTTACATCTGCGCAATCTTCAAATCACCACACCACTTAGCTGAGGGTAAACTGCTCCCATTGCCCATTCCTCAAAGGAGTTGATTTTGTCACCTCCCTCAGACACATATACTTGCATCTTTGCAGCTGTGGACCGTTTCTCGAAAGCTTGTTGACTCATTCCCCTCAAGGAACTACCCTCCACTATGGAAACAGCAGAAGCCTTGTTCTACCATGTGTTTCGCAATACCGGTTTACCTAAAGGGCCACAATTCATTTCCCAAGTGTGTAAAGTGTTCTTTCAACTCCTAGGTGTATCAGTGAGTTTATCTTCTGGGTACCATCTGCAATTGAATTAGCAAACTGAGCGCAAGACTCAAGAGATTGGATACTTCCTGAGGTCATACTGCCACAATCACCAGCACAGCTGGAACAAATACCTACTGTGGGCAGAGTATGCACAAAACTCACTCCGTCAAGCTGCCACTGGTCTCACACCCTTTCAGTGCATACTTGGTTACCAACCACCCCTGTTTCCCTGGTCAGGTGAGCCTTTAGAAGTTCCAGCTGCGAACCACTGGTTGCAAGAGAGCAAGAGGGTATGGGACTAAGCTCACATCCACCTACAGAGGGCAGTAATGAGGCACAAGAGCCAGGCTGACACCCATAGAGCTACCACTCCTATTTACCATCCAGGACAGAAGGTCTGGCTCTCTACCAAGGACATCTGCCTCCGATTGCCCTGTCGCAAGCTGAGTCCCTGCTACATTGGACCATTCACCATCCAGAGACAAATCAACGAAGTCACTAACCGAGTAAACCTAACCTCTCAATACAGAATTGAACCTACCTTTCATGTTTCCCTCTTTAAACCTTACCATGATTCTATTGTTCCTCCATCCGCACGGTCTGGTGCAGCTGACATGACTCCTTCTCCAACGGAATCCAATGTGGGCCTCATCTGCACCATCCTGGACTCCAGGCCACGGGGCAAACAAATTAAATACCTGGTCGACTGGGAGGGTTACGGACCAGACGAAAGATCCTGGGTGCCACGAGAGGATATCCTGGATCCTGCTCTGCTAACAGACTTTCATACCAATCATCCAAACTAACCCACACCTAGAGGTAGAGTTAGAGGTCGCCACCATCACCGGCCACTGCTGTCGTCAGGAGCTGCCTGCGGAGGGGGAGGGGTACCATCACAGATTCAGACCTGCCATCAGCACCACACTCTCACCAGATTAAATAACCTGCAGCACCTGTCACCACTCATTATGGAATCCTGTACTCACCTATGGAAATCATCAGTTTGTCTGGTCTCGTCGTTCACTACGTGTGTGGACTTACCTGACCCTCTCTTCATCTGTGCCTACCTGGCTTCAGCACGCTACTCTCTCTTCAAGTCATTGAGCATCTGCAATACAAAGAACTATATTTAGTTAAGCATGCATATTACCTTCCAGCTACTTACTCTGTTCAATAAACACCCATTATCTGCATTCCTGTTGTCTGTCCCTTTGTTCCGTGACACATACAGGCATACATTTTTTTCGAAAGTATTCCAAAAAAGTTCAATCAAGTGACTTTGAAGGTTTTGATTATGTTATAAAACCAGAACAATAACAAGGACATTTAACTTTTTCCTTGCCAGTTTTTTTTTAAGTTGCCAGCCACTGCCAGCATTTTTGATCATTTTCATAAAAATTTCATGGCCCCCAGAACATTTTGTTGTATAAATATCTGAACATGCAATATATCAACAGAAAGAAGTGAGCTTTTGCTTTTAAACAAACAAAACAAAAAAATGTTTTATTCTGGCTTCATGCATTCTTTTTTATCAACATTTGAATGTGGGTAAATTTCATAAAAAGCAACATTTCGATCAAAGACCTGAGAAAATATCAACCTTTCTGTGCTCTGTGTTTCAGTTCCACCAGATCTATCCTAGAGGTCTTCAGCTCAGCCATCGTGGCCACCAGCCCTGTCTGCTCAACTGTGGCATTCTGCACCACCGTGGGGAGCTTCAGTCCTGTCTGCCTGGCTGTGGTGGTCCTCTGCTCAACCGTGGAGATCTTCTGTCCCATCTGCTCTGACGTGGGGGTCTTCAAGCCCATCTGCACTGCTGTGGTGGTCGTCTGCTCTGCCGTGGGGGTCTTCAAGTCTGTCTGCACTGCTGTGGTGGCCGCCTGCTCTACCTCAGTCTCCAGGCCACCTTCCACTTCATGGGCCTGGCCCTCCATCCCTCCCCCTGTTCCGCCTCCGCTCCACCTCACTCCTGGAATTAAGATCGTTGTTGTTTAGGAGTATCTGGAAGCTGCTCCTTAAAGGGGGGGCTATGTCACGATCACCAGCTGGAGTGCCCTTGATAGTCACCGGAGGGCATTCCAACCCAGACCATTGGCACTCGGTCATGGACTTCATCCCCCATAATCCTTTGCCTGGATTCATCAATGATCATATCCACCTGTGCATAATTACATTGTTAACCCCGCCTATATAAGCTTGTGTCTTTCAATCAGTCTTTGTCAGTCGTTGTCTTTGTGAGGATGTAGCGTGTGTGTTGCCCCCATGTTTCTGGATTTCTTGTTCATGTTTGGATTATCTCTTGTTTTATAAAATTTCTGCTTGCATTTGGATCCAGCCTCTCCTTTTCCCTGCACTGACACGTTACAGATTCATTCAGTAACATTAGGCAGTTTTGATTTATATGCTGTTTAATGTTTGATGATCACGTTAATTTACATGTGCGTCAGTAATGCTTCTATCGCTTGTTTATGCTTGTTCTTCGCCTTGTGTGTTTTGACCCAGAGATTCTATAGTTTTTCAGAAGATGCATAAAAAAAAAGAAGCTCCTCCTACCATATAACAGTGAAAACATGGATGCTGGAAAAAAACTGAAAGAGTTCAAATGAATGGAAACCCTAGTGTGTTTGTGTTATTGTATATATGGATTATGAGGAAACAAATGTGTATAATGACATGGATATTACAACTTGAACATGGTTTATGAGGACACTTCCTGTGTCCTCATAAACCAAATAGCTTAAAAAAAAATACTAAACTTTTTTTTTTTTAAATTCAAAAAATGCCAAATTTTTCTGTGATGGACAGGTTTCGAACAAACGTTCAGAAAGAAATGTTCCATGAACAATATATAAATAATATTTTGTGCTAATGTTTTAAGAACATTATTAAAGACCAAAAAACTTTAAACAAACAATCTATGAATGTTACTGGAAGAACATCTGTTCATAACTTTGAGAGAACCTTGCCAGAACGTTCTGAGAATGTTCCCTGTGAGCTGGAATCATATGTCTTCTGTTGTCTGGTTTGCATATCACAGCTGTCTGCTTACAAGGAACATTTCATCCTGGGCATCACTTCAAAAGCTCATCCCAGTGACACTTAAAATTAATACCCTTTAAAGACAAGCATGACAATGCAGAATACAGATTGCTAAATAGGATTTTGTTGTGAAAGTTGTGACTAAAGAAGTATTTCACCCAGTTCTGTAGTTTTCAATCGCATTCATTTGCATCAAATGTATTTATAATTAACCTCACTGATTGTAATGGGTAATACTGTATGTTAACCTCTGATAATGGATACCTGTGATATGCGAAGGAAGACATTTCAAACATTTTGTTCTTTGCACACAAGTTTTCCTCATATTTAAGTTCATAGGCAGTTAACTTAAATACACTCAACTCACACACATGCAAAGGACATGATGTTTAACTTGATTTACATCATTCCTTTTGTTTTGTGTGAGTGGCAAGATTTAAAATATAGATGTGCAGCTAAACTACACCAACACTTGGCGGGGAAAGAAAAAAATAGCTCTTCAAGCCATTTCGCAAGGACTTGGTCTTAGACTACTTAACTGGGTTTACCCAAAAATGATACTTCTGTCATTATTCACTCATCTCCATGTCATTCCAAACCTGCATGCTGTTACATTTTTCCTGTGGACCACATACAGAAAATTCACTTACAGAGAAAATTATAGCATAAAATTGAGGCATGAGGGTGAGTAAACATGAGAGAATTAGTTTTAAACAATTTTTCAATTTAGGTTTTTCGAAGACACTTGAACATATACACACACTCACATTCATATATGACGTACATGTATGAGCATTTTCAGCTGAATATTTATATTGATCATGGAAGGATATTGATCACTTCCTGTGATACACACACACACACACACACACACTATAAGACTCCTTGCTCATCAGTTTCCCTTGATTTAACCTTGAAATGTGAGATACTTCCAATACAAGGATTATCTGAGCTTGAGCTGAGCAAGGTGTGATGACGATGATGATGATGCAGAATGAGACGGCACAGTTTGTACACATGCATGATAAATATATTACATGATAAAGAAACACACATTCATTCAATGTAAAGAATGCTTGAGATGGAAAAGAGAGGAGAGCTGAGAGACAGGGCGAAGGGTAAAGACTGAACAACAGACACAGGAGATGAAAGACAAGACACATGCCAAAAAACACAGATAAACAAAGAAAGAACAAAGAGAAGCAAGATTTGCTTTTCCTTTATCTCGCCCATGAGGAAAAATGAGCTGCTGCCAGATCTCGATCACCAAAAAACACATTTATTATAATTACATTTTATATTAAATGTTTTATTTATAATAGGCTGCTAATACTAATTAAATTATACAGATTTTTAATTATTAATTTAAAAAGTACTTCTGGCACACATTTAAATTGACGCCATTTGTTGTGTCTGATTTAGATCTGTGTCCTTAACTAATTGGTTTAAAGGTGAAGTATGTCTCTGTGACACTAGCGGCACCTTGCGGACCTCCGTCGACTCAAACATCACAAAAGCTCTTACAGGTGCTTGTGAAGGCACGTCTCAACAGGTAAATATTGGCTATTCTCAATAAAAGGTCCAACATTAGAAATACTTTTCGCTGTGTTGCTATGTGTCATGAGCAAGCAACTGAGTAAACTAACATTGTCTAGAGAGAACGCAAGCGTTTCGCTTATTAGCTATAAACCCATTCAACCATCGATTATCAACCTCGTAGCTCACAACAGGTCTGTCTTTAAAGGTTTTTTCATTCAAAATCAGTTTCCCTATGGAGAAAATGAAGTGAGTTTCTACTTCTGTAAACCGACTGTTGCATTCTATAAGGTTTCATGAGATTCACTCACTGATGTGTTATTTTACATTGATCTGGTGATCACTGGTTCAACAGTATTCCCTACCGTTTCCTGTGGCTGTTTTTAAGCAGGTTTTCGCTCCAGGCCTTATTTTACATTGCTCCACAAGCAGCAACCCAACCCTCTGTGAACAATGTCTTGCTATCGCCTGTCCAGAGCCGCTCCGAAGCACTTTTGGTCTGATGAGGTCTCACACACACACACACACACACACACAATAAGCAGTGTGTGAGCCGCAGGGCACACTTACACCAGTTCATTGACATTACTCTACGTTACATTCTCAGTCTCTTCTCTTTCTACATGCACATTTCTTCCTCTGGGCTTCCTGTCATATGTCTCTTTCCTTTCTTCTCTTCTGTTGCCCTCTACTCTGTTATTTTCTCCTCTCTGCTTTTCTGTCTGCTCACCAAGCATGTTCTCTTTCTTCTTTTTAACCCGTCACACAGATAATCTGCCCCTCAGGCTCCCATCCTCTTTGCTTTAGCAGCACACACGCGAAGGCACATATGCCACAAACATCTCCTGTCACTGTCTTTTTCCTTAATATTGAAACAGTTTGAACTCAATGGTGACAAAAAAAAATCACTCATAAGCATCCATCTGATCCATTACAGAAATGTCGTACACTCTAAAAACTTCAGCTATGATGTTTTTGGGTGAAAGATTTTGTACCCTTTTAAATCTCAAATCAATGACATATACCTTGAACTGAGTAAATGTAAGGGAAAAAATGTATGTAGAATTACATTTGGTACCATGACAAATAAAAATGTGTAGACCCAATGAGTTAAGTAACTCAAATATTTGAATAAGCCAATTTTTTTAGTAATGTGAACTTATTTTATTTGAATCCACTGAAAATAGCAGCTAGCTATTACCCAGCAAACGAGGGAATGTTCTCTTACTGTAAGCCATTCTACATTTTTGGTAGTGTGTTGAATGTGCGCATTCTTGGTAACATACTATTTAAAAGTCAATGAGTCATTACTTTATAGAATGTACAGTAGAAAAAATTTGCTATTTACACTAAGTGAAAATTACGGAAGAGGATTAGGGCCAAGCAATAATAAAAAAAATAAAACCATCTCGAGATTGAAGTTGTTAAATTTCGAGAAAAAAGTCGAGATAAAATGTTGAGAATAAAGTCATTAAAATACGAGAATAAAGTCATTAAATTACGAGAAAAAAGTCGTTAAATTACGAGAATAAATTCGTTAATTTAATGAGTTTATTCTCAACATTTTATCTCGACTTTTTTCTCGAAATTTAACGAGTTTGTTCTCGTAATTTAACGAGTTTAATCTCGAGATGGTTTTATTTTTTTATTATTACTTGGCCCTAATCCTCTTCCGTAGAAAATAACAATAGATTCTATTTACACCATGTAAAAGTATTAGTTCTTTGCAACAAAAATGTTATCTATACTTTATATTGGCAGATATTATTTGCACCTCAGTATTTTTGTACATTAACAGGATGCAATAATATCATATAGAGTGTAAATGATTATATTTATTAAAATTATTAAATGGATGCTGCCTTATTGGGAGAAAAAACACCCTCCCTACACCTTCCCCTAACCCTGCCCTATAAACACTTTTAATATTATTAAACACTCGTTCGCAGTTTATGTACACTTTTAGAACATTATTTTAATTTTTACTCAAAATAAATGCGAGCTCGGCAAAAGGCGGATTCGAACCTGCGTTGATCACGTTAGAAGCCAGGTCTGTGAGCCTTACTTGCTACTGTTGCACCACTAAAGATGCTGGATTCTGTGCGTCTTTTTTAAAACTTGAATGGCCCAACCAGACATTGGTGGGCGGAGCTAGTGTTTTTGCTAACAAGGGAAGCTATTTAATGTAAATAGACACTCTGTAAAAGGCATAGGAAGTAACAGAATTTGCTCGGGGCTGCCACTGGTCAACTGAGCCCACTATGCAGAACTTCAATTGCCCCCTTGGTTGAAATTGTTTTCTGGGGGTGTTGATGTGCCCCCTTGGTAGTTGGTGCCCTACGCAGATTGCTTATTCTGCGTATACGCAACGGCGGTACTGGAATCGCTGTAGTAAAAGCTTTATTAAGAACATGAAATTGATGCCCGTGATCAACAAAAAAATCCAACAAACATGGCCATTTGTTTACTTTGGAAGCTTGTTTCTGCCATGGAATAAAAAAGTAAAAAAGATCTTCATGTTAATTGACTTCATATTTTATGAAAAAACTAATTGTGTTAATGGTACAGATTGAACAAAAGGATGTTAGCAATTGGAAAAAAAAACTAATATAACATTTGTTCAAAGTTATCTGGTCTTTAATAATGTTCTAAAAACGTTAGCACAAAAACATTACATTCGTCTAATGATTTTTAAATGTTACTACTTGTTTCAGAAATTTCAGAGAACATTCAAAAGTAACGTTCCGATAACGTTTGTAAAATGTTCGTATCACCAAGAAAAATGCATGTTAGGAAAACAAGAAAAAATATCTGTCAGTGGGGTCAGAAAAATATACAAGACTTGGTATCTGAAGTCACGGCTCTTGGGTAAATGTATCATAAGCCGCTTTTCCACCGAAATTACCCAGAACAATTTGTCCCAGGAACCCACTGCCCAGACCTGTTACTGTCTGCGTTTTCATCAAGGTCTAAAGTGCCGTGAAGGTTAAGTCTAGTGACGTAGGACTGCACGTGACTTTCAGTTCCCGCTGGATTTCATCCTCCGCATATAAGCTTAATAAAGCCTGAACTTCATCGTTGGTCCATCGGTCATATTTTTTAAACTCCGTTGTTGATTCGAATAGCAAACAACTCTTACTGTACACACCGCAACAGACTTAATAAAATGCTGCGTGAATTCAGCCAATCAGCATGTTCAGCGTTCAAGTCCCATCCCCAAAAGTTTCTGAACTACTACCTCGTGAGCAGGGACTTTCTGAGGGGAGAATTTTTACCCGGAACTTCATTTTAGACCCTGGTCCCTGCGGTCGAAACACATCGAGTACCACCCCAAAGTCCCTATAGCTCCTGCGGTGGAAATGGGGCTATCATTTTTATGTTTTAGATATTTGTACTGAAGAACACAACCAAAATACTAAGTAAGAAAATCATTTTGTGCAGCGTAATTTTGTCCAACTTGCTCAATTTCTTAAATATATATATAATAGTATTGATTTGAAATAAGTAATACGTTGTTGAAACTGACCAGCATAATTCCTCCATTCTCAAATATTTTGATTGAAATGAAAAATTACAGATGTTAATTTTACACAAAATTAACTGTTGGATTTTAAGCCATTTATATTGTCATGTCCAACTCAAACAATCACTTGATATTGAGAAATGTTATTTATTTTTGTCATATTTACAAATCCACATAATTATTTTCAACTAGGCTATATATTTCCCATAATCACAGGCCTCGAGTGCTGACCTCGCTGTGAAGGAAGACCAGCAGAGCGCTAGCAATGGAAGAGGAACACAAAACCAAACCGAACCGGGGTTGCTGCTCGTGGGTGGTTTAATTAGCGTAAACTGTGTGCGTGTGTGTATGTGAGGATGAGTGTGAACGAGTGTGTGTGTGTGTGATAACAGAGAGCTGCAGGAACAGAAGCACACACTCACTTTTCACCACAGGAAGAGATAAAACCTAATATTGATAGTCTAAAATAGCATGTGAGCCCCTTAAAAAGAAGTACGGTATATGGCACAGTGTAGGTATCAGATGGTAATATACTGGTGTGATACTGAATGATTACCAAATTCATATACCATGACAATGACAGGGTAAACTTCAAAGAACACCATGGTACAATGTAGCAGAAAACCTCAGTGTTAGTTTTAGTTAACTGCACAGCTCAGCACAGCTCGGTTTACCTTTTGCAGCAGCTGAGAGCCGGAATACTTGGCCGCAATGGATTTAATCTCTCCACCAAACGCTGAAGCCCAAAGTTTGACACTAGAATGAAGGGAACAAAAATATGAGAAAATGAATTTGACAAAACCACAACAAATTGGAGTAGGAAAGATAAGTGCAACATAGTTGACAAGACATGCCAAGGCGTGAATTTCAACTCAAACCACATTTTCAAATCTTGTATAAATATTATACATGGAATGTGTTTTTGATAAATAAAGATTCAAAAATGGGTTTTTGCAGTGAATTAATTCAATTTCTGGTTCCCCAAAGAATCTTTCAGCGATCAGTTCCTAAAAGAACCATTTTTCTCAGCGCAAACGACATTTTAATAATCTAAAGAACCTTTTTCCACTTTAACAAACCTTTTGCGGAATGGAAAAGTTCTTAAACGTACTTTATGGAACCATACCAGAATAAAGAACGTGTATTAAAGCAAATATGTCTCCTTTAAAATATATGTGTCTCATCACAAGACTATCTGGAGTTAACTTTAAAATCAAAAGAAAAGTTTAAAAACATTTGGAGGTAGAACTATTGACAAGGTGCTACTAGTGTAACCGAAATAGTAATGCTGATTTAAGAAAATGCATGTCCATTTTGTAGAATTAGGTCTGATAGCAAATAACACATTTGTGACAAAATGACAACATTTTAATATACATTTCTGTTAGCAATAGTTGTACAAAATCAATATTGCAAACAGTATAAAATGTTTGAGCCACATTATTAGCAGCTACTAATACAACAAATGAGAAATAGAAGTATACTCACACTGACAGGGGAATACCTTGATGAGACGCACAAACGCTGCTGTTGTGTGTAATCCATAGATGGAGGAAAAATACACAATACAAAACACACTTCATGATGTCCAGACCTCCTGAAGAGATGAAGAATTATCCGTCCACAAACTCAACTGCAGATTAACACTGCTTACAGCCAATGTGTGTGTGTGGATATGTCGCGTGCGCTCAGAGATGTGACCAGGGAAGCGCATGAATGTATTAGTGAAGTGAAGCCGCCGCTCATGACGCTTTATATACTCCAATCGTTGCTGCTGCAGTTTTACTCAGATGAAGTGCGCTGAAAGAGAGAGGTGAGAGCAGAGAGGACGTGTCATGTCTTCCCTTTCATCCTCTTTCTCTTCTCGTGGGAATGAGAAGCTGCTGCTGATGCAGTTATTGTTCACCACAGGAGAATCCGCTATCAAATGATGCCATACGATGATGAAGAAACAGATGATGAAGAAACAGATGATGAGCACGACGCGACAGAGTGAGTTAAAGACCCTAAACCACAACTGTGACTATAAAGATGCGCTTCACTCCTCAGTCCTCCACCAGAGACCTGTAAACTCCTCAGCAGTTACTCAGATAGGAAAAATATGTTCGAAGAACGTTTTTCTAACGTTCGCAACTCTGAACGTTCAAAACATTCTATGAATAATGTATAAATAACGTTTTGAGCTCATTATTAAAGGCCTACAATATGTAACTTTTTTTATTTTTGTTCAAAATTAAATATATCTTTTTTGAATGCACAACAAACATTCATTCAATATTATTTATAAAGGTTCATAAACATGCATTAATGGGGATTTAATCAGGGACACTTTCCTTGAAATATAAATATTGGACTCGCCAACAAACATTAACTAACAGTCTCTGAATATATAAATAATGACACATAAATAGATCAATATGTAAAAAAGTAATGACATTTTTAGTCTTAAAGATTCTGACATTTTTATCTCTCTTTATATTTTAATGAATATTTTAAAAGCTTTGGAACAACAGAAAAAGTATATATGTATTTGCACACTTGGCCACAATTGAAAATGCATAAATGCATTCAAAAGTCATGACTATAATTCTTTTAAATAAATTGATCAAAAAGATATGTTATTTTAGATTTCTATTTCAAATAAATGCTGTTCTTCAAACTTTCTGTTCATCTGTGTGTCCTGAAAACAGACAGATGTATCACAGTTTCTACATTCATTAAGCCACACAACTGTTTTCAACATTGATAATAATCTGAAATGTTTCTTGAGCATCATATCAGAATGATTTCTGAAGGAGACTGGAGTAATGATGCTGAACATTCAGCTTTGATCACAGGAATAAATTACATTTCACAATATATTCACATTTAAATTGTAATAATATTTCACAAAATTACCGTTGTTTACTATTTGTATCAAATAAATGCAGCCTTATTGAACAAAAACATAAAGAATCTTATTAATCCCACACTTTTGAACAGCAGTGTGTATATATGTCAAATATATAATGCATACAATATATCAAAATGAACACAAATTTAAAAAAGTGCGTGTCATACTCCTGCTTGTGTGATATTGCCATTTTGTGTAAAATATGTTATGATTGTATTTTGCATAGCTACTGTCTCTTATTGGTTTATAATAAAAAAGAAAAAAATCTAAATAATAAACCACAATTGTTACAATAATATGAATCAAATTCAAAGGTAAAACATCTGGATCCAAAACAAAACTACCAAAAATAGAATGATAATACCGTGGTATTCTAACATACCATGGTAGGGACTACAATAATCATTCTGTATTATGGTATAATATCAAGTAATATGTAATATCATAGTGTTCTTTGAAGTAACTTGCCTTGTGAATACTTATCAACTGCGATATCGTAGTACCAATACCTCATACAGTGACTGTATCATCACACAACCACAGTACTTTTTGTAAAGTCTGTGGGACAGTTTAAGTAGATTATCATAGTTAACATAATTCGATTTTAATCACTAACATACAGGATTTATCCTCTGGCTTTTGATCACAGACATATGTAAAGCTCAAATATGGACTGCAGATACCTAGAGAAGTGCATGTTTAGCAAATCCAAAACCAGGAATTAATTATTCATTGCCTGAATCAGAGAACTTCAAAAATGCATGAACAGTGCAGGAGAATTATGAGGAAAGACCAGCTTTTCTGTACAGTGTATGCACTGGTTATTATTGCTGTAATGTCATTTTGGCAACCCTACTTTAATTGTCACTTCAGCCTTTGCAGCTGTTTTAAGACTGCCTCATGCACTTGGCTTTGCATTAACAACTGTCTGCTGCATTTATTAGTTCAAAATTAGGGTATTATTTTTGGCGGGTCCTGTTATTATACAGTATTTGAATACTTAAGCCACATTAGAAATTTAAATGAAGCATTATAAAAAATTACCATACCAAATTACTTTTTTAGTAGGATAAACAAGCAACATATTTCATTTCATATTGTGACATTTTATGGTAGCAAAACATCCACTGTTAAAAAAAAAAAGAAATTACTGTAAAAATCCAGTAGCTGTGGTTGCCAGTGGTTTACAGTAAAACATCGTAGCATCATTAAGTTTTATGAACTTAAATTTACATTAAAAAAAACTGTGTACTAAAATCGTCGCAGGTTGTGTACGTAACCCGGTTCCCTGAGAAGAAAATGAGACACTGCGTCATGGCATTGATGCTATGGGAATGCTTCTGCATGGCTGGTGTCTGAAGCACGTGTGAAAACACGGCAATCTTGATTGGCTGACGCAGGGCTGGATTGGGACTCATTTTCAGCCCTGAAGTTTCATGCCTTCATGCCCACTTTAATTCACGACTGAGTATATTAAAATAATGTAATTAAAACCTCAGTATATAAGTCTGCTGTTCTCTACAGCCTTGTAATTAATTGTATTTTTCAAAAATATCTTCAAAAATTATAGTACAAAAAATGCTAAAATTTGATATAGAGTCATTTTTATTGTTATAATAATGATTTTATAATGTGAACCATTGATTAATTCTCTAGCCATCTAGTGGCTGTAGTTAAAAATTCATGTTATTTTAATTTTAATTTAATTAAGTGTTTGCTTTCCAGTAGATGGCAGCAATCGTTCACTAAACCCAGCCACATTTTTTCATGTCTATCACTATGAATGAAATTGAGAAATGTAGATCTTTATTAAAGTGGATTTAACATAAAATTTTGCTATTTTATATAAATGTATATACTTAAATTATTACAAATTGAGGCAAAGCAGGACGGTCGCCCGCTGGAGAGGTACGTGGAGGAATTTTCTGAGCTTTCTCACTTGGTGAACTGGCCAGATGCTCCACTTAACGCTTGTTTTCTGAAGGGCCTGGACGAGGACATAATTCGTTATATTGAACCTGCCTGTTCCTTCTCCCTAGTCGAGTCTATTAATCTGATTCTCTTTTTAAATGGTTCTGATTTCGAAATTGAAGAGGTTTAAGAAAAAACGTGTCTTCCTCATCCAGCCTTTCAGAAAAACACGCGGCCTGGTCAGTTCACCTACCGCCAGTTTCTTTCACATATCCCTCTAGTGGACTTGGGTAAAGTTGGTTTTATATTCGCACATTTGGACATTCGTATTCAATAGCTTTGTTAATCACACTACATTGGACATTCACAAGTAAATATGCCATTAAAACAATACTTGCCTATTTTGATCGACTGTGAAAAATGTTGTTAGTTGAAAATCGTTGGTTGTCAATATCATGTCGCTGCTTAAAATTCGCAAACATTAATTTATTGCACATTTATTGGAAAGTCTGAATTTATCAGAAGTCCGAATGTGCGAATATAAAACCAACTTTACCCAAGTCTCCAGTGGGTCTTCCCAAGTTGTCCTGCCTGTCCCAAAGCCCAAACCGCCAAAGAAGATGGCCGCCGCGAAGCCCAAACCGCTAAAGAAAATGGCTGCCGCCGCAACGAAGCCAAGCCATGAAATGGCCGCCGCGAAGCCCAAGCCGCCAAAGAAGTTGGCCGCTACCGCGCCAGAGCCACAGGGCAAGATGGCCGATGCCACGTCTGGACCACAAAGCGTAATGGCCACCGCAAAGCCTAAACCCTCACCAGAGGAGTACCAGTGGCTCATTGATTTTTTAAAGTAAAGTGCCATTAAAGTAGCATTAATGGGTAAAGTGTATTACATTGGAATGCATTAGAAATACACTAAAGTAATAAAACTTAATAAAAGTATGTGAATTTCTTTCACCATTTCAAACTGACTATATGTTGTTTTCTTTGTTTTTCATAATTACAAATATTTACTTTTGTAACTACTTTTTGTATGTATGTATATTTGCTTTGCAACCATGCAAAATTGTGAAATAAATTTTAATTGAATTAAACAATAGCCTACCTGATATTCAAAGTGTGGGCAAATTATTGAAAAGGTAATGGTCATAATTATAAAACTTAATAATAAAACTCAGAAAGAGTGTATTTATGAGATAAAACTCATAATTATGAGTTTTGGTAACTGAATTTTCTTAAGAGTTTCCGAGTTAGGTGCATGACGGTGAGAAAACATGTCAGAGGCAATGGATGCAGAGTCTGCCATAGTGGAAAAAAACCTACCAAAATGTATTTAAAATAGGCCTACATTCATTTCATACTCAAATCCATTAATATATTTATTGACATACTGACATAAATATTCTAATTAAACTTTATTTGGAGATCTTCTTTATATTGCACAATGCATATTTCTTAATATTAAGCCTAAAATGTGTTTAATATCACTATTAGTAAAGATAGTATGATCACTGTATAATTTGAATGCAAGATATTTAAAGTGTACCTAAAGTATGCATGCAATAGTTCCACTTTAGCACAATAAAAAAGTATATTTTTAGTTGGACACAAAACACAAAAATACTTGTTCCAATTTAGCAGACTTTAAGTATACCAATTTAGTATACTAAAAGTACAATTGCAGGGTATTTATATTAAATACATAAATATGTAAATGCATTTGCAGTGTACTTAAAATAAATATATTTCTAATACATTTTTGTAATGGTGCAGAGCCCCTTTCATGCATACTGAGATATGGACCTGAAAGAGCAGAGATTAAGAGACGATTAAATGCCGGCCATCAATAAATTAGTGTGCTTTTACTCAGGCTCCAGAGGTCGTTATTCCTGGGCAGAGTTCCCATAGCTTCAGCTACTGACGCAACATAAAAGTGACTGCATATGTCGTGGTTATTAGAGGTCAACCAATATTGATTTTTTGATTCCGATATCTTAGAAAGCAGGGTGGCCGATGGCCAATATAAAGCTGGTATACATGATATCACACTATTTCATTTAAAGATAGTAAAAACACATGCATAGCAATTGCTGAAATTAAATGTATATTTATTTTACTTAATATTTACTAAATTATAAATAAATAATTTTAAAAAGAATTTAAAAAAAATTATAAATTGAACTTTAGATTGCAACTTGTTTATTCTGTAATCCTATTATAGTCAGTGTTGGAGGTAACACATTACAAGTAACTTTAGTTATGTAATCAGATTACTTTTTCAAGTAACTAGTAAAGTAACATATTTTTTTCAATTTACAACAAAATATCTAAGTTACTTTTTCACATTTATTGACTGACAGCTCTCCTGTCCTCATGTTGAGAGAAATAACTATACTTTGAGAGTAATAAATATACTTTATGTATTTGATCGTATTAAATTAACCAATGTCTTTGCTGCTGAAACCTTAATGATCTATTTTAATCATACTAACAAGCAAAAGATTAGATTTAGAAATAAGAGTGTTGGACTGTCTTCTCCTGTATCTATTCTTCTTCAATCCAGAATGGTTTGAGAGTTTTGTTCGAGCTGCGCCCTCTACTGTACAGAAGTAAATATACATTTCCTTGAGCCTGAGGCTTATTCATTTCACTTTTGGTGTGAAAGGGTCTTATTTTGCCAAAATATAACTTTTGTTGTTGTTATTAAAGAAACAAACAAGCAAGCCCAGCCCAGGTGAGAAAAATTAACTTTTACATTTAAAAGTAACTTTCCCCAACACTGATTATAGTATTTTTATAATATGCT
>RJVU01069130.1:1029477-1045787 GCA_003731715.1 Anabarilius grahami
CCAAACAGAAAAACCGATAATTAAAAAAAAAAAAAAAGGCAAATGTTGGCCACTAGTGCTTATACACTGATGATTGATTATCTCACAAACTGCCTCCCAATTCTGCTGTTCTTCAGTTACACCAAAGACACCAGTGTAATATAAGTGACATATAAAAATATACAGTGCTCAGCATAAATGAGTACACCCCCTTTGAAAAGTAACATTTTAAACAATATCTCAATGAACACAAAAACAATTTCCAAAATGTTGACAAGACTAAGTTTTATATAACATCTGTTTAACTTATAACAGGAAAGTAAGGTTAATAATATAACTTAGATTACACATTTTTCAGTTTTACTCAAATTAGGGTGATGCAAAAATGAGTACACCCCACAACAAAAACGGTTGCACTTTATTTTACAGTATGTGCACTTACATGTACGTACAGTGTACTTACCTAAGAAAGTATTGGGTAATATAAGGTAACTACATTGGTTAAGGTTAGGTTTAGGGGTAGGTTCAGGGTTAGTACCTAGTTATTACTTAGATATTGCAATTACTATAATAAGTACATAGTAAGTACATGGGGAACAGGACTGTAAAATAAAGTGCTACCACAAAAACTACTACATCTAGTACTTTGTATGGCCTCCATGATTTTTAATGACAGCACCAAGTCTTCTAGGCATGGAATGAACAAGTTGGCGACATTTCGCAACATCTATCTTTTTCCATTCTTCAAGAATGACCTCTTTTAGAGACTAGATGCTGGATGGAGAGTGATGCTCAACATAAGGACACTGCTACCACCATGTTTCACTGTAGGCACCATGCATTTTTCTTTGTGTTCCTCACCTTTGCGACGCCATACAGTTTTGAAGCCATCAGTTCCAAAAACCTTTATCTTGGTCTCATCACTCTGGAGTATAGAGTCCCAGTAGTCTTCATCTTTGTCAGCATGGGCCCTGGCAAACTCTTGGCGGGCTTTTTTGTGCCTGGGCTTTAGGAGATGCTTCTTTCGTGGACGGCACCAATGCATGCCATTCCTCTGCAGTGTACGCCGTATTGTGTCACGGGAAATAGTCACCCCAGTTTGGCTTTCTAATTCTTTAGACAACTGCAGTGAACTTGCATGCCGATTTTCTTCAACCCTTCTCATCAGAAGACTCTCCACTTCCGTGGACGACCTGGGGTGCGTTTCCCAAAAGCATTGTTAGCCAACTAACATTGCAAGTACCGTCGTTACTTACATAGTTCAACGATTTGGTGTTTCCCGAAACCATAGTTCAAACGAACATTCGCAAACTGCATCGCAAACTTGTGTGGTTGAACGACAGCTCTCGAGCTGTAGTTAGAAGCATAGTTTCCTGTTTTTATGACATGTAGACTTAATAAATCCTTATCTTGAGCAAAATAAGCAAGCTGACATTAAGTACAATGTATATCTTTCATTTTGAATATATACAAATGTAATTTATATATTTTAGTTTGTCAAGAGATTTGAAGCACCGTTTTTGAAGAGTGCGCATGTGCGTACGTGCTCTAGTACGTCAGAACAAGCATTTGATTTAATCTGGAAATAAAGCAAAACAACTGAGGAAAATGAGAATTAGTCCTCTAATGCCATGTCCGTAATTTATAGCAGAAATTCTAGCATTAATTGGATCTCAAACGGATTCATTTAAAGAACTTATTACTCCACCACCTGCGTGACGTCATTCATCAACGTGGTTGAACGACAAGTTTGCGACAATACGGTTTCGGGAAACAGTCGAGACTAGCTAGTTGATTTGTTCAACAATGCATTGTACTACGGTGAGTTAAATCGTTGTTCGGGAAACGCACCCCTGGACGTCTCTGTGAGATGGTTGCAGTTCCATCTTTTTAAAATTTTTGTACCACTTTTGTTACAGTATTCTGACTCATAAGTAAAGCTTTGCTGATCTTCTTGTAGCCTTCACCTTTCTAGTGTAAAGAAAGTATTTTCTTTCTCTTGTGACATTTTTCTTCCATGTGGTGCCATTGCTGACAGCAAGAAATGGGAAGGGGTTTTAACACCCTTTTATAGTCACCTGTCTGCTGGACACCTGTGTAATGAAGAATTAGCCTCACCTGTGGTTGAGTTCTTGTTAAATTAGACATTTGTTGTCTAAAATTTAGCTTTGCTCCAGAGACTTTCAGTGGGGTGTACTCATTTTTGCATCACTCTAATTTGAGTTATACTGAAAATTTTGTTCTCTAAGTTATATCATTAACCTTACTTTCATGTTATAAGTTAAACAGATGTTATATTAAACTTAGTCTTGTCAACATTTTGGAAATTGTTTTTGTTACTTGTTACTTTTCAAAAGGGGTGTACTCATTTATGCTGACGACTGTACTAGTGAAATGTACAAAGTTGATTATAACCAAACAAACAACAGCAAAGCAACACACACAACACCCATCAATTCCATACCAGGTTGAGCAGCACCCAATGACTAGTAAGACCATACCTTAGTCACTTTTACAATTATTTTCCCTGTATCCCAACCTCAAACTGACATGTCAATAATACACCACAGGAATACCACAAAAAAACAAAACATGCACATCACTGCAATTGATAGTCCATCCATTCTCCAAACCGCTTGTCCTATTTAGGGTATGCAGGAGCCTTAGGACAGGCCATCACAGTAAAGACTTATTCAATAAGCATGAATTAACTGATATGATTCAGGCAAACTCATTTTAATCTTATGAAAGGAAGGTTAAAAGGTTCTTTGGCTAATACACAGGGTCTTCTTGTCTTCAACTGTGACCGCATCAGTCAATAAGGCAGGAAGATGGTTTGACGTGGCAATCAAGATGAGTGCCGTCATAGATCTCCAGATCTTCATAATCTGACAGAATTATTCCATTCACAATCCGGATCTAGGGATTTTCCCTGTAAGCCAGCTGGACATATTCAGACATAAAAAGAGCAGAGGAGTCTTTGCATCCCTCCTCACAGAGACTCTCTTTATGTACAGGTTAAATGCCATCTTCCTCAACTATACGTATTATCAGTGTTCTAGCTCTTCTCGAATGAGGTTCAGTTTGAGAAAATGGCCATAACTGCATCAGAAAGCACTATGCCAGCCAGTGCAGTGAATGATGACATCATGCCAAGGATGGGCTACACTATTCTGGCAGTTGTTATTGGTTTCTTCTCTGTTTTTGGCATCATATTGAACATGACTGTGATCGTGGTGACGCTGAAGCACAGGCAGCTGCGGCAGCCACTGAACTTCGCTCTGGTCAACCTAGCTGTGGCTGATCTCGGTTGTGCAATGTTTGGAGGACTGCCAACCACGGTGACCAATGCCATGGGCTACTTCAGCCTGGGCAGGGTGGGATGTGTGCTAGAGGGGTTTGCCGTGGCCTTCTTTGGTGAGTATTTTTATTTTTTTTAAACCATGAAACAGTCCAGTTTTCCCTACACTAACTATAAATGGTTAAATGTTGATGATCATGATTCATGTCCATGATCAGATCACACCTGCAATCCATTTTTGGGTCACTTTCCAACAGTTCAGAACCACTTATCTTAATAAAGGGGCTCTTTTCTTGAAAAAATTTAATGTGTTTTATTAAAAGGCTCAAAAACGTGGACAAAGGAGAACAAAACTAGAATTGAATTGAGCAGAATAATGACACTGTTGTCTTCTGTAGAGCTGCTTCATAGCTGAATTGACTTAATTTCATAATTGACAAACTTTGTAACATCAACATTATTGAACTGAATTGAATTGATTTAAAGTGAATAACCACACTATTGTTTTCTGTAGAGCTGAATTAAATTCATTTTATAATTAATTAACTTTACACAGTTATTAAATTGAACTGAATAATGACACTATTTCCTTTTTCAATTTTACAACACAATACAGGGAATAACCAACAATGGTCAACCACCACCGGTCAAACATTTGGACTCATTAGTATTTTTAATGTTAAGCCTGCATTTATTTGAACAAAAATAAATTATTTTTATTTAAAAATTACTGTGTTGTTTGCTTTAAATTAACCCAAAATATGTTGGAAATGTACATTAATATATTAATATGTTTAATGAATAATAATTAAACAATAAACATTTATTAAATTGCTTATTAATAAATGTACACCTTTTGATTATTATTGTTTCCTCTAGTAATTATAAATCAGAATTTTAATTTTCAACCTATTTTGGGTTCATTTTAAGCCAGACATATAGTCATTTGGGTTAAATAAAACTTTCCAGCACGTTGGGCAAACATTTAACCCAACTGCTGAGTTTGTCCATTTTCAACCCAACTTGGGTTGTTTTTAACCCAGCATTTTTTAGAGTGTAGTTTAATATACTTTTAAATATAATTTATTCCTGTGATCAAAGCTGTATTTTCAGCATCATTACTCCAGTCTTCAGTGTCACATGATCCTTCAGAAATCATTCTGATATGATGATTTATTATCAGTGTTGGAAACAGTTGTACTGCTTAATATTTTTTATAACCTGTTATACTTTTTTCAGGATTCTTTGATGAATAAAAAAAGTAAAAAAAAAAATAAAAAAAAATACTTTTATTCAGTGTTAGTAAAGACTTATATTGTTAGAAAAGATTATCAGTGGAACTGAATTGAACTAATTTCATAACTGGACTTTACACAGTTATTGAACTGAACTGAATTGAGCACAATAATGACACTACTGTCCTTTTTAAATTTGCAACACAAGACAGGGAACGTCTCAGGTTATGACTATAACCATAGTTCCCTGAGAGAGGGAACGAGACACTGCGTCCCGAAGGGGGCGCTATGGGAACGCCCTCAGCGTGAAAGCGTCTGATGCACGTGTGTCAACTAGTCCAATGGCGAGAGTGAACGTCACCGGCGGGTGACGTCACGACCAGGAAAGTATAAATACACATCCGGAAAGACCGGCTTCAGCTTAAACTGCCGAAGCAAATCGATCACAGGGATGCAGGGAGTATGGCAACGCAACGCAGTGTCTCGTTCCCTCTCTCAGGGAACTATGGTTATAGTCATAACCTGAGACGTTCCCTTTCGAGGGAACTCACACTGCGTCCCGAAGGGGGCGCTATGGGAACGATATCCCAAAATCGCCATAATTCCAAAATGCCTGTCCGTGTGAAACTGTGGCACACTAAGACGAGAGCACTGATGACCCTGGAGCTGCATCCAGGTTGAGATAAATCTCACAAACGTGAGTGGCGAGAATCAGCCCGCCGCATCACAGATCTCCGTGAGGAAAACCCCCAACATCAAGGCCTGGAGGCCGCCATACTCTTAGCAGAGCGAGCTCTGACAGACAGTGGACACTGCTGACCAGAGACCTCATACGCAAGTGGTATAGTCTCAACTATCCACTTGCTAACCATTTGTATGGACGCAGGGAGACCCCTAACGTTCTCCACAGGGTAGCCGAGTGGAAATTAGGTGTCCAGTGCTCACACTGGACACACAAGATTCAACTTTTCCTGGTCTGGATCTGAGAACAGAGGACAGAAAGCTTGCAGCACTATAGGCCGTGGCATATTGGTCAGACCCTTAGGTATTTAACCCAGTAGGGTAAAGGAATACTTGACCATCCCCGGTGCACACTCAAGGCACGTAGGGGATACAGATAGGGCCTGAAGGTCTCATACTCTTTTAGGGAAGAAATGGCAAGGAAACTTCAGAAATTTTCTGAGACAGAATCAAGCGGCTCAAATGGAGCTGCAGATAGCCTTCCAACACAAAGACCAACTCCCATGCAGGAACCCTAGTGCATGTTGCAGGCCTCAGCCTCAGAGTGCCACGAAGGAAACAATACCTCAAAGGGTTATACCCCACAATTGTACCATCCACAGGGACACGGTACACAGAAATACGAGGATAGTTTCCTTGTGGCTGGAGTTCTGGAGTAAAGTATGGTCACCACAACCTCGGTTGAGAGACCAGATACTATGAGTTGGGCCCCCTCAGGGGCCAAACCCACAGGTTCAATAATTCTGGGCAGGGTGAAAAATCAAGCCTGTCTCCAGAGATAGGTCTCTCCTGATCGGAATCTCCGAGGGAGAGCCGTCGAGGAGAGACACGTGGTCCAAGAACCATATCCGACTTGGCCAGTAAGCCGCTACTAGTAGTAGACTTATCCCTTCCCGGCGAATTTTGTCCAGAACTCCTGGGAGCAGAACAATTGGGGGAAAAACATACAGACGTAGCCTCGGCCATGTCTGTACCATGGCATCCAGTCCAAGAGGAACTAGATGCGTAAGGGATAACCACAGTGGACAGCGCGTCGTATCCTGAGACGCGAAAGATCCACCTCCACGTGGCTATAAAACTCCCATATGAGCTTCACCGCTTTGGGGTGAAGTCTCCATTCCCCTGGCCTCAGCCCCTGTCTCGACAGGATGTCTGCTCCTATATTCTAGGTCCCTGAAATAAGATTGTTCTCAAGGAGAGCATCTTCCCCAGGGACCACAGGAGGATCTGGTGCGCCAGAAAGTGGGTGCAAACGCAAACCCCCCTGTTGATTTATATAAGAGACCATCGATGAATTGTCTGTCCAGACAGCTCGATGACCTCTCAGGTCTGGGAGGAAGAACTTCAACGCATTGAAGACCGCCATCATCTCCAGGCAATTATGTGCCACGAAAGATGATGACTCCTCAACAGCCCTTGAGCTGAGCGACCTTCCATTACCACTCCCCAGCCTGTGAGAGAAACATGTACCATGAGAGTGACTCAATGATATTAAGCTCCTAACACAGGGCCCTGGGACAGGAACCAACTTTTCTTCCATATAACCAAGGCGCGGAGACACCGCCGCGTGAACTTGATCATACGAAGTGGGTTCCCCCTCAGGGAAAACCCTTGGTCCTGAACCACCACTGTAAGGGTCTCATGAACAGCAGGCCAAAAGGTATCACCGTTGGACACAGCTGCCATCAGACCCAACAGTTTTAGAAAACTGTTTTACAGTGAGTGACTGGCCTAGTTATATCTCCTGTGTGACTGAAAAGACTGCAGCAATACGAGTGGGCGACAGAACGGCCCACAGCATTACTGAATCCATACCATGCCCAGGAAGGTGGTTCTCTGTAATGGAGAAAGCACACTCTTCTTGGCGTTCAGCCACAACCCCAATTTTTTATATGAGCAAGAACAACATCTCGATGTTGAACTGACCATCTGTTCCGACTGCGCTAATATTAGCCAGTCATCTAATCAGTTCAGAATGCGTATGTCCTGCAGCCTGAGCAAGGCCAGAGCTGCATCTACGCATTTCATGAATGTGTGGGGTGATGGAGCTAGACCGAATGGAAGAACCTAATATTGGTATACTTTGCCCCTGAAAGCAAACCTAAGGAACTTCCTATGCTGTGGAGGGATGGAGACATGGAGGTATGCATCCTTTAGAACTATCATGACAAACCAGTCCTCGGATCTGGTTTAGCGTCAACATTTTGAACCCAAGTCTCCTGACTGAATGATTCAAATGATTCAGATCTAATATAGGATGCAATCCTCAATCCTTCTTTGGAACAAAATAGTAACGGCTGTAAAAACCTAACTCTCTGCTGGGAGGAGGAACCCGTTTTGTAGCTCCTTTCGAAAAAGAGTTTACTTTCTGTTCCACTACCAGAGCCTGCCCATTGAGATAAATTTGGCAGAAGCCTCAACTCTGCCACAAAATCCACAAAGGGGAACCAGCCTCTCAAGGCTTGTCTCTGGTATACCTAGAGCAGCACTTTGGTGACCTGAAATACACTGGCAGGAAACAACCCATTTGACTGCTTTTCGACCCTCCTCAGAGGGTGCGAACCTGATGCAGCGTCATGTGAACGCTGAATCATAGCTTGCTGGAAACCGCTGCACCCTGAAGCACCAAGGGTGCCAGGGTTAGCAGAACGGCGCCCTAAGGACAATGAAGTGGAGCGGGCACCGTACACTGAGGTGTACACCGCTCTATCCCGTATGGGGCTGCCCTTAGATTTCATTCAGAGGGTGCAAGCCTGATGCAATGTTGTGTGAGCGCTGAATCAAAGCTTGCTGGAAACCGCTGCGCCCCAAAGCACCGAGGGTGATGGGGTTGGCAGATCGGTCCCCTGAGGGCAACGAAGTGGCACGGGCACCGTATACTGAGGTATGCACCGCTCCACCCCGCAGGGGGCTGCCCTAAGAAGCCTAACACCACTGGCGTCAGGATCTACACGAAAGGCTGAACTAATACATGAATCTAACTACTTAAAGTTAGATAAATATGTACTATTTTAATTTCCCAAAATTAAATTAAAGCCAATTGTCCATTTAATTCCTCAAAATTAAATGCAGCAAATGATCTATCAGACAAATTAATATGGTCTGACAGAAATGTTATATATATATATATATATATATATATATGCATATAGGCCATACACACATTAAATTTAATTTAATCTCTCAAAATTAAATGCAGTCACATATCAACCAGACAGGTAAAAACGGTCTGGATGAAAGGCTAAATAAAGAGTCATTAGTGCAGACATATGGCTTTTAAAAACCAGGCAATATCCCATTTAATTCCTCAAATTAAATGCAACAATAAACCACCAGACAAGTGTAAACGGTCTGAATGATTGGTTAAATATTTATAACTGTCGTCTGCACACCCTAATCTAAGCGTCGCCTCGGCAGACGCGAGATCAGAGACACTAGAATCTTGTTGCAGTTTGCAGACACGAAATCTACGCGTCGCCTCGGCAGATGCGAGATCCGTGCCACTAGATTCTTTATCGCAGTTTGCAGACTCGAAATCTACGCGTTGCCTCGGCAGACGCGAGATCAGAGCCAACAGAATCTTGTTGCAGTTTGCAGACACGAAATCTACGCGTCGCCTCGGCAGATGCGAGATCCGTGCCACTAGATTCTTTATCACAGAGCGCTTTGCTGAGGCACAAAAAGCTGAAGCCGGTCTTTCCGGATGTGTATTTATACTTTCCTGGTCGTGACGTCACCCGCCGGTGACGTTCACTCTCGCCATTGGACTAGTTGACACACGTGCATCAGACGCTTTCACGCTGAGGGCGTTCCCATAGCGCCCCCTTCGGGACGCAGTGTGAGTTCCCTCGAAAGGGAACAACCAACAATGGTACGACAACCTCCAGGATGAACACTATATGTAATCCTCATAAATTTTAAGACATTCATTTTTTTTTTTTAAGCTTCTTATCACATAGGGGGACTTAAATTTTTTCCATTTACATATGTGATATTTACCCAGCAATATAACCATGTTTACAAAATACTGTTGTTTTTTTAGAACTGCTTTACAGCAGAATTTGAATTTGTCTCAAAGTTGATGAAGTTTGCATCATTTATTCTGCTTTGAAACAATCTGTATCATATAAAGCGCTGTAGAAATAGAGGTGACTTGACTTGACTCGCTCCTACAGGTATTGCTGGCCTGTGCTCAGTTGCCATAATTGCGGTTGAGCGCTGCTTGGTGGTTTGCAGACCGGTGGGTTCCATCACCTTCCAGACGAGACATGCAGTCGCAGGAGTTGTCATGGCCTGGGTCTGGTCATTCCTCTGGAACACCCCACCTCTTTTTGGATGGGGTAGATATGAGCTGGAGGGCGTGCAGACGTCTTGTGCACCTGACTGGTACAGCAGAAATTTGGCCAATGTCTCCTACATCGTGTGTTACTTTCTCCTCTGCTTTGCACTGCCTTTCTCTGTCATTGTCATCTCCTACACTCGCCTCCTGTGGACCCTGCGGCAGGTAGGAAAATGTACTCAGTCAGGAGAGGAGGTTTTATGCTAATAGAGCAGTAGAAGTCATATTTGTCTCTATCAGAAAATGTAGTATTTTTTTATAGAGGTTTAGAACACTTATGTAAATGCTGTCATTTGTTTCCTGGACTTTTATGTTAAAATTCTTGTTTTCCGTTTCCTGTGCTGTGTCATGGTCATGTTTAGTTTCTAGTCATAGTTTTCTTGAGCCCTATTTGGATGGTAATTGTTTCTCATTATTTTCATCATTTACATGGATATACAAAATATGTATTTTTCTCCCACCACCCATGTAAAAATCCCTGGCGGAATGTCTTTTTGACAAACACCAAGGTCGTTTGGTAATTTAATTGCCATCCGAATCCACATCTCTGAGTTGACACGAAGGGATCAATTCAAATTTCACAGTTTAAAGTGTGTGCACCAAAAAAAAAGCCGCCTCTCAGTACTAAATTGAGATATTTTTCGCTGCTTATTGTGATTAAACAGTCAAATACACACAAAATAATGTCAAAATGCCAGTCTAGTTGAGTTTTCACGTAAACACAATCAGTTATGTTTAAACAGATGAGAAAGAAAATGCATGTGTAACAGTATAATGGATCCGTGCATCAGGTCTTAAAGTGACAGCAGCCTAATATACCTGCTACCAAATTATGAGATAATATTAAAAATATCTATATGGCAGTTTTTCCCTATGGTATTGATGTCAAAATTATGGCCAGTGAAAATGCTGAGTGGATAGTAACTTTGGAAAACCATTAGCCACAGTGGCTGGTGAGCAAAAGTCAAGCCCTGAAGAGTTACGGTTAGGGTTTGGTTGAGGGTTATTTACTTGTACTTATGCATAATTCACTGTTATTATTACTGTAAGTACATGTAGTAACATGTAACTGTGTCACCTTAAAATAAAGTGTTACCAACACTTTTGCTTTTCCCCATCTGGGGATGTTTATTTTACCCTCAGGTGAGCAGACTGAAAATGTCAGAGGGAGGAAGCACTGCCAGGGCCGAGGCACAGGTGGCCTGTATGGTGGTTGTCATGGTGATGGCCTTCCTGCTCACCTGGCTGCCCTACGCTGCATTTGCCCTGTCTGTGATCTTAGACCCAAACCTTTATATTGACCCAGTGATCGCCACAGTTCCCATGTATCTGGCCAAGAGCAGCACAGTTTTCAACCCCATAATCTACATATTCATGAACAGACAGGTGAGTCTGTGAACCCAATCTATTTCAAATGCACATTCAGATTCAGATCACAGATAGAGCTCCATGAAGCGAGCTGAGCATGTTGGATAAGAGAGACACACAAAATAAGCAGTGCTGAGGGTCTTGACTGAAAACATTTTTTGCAGGGTTAAATGAATATCAACATCAAATATTTGTGTGACAAATGAAAATAATGTATGCATAAAATGTTTTTAGTAATGCTTTATTTTACAGTGTGTCCTTTTTACACATTACATGTACTTACATTAGTAGCTAATTATGCATAATTACATGCAACTAACCCTAACCCTACAGTAAGTGTACATGTTGTTAATTAATATTACTCAGTACTTAAATGTATAAGTAACAAGGACACCTTAAAATAAAGTGTAACCATGTTTCCTTTTGATTTGAGTCAAATATAACCTTTTTTTTTTATATTATCTTTCATGTAGTGTGTAATGTGAATGTAAAAGGTCTGCAAAGTGCAGATAAGTGGAGTTTTTGTCTCCTAGAAAAAAGAAGTGATTCTGAACTGCTGAAACGAGTCGTCAGTAATTCAGTCTCACTTCCTGCTGAACCTACGTAGGTTTGTAACTAATTTGCATAAAGCCAGCCTATGGCCTTCATTGGCTGAACAGCATCTGCTTTGCCCCGCCCTCAATCACTGTAGTTGTATCTGAGACTGGAAGAGTTTGATTCGTGTTGTTCATGTCGAGAAGATGCTGTTTTCTGCTGCCAAAGCAAATTCACTTTGATGAGATTGATACGGTAAAACCGACGCCATCGTTACTGTTCGTATCACTGTGAATCAAGTGCTGAGATTCAGATATGATAATGAGCATTTGTTTTCTGACCAATCACAACAGACTGGCCCACTCTGACCAATCAGAGCAGAGCAGCTCTCAGAAAGGCAGGGTTTAGAGAGACTGAATCCTTGATCGAAGTGTTTCAGACACTGAGAGAAAAGAGCTGATGCTGCAGTAGATATTATGAGAAAATTAAAGTGTTTTTTGACCTTGGATGCATGTGAACCTGTTGTAGGAGACTCCAAAACATTAAGAGCCTTTAAAATAGCATAATGGGGCACTTTAAGAGTAAATTGACAGCTAGTGAATAATTCCTTTGTGCTGCGAGGTCACCTGATCCAGATGGCAGAAGGACTCTTTGAGCTGTTGCAGTAAGACACAGTCCAGTTTCTTGTTTTTTGACCTTGGATGCATGTAAACCTATTTTAGGAGACTCCATTAGGACTTAACTTGACAGCCAGTAACTCCCTATTCCCAATGTCGTAGTTCCATTCCGAAGGGGTTAAACGATGAGAAAAAAGGTGCAGGTATGTATTCTGTCGTCCGAAGGTGATCTCTAAGAAAAAATAGCCCCCGCTCCCACCTCCGACTCATCTACCTCCACAACGAACTGACGAGACGGATCCGGAGTGGCAAGGATGGGAGCCGAAACAAAGCGACTCTTTAGGTTTGTAAATGCAGTCTGGGCCTGTGCCGACCAACAGAATCATCTTCGAGTGGAGGTGAGATCAGTCAGAGGAAGAGCAACCTGGCTAAAATTCTGAATGAACTGCCTGTAAAAATTGGCGAACCCCAGAAATCGCTGCACCACTCTACAACTATCTGGGGTGGGCCAATCAGCAACTGCCTTTACCTTGGTGGGATCCATTCGGATATCCCAGGAACGGAACCGACCGTGCGTGAAACTCGCACTTCTCCACCTTGGCGAATAAACTATTCTCAAGCAGCCGTTGGAGCACTCGCCTGACATGTTGGACATGGTCGCGCTTGTTCTGGGAGAAGATCAGGATGTCGTCGAGATAAACAAAGACAAACCGGTCGACCATGTCTCTGAGCACGTCATTGACGAGTGCCTGGAAGGCCGACGGGGAGTTAGAAAGCACAAAAGGCATGACCAAATATTCAAAGTGCCCCGTAGGGGTGTTAAAGGCGGTCTTCCATTCGTCCCCCTCCCTAATCCAAACTAGGTGATACGCATTGCGGAGGTCCAGCTTTGTAAAGATGGTCACCCCCCTGATAGCGATTCTTCACCGTGATGTCATTCAACCCCCGATAATCTATGCAGGAGCGCAGCGACCCATCTTTCTTCCCCACAAAGAAGAACCCCACCCCAGCTGGAGAGGAAGAGGATAGATACCAGCTACCTGAGAATCATGAATATACTTCTCCATGGCCTCCCTCTCAGGTCCAGAGAGAGAGTAAAGGCACCCCCTAGGTGGAGAAGTACCAGTCAACAAATCTATCGCACAGTAGTACGGGCGGTGCAGAGGAAGAGATGAAGCTCGGGACTTACTGAAAACCGCTCTCAAGTCATGGTAAGCCTCCGGTACATTCGCCAGGTTCACGACTCCTCCTGAAACACAGAACAAGACATAACAGGGGAAAACGCAGGACCCAAACACTGAGATAAACAAAAAGGGCTCCATGCCAACACATAATTCAGAGCCCAGTCAAAGTGAGGGTTATGCTTGACCAGCCAGGTGTGTCCCAAAATCACTTGAGCGGAGGGAGAGTGAGGAGAAAACGAATCTCCTCTGCATGATTACCAGAGAGGGTGAGAGTAATAAACCTGGTGGAATGGGTAATCCTAGTGTGGTGAGTGCCGCAGAGAGTCCTGGCAGAAATGGGTTCAGCTAGAAGATCCTGCAGAACACCTAAGCGTGCAGCCAGCTCGGTATCCATAAAATCACCCTCCGCTCCAGAATCAATTAAAGCTGACACCTGATGCGCAGTCCCATTAAACTGTAATAAGGCCTGGAGAACGGACCGGCCACCAGAGGGCAGCAGAGAATTGGTAACGCTTACCGTACGTCCTCCCTTGGATGGTAAGCGCTGCCCCTTCACCGGACATGAGGCCTCCGCTTCCCCTCAGTAAAGGCATAGATTGTTATTGAGATGATAGCGTCGTTCAGTGACAGTCTCCCGATCTGCATAGGCTCCTCCTCAGGCAGAACGAGACGCTGAGAAGATGCGTCACATCCCGCTCCAGATGTAAAGTTGGTGAAGAGCTTGTGAGAAGACACGCCCCTCCGATGTTGTGAACGTAGAGATATCCGGTTGTCAACCCGGATGGCAAGGTCGACTAATCCGTCAAAGCTGGGAGGTAATTCGAGAGAATAAATCTCGTCCTTGATATACTCAGCCAGCCCGTGAAGAAAATGATCCCACTGCGCCTTCCATCCGCATGATGCAGCGAGCGTGCGGAACTCGATCGAGTAGTCAGAAACCGACGACCTCCCTGTTGCAGCAATGATAAAGCCCGAGCTGCCTCAGTCCCAAGAGCAGAGCGGTCGAAAACCTTGCGTAGTTCCTCCGAAAATTCCTTAAATTAATTGCAACATTCATGACCATTGTCCCACATGACCGTTCCCCATTCTCTAGCTTGCCTGATCAGGAGCGTGATGGTAAATGCCACCTTAGAGCTCTCAGTGGGAAAACAGGATGGCTGGAGTGAAAAAGTCAGAGAACACTGAGACAGGAAAGAACGGCAAGAATTGGGCTCACCAGAGTATGGAGCAGGTGGATTGAGGCGAGGTTCGGCACGGCGGGGAACGGCCACCTCAGATTCGTGCGAAAGAGGGACCGTAGGAGCCGCGGAAGGGTTGATCTGGACCTGATCAAGCCGTTCTGAGAGCTTGGTCAGCTGGAGAGACAGCTCAGAGAAAGCGCGATGAGAGGCAGTGATCTCCTCCTGCTTCCTTCTCAGAAGAGCGCCTTGCTACCTGAGGATTCGGTGAACATCTGCGTCCTCTGCTGAGTCCATGCTGGTTAGTAGATTCTGTCAGGGTGCGTGAAGAGAGAACTCAAAAGCAGAGGATAGTGCAACAATTTATTTGACACTTCTGGGTGTAACAATCATCCAAAGTGTAGTGACAAACAAACGGGCAACAAAGAGATGTATGAGAGTTCCAGAGCCATCCATACAGACACCTGCGGACACAGGCTGTGGAGACCACCTCAGGTGCGATACCCAACGGGACGAGGAACGAGACAGAACAGCAAGCGCACGGCCAGCTGTATACTCCTCGTCTAGATGTCCTGGACACAGCAGTAGAACAGGTAAGAACACAAAAATACATGGAACAGGTCTAAACACAAGAGACGAGGCACACAAAACAATCTACTAACAACAAAGGACAGACACCGCAGAGAATAAAAGGGAAACGGGAAATAAGCGACAGGAGAGGGAAATCAGCTCGTGATCTGTGCGCACCCGCGCCGAATGATCAGCGCTGATTGCCCAGGTCACGAGCTGCAGAAAATTGACAGGACACACACAGACAACAGGTAAAAGTCAATGATGCACCCTGAACAGTGACAGAAAAGAGCTGATGCTGCAGTGAATATTATGAGAAAATTAATGTGTTTTTTTACCTTGGATGCATGTAAACCTGTTGTAGAAGACAACATTAGGAGCCTTTAAAATTGCATAATAGGGGCACACTAAAAATGATGACCAACACAAAGGGAGAGTTTATATGTTTGATATGACCCAAAACTCTCTCTCTCTCTCTCTCTCTCTCTCTCTCTCTCTCTCTTAGTTCAGAGAGCATGCTGTGCCGTTCCTACTCTGCGGCAGAAACCCGTGGGCCGCTGAGCCAGTATCAGAGGAAGAGACCACAGTATCATTTATTGGCAGGAGCAATAAGATCTCACCTTCATCATCTCAAATGAATGTATGAAGGGTTAGCCCCTTCTAATTAATAAAAATATAATTTTTTTGATGTTTTCACTGGAATTGTTGATTTTTGATGAGGAAAAAGCTCTGCGTTCATTTAAATTGGTTGTATATTGTATTAGAACAGATGAATGAATGTGCTGCAAATCCAATTTAAACTCCATGTAATCATATTATAAATAATATTCTTGATTACTTCTTCCACCATATGTGATTAATTGTGGGAGTCTGTGCTTTTAGCTGATTAAATGGAGACTTGCTTATTAGCAGCATCTTTAGATGATAGACTGATTAATGCTCCCACACCACAAAACATGTTGGGAATCAGCTGTTCCTTAATGTAGGAACCCTTCTACACGTCATCTACACAAAGGAGACATTAAATGCTACCAACATTATTTTGGGCCATACATGAAGTACATTTTGAAGAACATGCAAAGTCTGGCTCAGCCGGGACTCAAATGTTATATTTTTGAATCTGTATATATAAAAGTAAATTTGAACATGTGATTATAAATCCTGAATTCTAATTTAGATATGTAGTTATGAGTCCTGACCAAGAAAGTTTTACAAAAAACAGTGTAAAAAAAATAAAAAAATAAATAATTAACAATAAAATAGT
>RJVU01069130.1:1046206-1093137 GCA_003731715.1 Anabarilius grahami
TGTAGAAATAAATCATTTGAAATTACATTTTATTTTATTTAAATAAAAATAAATAAATAATGCATTTTGGTTAATAATAAATAATAAATACATTTGAGGTAATAGGTCGTAGCCACAACAAAACTAAGTTAACCGAACATGTCCAGCACCACACCAGCCACCTAATAATAATTCACATCAAAACTGTAGTTGAGCTCCATTGTCCACAGTAACTAGTAGCTTGCTATCATGTTAAGTTAACTACTGAACAACTTACTTCTGTCTGTGGGTTTTCAGGTGCCTCTCAAAATTAGACGTTGTTGATACATTTTTCTTATTCAAAATATTCATAAACTTGTTAACTACACTGTAATATATATATATATATATATATATATAACACAGTTTAATAATATAATTGTAAAATGTATGTCATATAATTATTTAAAAATATATTTTACCTCCTGAGTTTGAATCTCTTGATTAAAGTGAGTCTTCAGGTGATCCGTCGTCCATCTAGAACAAAACAAATGTGGCTATTATGTACTGACAGACACTTTTTAAGTTTGTTTAGATCATATTTACTGTCTACTTCAAATGCAGAAGTAAAATGGGTTGCAAACACATGAAACATTTTTGATTTTGGTATTTCACTACTGAACTCAAACTCACAGGATTGACCTTTTTCACAGCAACATATGTGTCGCCCATTCGGTCTCTGAACATGACGCCGAACCCGCCAGTGGCCGGCCGACAGCCTCCATCCGACAGGGGCCAATCATATTCCTCATAAATTCATGTTCCTCATAATCTTGAATTAGAATAACTTCCCCTCCCTCTTGCAATGACATCTCTTCTCTGATGACGAGGGCGGGGCAACCTGTCACTCACATGAGATCCACCAATAGCAAACCACAACCATCCAATCAATTCCACACACTTCCTACATTTGTTCTTGTTACTGAAGCGTTTGACTCGGATATATGGCACTATAGAGCAGAAAAGACTAGCACAACTTCAATTTCATGCTGACTTTAAGACATCTATGTCTACAGATACATTTGAAAAAGCATCTTTTTCTGATGATTAGATGTAGCCTGAGATTATCAGAAAAGGTCATGGCAGGTGAGAATACCTGCTTTAGTGTGACAGATCTTGTCGTCTGGCAGCAGGACGGTGACGGCAGCGAACAGCTGGTGTCAGATCACAATCTCCACCAGATCTCCATCAAAGGACTCTTTCCCTGGAGAACTGCTGCTTCAAACCTCCTGAAATCAGATGCCACCCATAAAAACCATACTGAACATCTTAGCAACTGCATAGTAACCATCCGAAACACCCCAGTAATGAAGTGGTGAGTTTTGAACAGGTGAACACCACCAGTGTTTTCAGAAAATGAAATTATGCTGAAATAAAATATTATGGCCTGGTTTCACAGACAGAGTTTAGATTAAGCCAGGATTAGGCCTAGTTAGGGTTAGTTCAATTAGGGCATTTAGCTTTTATATACGTGTTTTAGAAAAAAACATTACTGGTATGAATCTTGAGACAAAACAATGGCACTGACATGATTTTGAGATATGCTTTCAGTTAAAACAGCTCAAACATGCGTGGATGGATGGATGGATGGACGGACAGAACAAATGATGAATGGATACAGTGACAGATGGATGGATTTTATAAAGAATGATGGATGGATGGATGGATGGATGGATGGATGGATGGATGGATGGATGGATGGATGGATGGACAGAACAATAGGTGGGTGGGTGGGTGGATAGAATGATGTATAAATGGATGGATGGATGGAACAATGGAATGATGGATAGAATGAAGGATGGATGGAACAATGGAATGATGGATAGAATGAAGGATGGATGGATGGATGGAACAATGGAATGATGGATAGAATGATGGATGGATGGATGGATGGATGGAACAATGGAATGATGGATAGAATGAAGGATGGATGGATGGAACAATGGAATGATGGATAGAATGAAGGATGGATGGATGGATGGATAGAACAATGGGTGGGTAGATAGAATGATGTATGAATGGATGGATGGATGATGTATGGATGGATGGATGGACGGACAGAACAAATGATGGATGGATACAGTGACATGGATGGATTTTATAAAGAAGGATGGATGGATAGATGGATGGATCAATGGAATGATAGATGGATGGATGGACAGAACAATGGGTGGGTGGGTGGATAGAATGATGTATGAATGGATGGATGGATGGATGGATGGAACAATGGAATGATGGATAGAATGAAGGATGGATGGATGGATGGATGGAACAATGGAATGATGGATAGAATAAAGGATGGATGGATGGATGGATGGATAGATGGATAGATGGATAGATGGATAGATGGATAGATGGATAGATGGATAGACAGAACAATGGGTGGGTAGATAGAATGATGTATAAATGGATGAATGGATGGATGGAACAATGGAATGATGGATAGAATGAAGGATGGATGGATGGATGATGGATGGACAGAATGATGGATGGATGGAACAAAGAATGGATGGATACAGGGTGGATGGATTTATAGAAATAATGATGGATGAATGCAATGAATGAATGATGGATGGATGGATGGATAGAGAAATATATTGGATGGATAGAATGATGGATGGATGGATAGAGGAATGAATGGATGGATAGAAGGATGGATGGACGGATGGATGGAGGAATGGATGGAACAATGAAGAAACAGACAGATAGGCCTAGATGAATTATAAAACATAAAATTATTAAATAAACTAAAATTAAAATATAAACTGAAAATATAAATATAAAATCTAATTCAAAATATTAATAAATTATATATATATATATATATAGGCCTATAATCTAAATTCTTCAAAAACACGCTCAGATCTCCTGAAGTTTCCACACGTGCATATAACATTAAGAGCCTTTTTTCTTGTGTTTTTCGAGATTGAGTAACTTCCTTGGTCATTTCCCCTTCCCAAAACATCTACTTTAAACTGAAACTAAATGAGATTACGAGCTAATAAAGGTGAAAACAGGGATCTCCGTGCATCACGCACGCAGCTGGTATCAAAGTCAGTTTTATACATAAAAAGCAGTTTTTACCAGATAAAACACTGTGACCTATGAGACAAACTTGATATTCCTGCAGGGGACGCTGAAAAAACTGTTCTGTAGAGAAACATACAGTTCTTCAGGAGAACACGGAAGTGAAAGGAGGAGGAAAGGACAAAGAAACATCTGCAAATATTATCATTTTTTAAGGTAAGTTAGTAAATATTTTAAGTGTTTAAGTGTCATGAGAGTAGCCTACTGTCTGAGACAACAGACTTTGGACAGGGTCACTGTGAATGAAATCATGAGAATCAAGCCTTCTCAGTTGTCCAAAAAAAAAAAGCCTCCGACCTCCTGGCTTGGGAAGAGTGAACACGAATGAACCATCTCCGCTAGTTCTGCCCGCAGTCTTTAACGTGAGAATCTCAGAAAGAAGCGTTATTATAACCTCTGTTTAATTGGCATAAGTATCAATGGGTCATTCTACAGAATTGGTTCAAAGTCAGAGTTGAAACATCTTGAAAAAAAAATTATTTTTCCACAAATGTTGTATGTATGCAAATTGTATAATATCCAAGGTACATATTTAGTAATTAATTGTGCAGTTAATTCTCATATTGTATTTTCAGAAAGTTTAGGAATATTTTTCCTCTTCCAAAATTTGTCACTACTACGGAAGAGGATTAGGGCCAAGCAATAATAAAAAATAAAACCATCTCGAGATTAAAGTCGTTAAATTGCGAGAAAAAAGTCGTTAAATTTCGAGAAAAAAGTCGAGATAAAATGTTGAGAATAAACTCGTTAAATTGCGAGAAAAAAGTCGTTAAATTTCGAGAAAAAAGTCGAGATAAAATGTTGAGAATAAAGTCATTAAATTACAAGAAAAAAACTTGTTAAATTGTGAGAAAAAAGTCGAGATAAAATGTTGAGAATAAAGTCATTAAATTACGAGAAAAAAGTTGTTAAATTACGAGAATAAACTCGTTAAATAATGAGAAAAATGTCGTTAAATTTCGAGAAAAAAGTCGAGATAAAATGTTGAGAAAAAAGTCATTAAATTACGAGAAAAAAGTCGTTAAATTTCGAGAATAAACTCATTAAATTTCGAGTACACTCGATGTGTGTCATACGTACGGAAGAGGTAGTGTCGTGTTCGTTGCATAGAGGACATGACAGAGTTGGATGACTTAGTGAAGCTTTATTTTAGACTTTCTTTCAGTAACAAAGAAATTCTATCAGCTTTAGCTAATTATAACAGAATAATAATTAGCATACGAACTTTAAAGAGAATTTGCAAGCGACTGGGTCTTTTTAGAAGAAAAAACCAGTCCAATTTGCACGATGTACTCGCTTTTGTCCAGCATGAAATAACAACTAGTGGACAAATGCAAGGTTATCGCTGGCTTCACCTACGCGCGATTCATAGAGGTTTCGTGGTTTCCCAGGATACCATTAGACGCATTATTAAACTTGTTGATCCTGAAGGTGTGGAATGTCGACGAAGGAGACGCTTGAGAAGACGCCAGTACAGCTGCGCTGGCCCAAATGCACTCTGGCATATGGACAGCTATGACAAACTAAAACCATACGGCATTGCCATTAATGGGTGTATAGATGGTTACAGTCGTTTTATTCTATGGATGGAGGCGTACACAACCAACAACGACCCTAAAGTAATAGCCAGTTACTTCATTAAAACTGTTACGGGCATAGGAGGGTGTCCCGAGAGGGTCCGCGCGGACATGGGCACCGAGAATGGTGGTGTGGCAGCAATGCAAAGGTTTTTACGAAGCAACCATGGAGACAGTTTTGCTGGAGAAAGGAGTTTCCTTTATGGAAGAAGCACCGCAAACCAACGAATCGAGCAATGGTGGGCTATTCTCCGTAAACAGAGTGCACAGTTCTGGATTAACTTTTTCCAGATGGTAATCAGCGATGGACACTTCAGCGGAGACTTTTTGGATAAAAGTCTGATCCAATTCTGCTTCCTTAACCTTATTCAGGTATGCCTTGTTTTAAAATGCCATTTTGTCAGCCTATAGCCTATTTTATAACCTATTTCATTTAATAGCTTCTGCCGACAGCGAAGATAAACAATTACCTACTTGCTAGTGATTTTAGAACGACGAGTGTCGATAGTAGCACTTGCCTTATGAATAGGCCTACCTATAATTTTAAGCATACAACACACCCACAGGTTGCAAAATAAATCACCTTTTATGTGAATCGGTCTTTCTCCACAATCTTCCTCAGGGTCCGGTCACCTCTTCTCGTTGTGCAGCGTTTTTTGCCACACTTTTTCCTTCCCACAGACTTCCCACTGAGGTGCCTTGATACAGCACTCTGGGAACAGCCTATTCGTTCAGAAATTTCTTTCTGTGTCTTACCCTCTCGCTTGAGGGTGTCAATGATGGCCTTCTGGACAGCAGTCAGGTCGGCAGTCTTACCCATGATTGCGGTTTTGAGTAATGAACCAGGCTGGGAGTTTTTAAAAGCCTCAGGAATCTTTTGCAGGTGTTTAGAGTTATTTAGTTGATTCAGATGATAAGGTTAATAGCTCGTTTAGAGAACCTTTTCATGATATGCTAATTTTTTGAGATAGGAATTTGGGGTTTTCATGAGCTGTATGCCAAAATCATCAGTATTAAAACAATAAAAGACCCGAAATATTTCAGTCGGTGTGCAATGAATCTAAAATATATGAAAGTTTAATTTTATCATTACATTATGGAAAATAATGAACTTTTATCACAATATGCTAATTTTTTGAGAAGGACCTGTATATATATATCAGGTGCTTCAGATAGTACAGAATTAAAATAACTGGGAAAATGTTAAACTATTTTTTTACATTACTCATAATTTTCACTATTGTAACTATTAGTATTTTCAGTGCCTCATTATTCTTTTTATTCTAGTCTGGTCTGAAATGTAAAAGACAAGTCTTCCAAGAAGACAAGGACAAAATGTGAAACTACTTCTTGAGTCTAATCATGATGAGCCTCAGTCATCAGCAGCATTCAGCTGAATCTGTCAAACAATAATCTACTAATGAGCACAGAATCTGAAACTGAAAAACAACCTGAAGAATTAGTTTTAGACCTTTAAATGTTTCATAATAGTTTATCTGATCATAGTGTCATTTCATTACACACATTTATTTGCACATACTGCATAGATCTCTTCTATAAAAGTGCAACTATTAGTTCACTTTTTCCTTTTCCTTTGCTTCAACAGTTCATGAAGGATGATGGCAACTGTTTTAGAGCTGCTTCAAGATATTCTAGAAGACCTGGAACGAGACAATCTGAAGAAATTTAGGAGTCTCTTAAAACAAGATGGACCCCTTCGAGCTGGTAAACTGGAGGATGCTGGCGTCACTGATATAGTGGATATAATGATGGAGCGTTTTGGAGCAGAAGAAGCTGTAAAGATCACACTGAACATCCTGAGGAAGATGAAGCAGAACCAGTTGGCTGAAGAGTTACAGAGCAAGTACACCGAAGGTAATAAAGGAAAGAACGAGAGGCAGTATTGATTCATAGAAATGTATATATTTAGATTCTCTTGTTCTCCAAGACTGCATTTATCCATCAGAAATCATTATAATATGCTGATTTAGTTAATAGTTTAATAGTTGTGTTGCTCAATAAAGTGTTGTATCATGATGCAGTGCCTTTTACAGGATGCTTTGATGAACATAAAGTCTCATTCTTTTCTCTCTCTTCAAAGTGCAAAAATCATTAGAGCCAGCTGAGAAACGCAGAAGAAAACAAGGTGAATTAACCTTACTCACATTCTTACAGTGGGATCAGAAATGATTTTAGCATGTTTAATGTATATTGATCTCAGTACACAACAGAAGTGCTTTCAGTGCTGTAAATTTAAATACCTTATGTTTGCACCAGTTGATTTTAATGATAATCATGCCAATGTGAAAAAAACTTTGTGTTTAATTTTCTAGTGTTGTTTTATTCACACCTTTTCCTGTTTATTTATATTTTTCATAACAGAGGATTTCTGGCTGCAGGAATTCCTGAAAACTCACAAAATAAACATGAAGGAGAAAGTAGAACACATTTTTGAGTGTAAAAAGGCAAATGAAACACATCTCAAGGATGTTTTCACAGAACTCTTCATTACAGAGGGGGATCTTAAAGAAGTCAATCAAGAACATGAGATTATGAAGATTGATGAAGCCATTAAACCCCGTAAATCACAGGACTGTTCAATCAAATGCAATGATGTATTTAGTCGGAACAAAAATAAGAAAAAGATTGTTCTGACCAAAGGCATTGCTGGCATTGGAAAAACGGTCTCAGTGCACAAGTTCATTCTGGACTGGGCAGAAGAAAAAGCCAATCAGAATATAGACTGTGTTTTCCTGCTTCCATTCCGAAGGATTAACTGTATTAAAGACCGGGAGATCAGTCTGCATGAGTTTCTTCAGATATTTAATCCTGAACTGGAGGACCTGGAAACAGCAAAGATATGTAAGATATATAAATGTAATCTTGCGTTTATCTTTGATGGACTGGATGAGAGTCGACTGCCTTTGGATTTTGACAGTGGAATGGTTAGGAGTGTTGAGAAGCAATCATCTGTAGATGAACTATTTACAAGTCTGGTGAATGGGACTCTGCTTCCATCAGCTCATGTCTGGGTGACATCACGACCAGCGGCAGCCAATCAGATCCCTCCAGAGTATGTAGGGTTGTTCACAGAGGTGCGAGGTTTTACTGACCGTCAGAAGGATGAGTATTTCAGAAAGAGAATCAAAGATGAGACTCAGGCCTCCAGAATGATCTCACACATTAAGAAATCTCGTAGTCTCTACATCATGTGTTACATTCCCGTGTTCTGTTGGATCACAGCCACTGTTCTTCAGGACATTCCCATTGGGAACAATGCAGAGACCATCAACACGACACTCACTGAAATGTACATCCACTTCCTGCTGATACAGATGAACATGAAGAGCCAGAAGTGTGACAGAAAAACAGAAAGAGTCCATACCAAGCTCTTAGATTCCAATAAAACAATGATTTTGAAGTTAGCTAAGCTAGCATTTGAACAACTGAAGAAAGAAAACATTGTGTTCTATGAGGAAGATCTGAGAGTATGTGGTATTGATGAGAGTGAAGACTTTGAGTCCACAGGAATGCTCACTGAGATCTTTCAGCAAGAAGCTGGACTTCATGAGATGAAGGTCTTCTGCTTTGTGCATCTGAGTGTTCAAGAGTTCCTCACTGCAGTGCACGTGTTCCTCTGCTACCTGAACAAGAACATAGACGAGCTGCAGTTTTTCAGTGAAGAAACACAAAACGATCTGCAGTTTTTCAGTGAAGAAACACGAAGAGAGGTCAGGCCTGACCACATTGACAAGCCAGACAAAAATATTGCTTTACATGATTTACTAAAGAAGGCTGTTAGGAAAGCAATGCAAAGTCAGAAAGGACATTTAGACTTATTTTTACGGTTTCTGCTGGGCATTTCACTGGAATCCAATCAGAAACTGCTCAGAGGCCTGTACTCACACACTGAAGACAGCAAAGACAGCATCACAGAAATAACCAAACACATTAAAGAAGAATTACAAAACCAGGACATCTCACCTGAAACTTCAGTCAACCTGTTCTACTGCTTACTGGAGCTCAATGATAATTCACTATATACAGAAATCCAAAGATGCTTCATATTACCTCCAGAAAGACCCCTCTCTTCTTCCATGTGCTCATTGATTGCTTATGTACTGCTGGTGTCAAAGGAGGTGCTGGATGAACTCGACCTGGATGGGTACAATACTGAACCAGGAGGCAAAAGGAGACTCCTGCCAGCTGTGAGATGCTACAGAAAAGCAGAGTAAGGAACTTGATAACAGCTCTTTAATCAAAGTTTTTAACTCTGAAATCAGATGCAGAGTTGAATCTGTTTTTACTAAAATGGATTTATTAAACAGTGATTTTATAGACATTCATTTGAAAGTTATTTTTACTTTGCCGTCACATCAGTTCCAGCATACTTGACATTTATACATTTTTCCAGAAAGCTTGAATATTCACAGATAACAGGACATAACCTATCACTGTTACTACAAACACCTTTCCTACAAGATAAACACACAATAAATGCCATGGACAAACATCCTGTTTTTACAGACTCTCCTCATGTTATCTCAATGACACCGACTGTGAAACTGTGGCTTTGGCCCTGCAGATACCAAACTCACCCCTGATAGAGCTGAACATGAGTCGCAATTACCTGCATGACTCAGGAGTGAAGCTGCTCTCTGATGGACTGAAGAGCCCAAACTGTCAGCTGAAGATACTGAGGTTTGAGATTCATTCAATCCTTATACAACACCCACCTCAGTATTTCAGTCAGGGTTTCAGGTTCTTTTTTCTTTTTTCACTGCAGTTTTAAGGAGAAAATACTCAGCAAAGGTGTTGACATGAATTTGCACATGGTTTGTCTTAAAGCATATTAAAAACACCAGATAGACATAATCCAGTTGTTCTCAAACTTTGTTTTTGGTCACGCCCCCCTTTAAACCTTAAAAAAAGTTTTAATTGAAAAACATGCAATGAAAAACACCTGCAATAGTTTCACTTCATAGTGCTGTTGAATCATTTAAAAAATATAACCGTAAGAGAGAATAAGAGATGCTTGAGGACATAAAATTAAGCTAATCTAGCTAAAGCTAAACAATTATCCCATGAGTGAGCCCATGTATACTGTCTTTCAATACCATTCAGAGCTCTCCAAACATCACACAAATCATATTTTTTAATGAAGTAAATTAGATGTTTACCCAAAGCCATATGAGGTTCAACGTGATTTCTATCTATGGCAAGTTCAGTGCAATTAAAATCACCACCTAAAAACAGAAACTCTTCAGTACAGCAATTTTGTAAAGTTGACCAAAGGATGTCAAAAAATAACACGGGTTATTAACACAGGTGCAGTTGGAACATAAATACAAAAGATAACAAAAGCAAAACTTTCGTAAGAAGCTCTAATTTTTAACAGTCTACCTTTAACAATTTAATCTACATCATATGAAATTGGTTTAAAATTCCTACCAAATAGAATAGAAACTCTGCCACTTAGAGTAGAATTGTGGCTTAAAACAGGTATTCCATTAAATTCTTTCATCCAGTCAACAGTGTTGTCTGAACTACTATGTGTCTCTTTTATATATATGCTATATATGTTTTTCTGTTCCATTTCTTCAAAATTTTTTGCTTTTTTCTTCAAATTTCTTGCACCATTAACATTTAAAGAAGCAAGATGCACTTCACTCTTTACAAAGAAGAAAAAAGAAAAAGAAAAGACAGTCTACAAGACCAAAATTAAGAGTTATCTTTGTACTTTATATTAAACATCATCAATATTTAGGGCGTTGTTGATATTCGTCACAATTATTTTTAGTCTATAAACTTCTTTGTTGGTAAAGCAATCTCTTACCATCAAACTTCAAAACAGGCCCCCTGTTTACTACCATTATAAAGCTTTGTGGAGCTAGGATATTTCTCTCTCTCTCTCTATATATATATATATATATATATCTGATTGTGTTCATCTGAAAGAATAGATTCATATACACCTAGGATTGCTTAAGGATGGGTTTTTGGGTGAACTATCCTTTTAAAGATTCCCATATCATAGAAGTGTTGAATTCAAACGGGTCACAGACATCTCGTTGTGTTTATCACTAGTTAGAGCAGCGAGCGTAAGCAAGTTTCATCATTGCTACACTGGAGGCCTGTCTCTCTTTGCTCTAGTGCTGCAGCTGCACAGTTCAATCACTGTTTGTCACACATTTGGAGTATTGTCATGGTGAATCTCATGCACTGCAGTATAGCTATACCAGCGCTTAATATGGTGGAATTATCAGGCCATTGGAGAGGCCCGTAGCTTATAATAAGAGGACATTTAAACACTGTAGTGTACTGATACTCTGAGCTCACCTGCTGCACACTGCCTACATGCTGCTTCTCTGCGCTCTCTTTTCGCAAATAATGAAACCATTTTTAAAAATCCGGGTAACTATTAACAAGAGGAGATTTGTCGGTGTTAAATGTATTTGGCTTTAAAATGAAGCAAAGTAAAAGCTTCAACAAATTAAAAAGCTCAAAGTAAAAAATTGGGGGGGGGGGGAGCTGTTAAATACAGTAACAAAGTATTTGTACTTTGTTACTTCACATCACTGTTAATTATTCAGTTTTTTATTATTCTGTTCAGATTGGAAGGCTGTTCTCTCACGGGTCAGTGCTGTGAAATTGTGGCTTCAGTTCTACAATCATCAAACTCCCATCTGATAGAGCTGGACATGAGTGGCAATGACCTGCAGGACACAGGAGTGAAGCTGCTCTCTGATGGACTGAAGAGCCCAAACTGTCAGCTGGAGATACTGAGGTTTGGGATTCATTCTTTCAGTATATTGAAGCATTATAAATTATTACTGTATATTTATTTTTTAATTGCATGAATTTTGTATATGTATAAGAGTCACTCTCTCTAAAAAGAAAGAAAAATATTATTGTGCAGAAAACAATGTGTGAAGTGTCAACAGCACAGTGTAAAGCAGCATTTCATTTACTCAGAACCTAAAAACCAAACTTGAACACAACTATTTCCTTCAGGAGATACAAATCTATGTGCTTATGATCCTCAGTATCTGGTAGATGGCTGTATAGATCTGATCAGAGCCATATTATCCTTTCAGCAGAACTTTAAATTTATGAAATGAGAGAGATTTAACTCTTATCAGTTTATATTAAATGGACGTGTAATTATTGATAAGATTCAACAAGCGTTTGTTGTGAGTTCTAATGTCACAGATATCTTCATTGTTTGTAGATTATGGGGCTGTGAGGTGACAGATGAAGGCTGTGGTTATCTGGCTTCAGCTCTGCGTTCAAATCCCTCACACCTGAGAGAGCTGGAACTGAGCTTGAATCACCCTGGAGAATCAGGAGTCAAGATGCTCTATGATCTACTTAATGATCCAAACTGCACACTGAACAAACTTGAGTATGTTGAGCAGTAAGATTCATCTCATCCTGTGAATGTTTGTATTTGTATTTCCGTCTTACCTTTTACAGTACTTCAGTGGAGTGAAGTTCTGTGAAGTACAGTTCTGTTCAGTAAGAAAAGTCTCTGCATTTTTTCCCTTACAACGGAAGTCAGTGGTCACCAAAACTTAAAAATATCATCTTTTCTGTTCGGCAGAAGAAATCTATGCAGGTTTGTAAACATATGAGAATGAGTAAATGATGAGAGTTTTTTTTGTGTGTGTGTGTGTGTGTGTGTGTGTGTGTGTGTGTGTGTGTGTGTGNAATTTTTGTGTAAACTGTCCCTTTAAGAAAGGGTAGGTTTTATGTGGATCAAAATCAATGGATTGCTTCTTTGGTGCTGGTTTGGTAAGAATATAACCATGTTGTGCTTGGACTGACAGGTTTGTCATATTTCCTCTTTGAGTGGCCACAAGTGATCTGCTGTACAGGTTTTACATGGCATTTTTGATTGAGTTCCTTTATAGTGTTTAAAACTAAATACTCCCAAACAACTGAGGTGCTTCCATGTTTTGACACTGGATCTTCTTCTGCAGTCTTCACCATCAAGTGATCATTTTGACAAGCAAACACATGTTTGGGGTCTTTCACACATGGTTATTTCATCTGTCTTCACTATTTCTTATGAAGAAGCATTAACTGCATTTCAGGCGTCTTTGACCATTGTGATCCTCGCTGTTTTTTCACTCTTACTCATGTTATATTTTGCTTAATCATGTGATATAGCTTTATCTGTGAGCCAAAGAAATCTGGTGTGTCTTTATATATTATAATTAAACATTTATAAATTATTATAATTAATATCCTCATTAAGTTCATGTGTGTGTTTTTATAGTGTAAATCATGGATCATGGAGGTATGTTCACACACATATCTGTGGTTAATGTTGTTTTGTTCTCTCTTCTTGTCTTCAGAAGTTGGTAATCTCAAACTGGATCCAAACACAGCAGACACTCGTCTCATTCTGTCTGAGGAGAACAGAAATATGACACATGTGTTTGAGGATCAGCCATATCCTGATCATCCAGAGAGATTTGATGAGTGTCGTGAGGTTCTGTGTAGAGAGAATCTGAATGGAAGCTGTTACTGAGAGGCTGAATGGAGTGAGTGAATGAATATCAGTGACATATAAAGATATCAGCAGGAAAGGAAGGAGACACTGTGAATTTGGATTTAACAAAATATCCTGGAGACTGAACTGTTCTGACCACAGATTCACTGGCAGTCACAATAATCTGAGAACCATCATATCTGCCTCCAGATGGAACCCTACACCCTCGCAATCCTCTTCCGAGTTCACACTTTCGTGATGTAACATCGCTTTGACTGTTGGGTAGAAGTCTGCTGCGGAGCTCACGGGCTTGCAGGCTTGGCAAAAGTCCACATTGAGGGTGCATATTGGCCGCAAAGGGAGTGCTCCCGAGCACCCGTCTGAAACCCAAAATGACAAGTGGGACACCCTATGGCACATGTGTCAAACTGTTCTGCAGAGTTTAGCTCCAACCAGCTCCAAAATTCCTGCCTAGAATTTTTTAGTAATCCTGAATACCTTGATTAGCTGGTTCAGGTGTGTTTAATTAGGCTTGAAGCTAAACTGTCCAGGGCTGTGGCTCTCCAGGAACTGTGTTTGACACCCCTGCCCTAAGGTCTTGTGGACTTGATGGACACACCCACGCAGCGGCCATTGTAACAATATTTGATCTTTTTGTGAGCGGCAGCTGTGTCGGCTTTAAAATGCTAAATCTTCTAATTTATGTGCTTATGCACAACAGAAGTAAAAAGGGAGAACAAAATGAATACACAAAACACTCCTTAACACTTTACAATGATCCCTTCAGGTTTAAGACATCAGTAACCTGTTTAATTATTGGTTAAAGCCGACATGCCTCAGAAAAAGATCAAATATTTTTATTTTCAGCAGCGCCTGCCATGAAGAGCCGTGCTCTTGAAAGATGCAGGATTTTGGGTGCATGAGCAACTCTTGCGTTCCATTAGCGAAACCACCCACGATTTGCAGCTCTCCGCATGTCCCCTATTGAAAATGAACTAGACACTTGCGTCCTGTGTGAAAGGGCCTTAAAGGGTTAGTTCACCCAAAGATGAAAATAACCCCATAATTTACTCACTTTCAAGCCATCCTAGGTGTATATGACTTTCTTCTTTCAGCCAAACACAATCAGAGTTATATTAAAAATATCCTGGCTCTTCCAAGCTTTATAATGGAAATATAGGGTTCCCGAGATTTTGTAGCCCAAAAAGCACATCCATCCATCATAAAAGTAATCCATACGACTCCAGGGGATTATTAAAGGCCTTCTGAAGTTGAATGATGTTTTTGTAAGAAAAATATCCATATTTATAACTTTCTATACTATAATCACTGGCTTCCGGCAACGGCCACGAGTTTAGTTCTGGCGGAAAATTGACCTCTGACCTGACGCATGAAGGATGAAGGAGTAGCGTAAACTTAGACACTTCTTGCGGTTCAAGCAAATAGGGCTGGGCAACAAACTCAAGCGCCTCTTCTCTTATATCAATATTCTCCAAAATTTCTCTTTTTGAAAATGTTTGTATTAGACTTCTAATTAGTTGCTCTATCCTCTGCGCTTCCGCGTTCGTCAATACGTTGTATCAATACACCGCTCATAAATTGGGCCTGTATAGGGCTACTAATTTGACATAAATTAAGTTTCACACAGGACACGGAAAGCACAGGTAGTTAATTTTCAATGAGAGACACAGAAAGTGGCAAGCAGCGAAGATGGTATGCAAGCGGTGCTCATACACCTGAAATCTTGTAGCTTGTGAGTGCGCAGCTCTTCTAAGCACTTATAAATATTGTAAATATTATTATATGGTGTATAAAAATAATATGCACACAGTAGGGCGAGCCACGTGAGTCATGACTTCTCCCTCGCTTTCTCCATACTTGACACATACGCGGAAAATACATGTGAGTTACATTATTGATAAGTAGCTAATCACACATCTTTACTTTGTATTCAAAGCAGCGCATTAGTTTATGCTATATGCATTAAAAAGTTTCATTTTCTCAAGTCAGAGAGCACACATGCAAACGCGTGCATACCCAGAGAAAAAAGTGAATCCGCAAAGGCCTATCAACCATGTGCAGAACAGATTATAGTTTTGGTATAGATTATAGTTATATAGTAAAATAAAAGTTTTGGTGCTAGATGTTATATGTTCCTTCTTGGTGGTTGTTTTCTGTCAAAATAACAGGAAATATTTCAAATCATCCATCAACCCAGTAAATGATTAAACAGTTTTGTGAGGCAGTCAATCCTCCCTATAAAAAAGGCCATCAAGACAATATCATGATTTTTATACAGTGGTGTAACATGACATTTTATAGATGAGTCTACCGTAAGCTATTGCTTTCTGATATTCATTTAATAAATTTAACTTTTTAATTTGTATGTGCAGTAGCTATTTTTTTAGCTGTATTAATGAGTTGGATTGTATCATGTTTGCTTTAAAAGTTCAGTATGTATGCTATTTGTTAATTCATTTATCTGTATATAATCCTGTTGATCTTGTGGGGGCTGGTCTTGGGCGTTAAAATCGTGTTCTGAAAATGGGCCCCACTCCAGCCCAAGCCAAATGAACCAATAATAAGGTAACAAGAGGGGCGGGGTTAAGACAATAGACAGCTGAGCACATGGACACACAGCCAAGCAGAGCTCTCACTGACTGAGTGTCCACAACATGACATGAAAGTTTGTGGCCGATGATAAACACAAGCCATGTATCACACAAAGTACTACAACACTTTTGTCATGCACTGATTGTTATGAAATATCACCACTGTCATGTGTGCAAAATTATTGTCAGAAAAATTATATTAATAAGTTCATTTCTATGTTACCATTTTAAAAGACCTTTTTCCCCACCATTTTATGCCCATTTCCACACAAGTTAAAGTGTACATGCTAAATTTAAGCAGCAGCAGCATGTGCAAGTTATAGTGATTTCACGATAGATGGTAAAGTGCGACACCTGTTACATTTAGCAATATTTCACATTCTGACTATCTCTGAATATAGCGGTAATGTTCATAATAACACTAAAACACCAGTTCTTGCCATAAAAAATATTGTGATAGTAAGAAATGGCAAAGCAACCAAACAGGTGTCGCATTTAACATCTAACAGGAGACCAAAGGCATTTAGTTTTTTCACTATTCCATGCCAATTTCCACACAAGATAAAGGGTACATGCTAAATGTTTCACGGTATTGCTATTACAGTTCTAAAATGTCTAGGTAAAAAACTACTTTTTTCCCTTTGAACACAACATAGAATATTTGGAAAAGTAGAAAACATGTAATTTAGGTTAAATAATTAAAATAAATTATTTAATTCTTCTTTATTAAATTAAAATTATATAAAATAAAATAAATGCAGTCATTTAAGTGAGCCTAAACCTGCAGCTCAACAATAATTAGAACAGAAATTTGAATTATTTTGCAGTCACTTAAGTGAGTTAAGCATGTGATCAGCTAAAGAAGATATTAATAGTTATAATAAAAAAATATTAAAAATGATTAATAGTATTATAATATGATATAATAATTTGTTATTTTTATATTGCAGAAAAACAGTAAGATTACAATACTAATATTCATGGATGTCTTTATTTTTTGCTTTCAAACGTTAAATGAGCTTTTATTTTGACAGAAAACCACAGGGATATCCAGGAAAATGTTTCTCTTTGACAACAAATTTATAAACTATGCTCTTGGTACAGATGTTTGGTGCACATTGCATTCCTAAATGCAAATGATAAGCGACTCAAACACACAGCACTTGCAGAGCAGCATTTTCTGTGAAACGAAGCTGAAAGCTGTTTTACTCCATGCAGCGCGGGCATTACATCCCAACCGTTGCGATTTGATGATCGCACTAAGACACATCACATTTTCACATCCATGCATTGTCAAAATTCATAAAAAGTTACTGGGCAATGGGTGAATAAGCGTTTTAGCGCTGATTTTTACTCGCATTTGGCGCTTTGAACCCTGGCAATCATGCCAAGTGTCCCGCAAATGGCGCTGCGAGCTCGCACAGCTCTGTCAGAAGCCATCCGTGAATTAAATAAAGGTAGGCTATTAGAAAACGTAACATTTTGCAGTTTATTAAGTAATTGTTAAGGCTATTTTCTGATTTCAATCATCAGACAGTACCAATCACCTCACTTCATCTTTTTCGATGGGGGAAAAGTTTCAGGGGTTCACCTCCTTCTGTCATATCACACACACATACAGGTGACTGACTGACTGTGTTACTCGCTATGCTGCACACAGCCTGGAGGATTCCTGCACTTTGCGTCTTTGACGCGACATTAAAAAATACCAGCTCATACCGCAGGATTGGTATCACAGAAAAATTGAGTGGTTTTGAAACCGTGACATTTCCAAACCGCAGTATACCTTGAAACCGGTAACCGGCCCATGCCTAGTTGAGTATATATTTTTAAAATACTTACTGTTCTGGCTTCTGGGTGGAATTTCATTTTAATACCGCCTTCTGTATTTAACTGGATGCATCAGGATATTTATTAATTAACTCTGATTGTGTTCATCAGAAAGAAGAAAGTCATATACACTTAGGATGGCTTGAGAGTGAGTAAAGCTTGGGGTAATTTTCATTTTAAAGTGAACTAATCCTTTAAGGTTATCTATAGGTTATCTATAAGCTAGTGTGCTCCAAAACAATGACAAAATTCACATTTAGAAGATATAAGCACTTTCTGCTCCATAGTGATGGGAGAACGGCTCAGGTTACGCATGTAACCATCGTTCCCTGAGAAGGGGAATGAGATGCTGCGTCCCCTAGAGGGCGCTATGGGGAATGCCTCTGGCAGACCGGTGTCTGAAGCATGGAAACACGCCAATGAACTTGACATTGGCAGGTGGTAGCCCATGACGTCACAGCAGGTGCGGCCAAGGGTATAAAAGGGCACCTGTAAAATACGTCATCCATTGCTGTCTGAAGGAGACATTCAGGAATACCTAAAGCATGGCAAAGGGACGCAGCGTCTCATTCCCCTTCTCAGGGAATCATAGTTACATGTGTAACCTGAGACCTCAACAGGAAGCCTAATTACATTCTATTATTCAAGCCAGTGTCCAAGGAGGCTCACAGAGAGCCTAACAGAACTAACTGGCCCGCAAAGCTCTGCAGAGTGGAGGCCAAAATACAACACTCAAAATGAGAGGTGGCCTAGCAACACCCAACAATAAGGTCAGTAGCCAAGGAGGCTCTCAGAGAGCCTAACAACTTATCATACTACCCTACTGTTTTCTCCTAGCCAAGCTCTAGGAGCTGAGGCCTCATTATGATGACTTTCTAAAGCGAGACGAAGCCTGATGACGCTCGCAGGTGATGGCCGAGCTCTAGGAGCAGAGGCCTTAACATGACGACTCTAAAAACCGAGAGGGGGCCTAACTACACTTCATGCATAGGAAACTGTGCAAGGAGGCTCACAAAGAGCCTACAACCTGCAACAAGATGTCCTAGCGGAGCTCTGGAGATCAGAGGCCTCAGTGAAGATCAGTGAAGAGCAAGGAAGCTCCCAGAGAGCTCAACAACTTAGCATACTACCCTACCATTTTCTCATAGCCGAGCTCTAGGGGTGGAGGCCTCAATATGATAACTCTCTAAAGCGAGACGAGGCCTGATGACGCTCGCAGGTGATGGCCGAGCTCTAGGAGTGGAGGCCTCAGCATGACTACTCTCTAAAATGAGAGGAGGCCTAACTATGCCCTACACTTAGGAAATACTGTAAGGAGGCTCACAGAGAGTCTACAACTCATCGATGCTGTCCTAGCGGAGCTCTGATGACTGGAGGCCTCAATAAAGATAACTCTCTGGAGCAAGAGAAGGCCTGACGACACTCGAAGTAGATGGCTGAGCTCTAGGAATAGAGGCCTCAGTATGACGACTCTCTAAAACTGATTCAAAACAAAAGATTCGTAAAGGTTTCAAAGCTTCATGAAGCAGTGTTTCGAAAGCGGCCATCACTACTGCTCCGATCCAGAGACACGATAGAACAGAGCTGATCACAGAAAACGTATCTGACCCATTTGAATTCTGCACAGAATGCTGTATTTTAATGATCACTGTTTTGCCTTCGTAATATTTTCATATTAAATCTAAAGGGGAATCTATTAGACTGTGGCTGTTATAAGCTGTCAAATGTGGCTTTACCGAGCTCAACGGCTCTGACCGAGCTATGATATAAACGAAACGCTATTGGCCATTTTAAAAAAGGGGAGGAGCTGCTCGATATGTCCTGCCCTGTCTTCCTGTTTCAGTGGAAATTATGTCAACACATTGAATAATGCTGCACGTTTCAAGGCACTTTCATTAGTGTAGTTTTGTGGCCTAAGTCTTGGTTGCATCTGAAATTGCATACTTACCTTAACAGTATGTGGCAATGTCCAAATTCACAGCACTCATAAAAGAGGAGGCAAAAATTACACGGACGACATACTTCTTCCAGCGAGATTCTGAAGTTTACTATTTCGTGAGGCCATTGGAGAGGATTGACAGTGAAGCAACGCAACTGATGCTGGCAGGTCACATGATCATGACAACATGGCAGATGTAGTGCAACCAGATTACATTCATACTAAAAACATTCATACTATATAGAACATTTTTTTGAAGCGGTCATGAAGTATTTACTAGCCTTGCATCCCACTGTGCATACTATCCATCCTAAATAGTATGTGAGATTAGAATAAGTGTCCCAAAGCATAATATGTTGAAAAGAGTATGTCAAAAGTCCCTGGATATTCTACTATTTCCTGTAGATTTTCAAAGTGTGGATCCATGCACACTATAATGGCTAATATTAAAGAAGATTCGGTTCAGAACTACAAACATAAATAAAAGTGTTAAAAAACTACAAACATGGCAGACGTGGGTGACCGACAGTTAAGTAGAGAGATTTAGACAAAGGGGTTTAGTGACTAATAATCAATATTTAACCCAATAAAAAATATTTATGTAATGTTATCTGTGTTATATTTTATTTTCAACAAAAATGTGCATTTTTTAAAAGATCTGTTAGGCTATTAACTTTTAAATGCATCATTACGCAAAACAATGCAGAGCTCTCCGCATTAAAGAACCACAACTGGCAGATCAAGGTGCTACTACTTTCTAATATGGTAGGAAATTAAATTAAACGAGGCCAGCTTACATTTACATTTACATTTATGCATTTGACTGACGCTTTTATCCAAAGCGACTTACATTGCATTATACTACACATTTGTATCTGAGTATGTGCAATCCCTGGGATCGAACCCATGACCTTGGCATTGCTAGTGCCATGCTCTAACCACTGAGCTACAGGAAAGCTTACAGTGACAGGATGCTTGTAACTATGCAACAGAGCATCCGTTAAAGACAATTTTATGACCCAAAGTTGGTCTACTCTTCTGCTACACACTCAAAAGTGTGTACTTTTCCTTCACAAAAAGAGTATGTCGAAAGCCTTCTTTGATTATGTTGAGTTGCAAGTCATCAAATTTGGGACTCGAAGGCTGCGCACAAAAAAACGGGGGTTGGATTTACTAAACATTCTTAAGAATAAATTTCTTCTTAACTGGTATTTTCTTCTTATTTTCTAACTTAAGAAAAAAGCTAAGAATGTTTTGTATAATGAGGCCTGTATATCTGCTCAGTCAAATTTTGTGCCACAAACATCCATGAAAGCTTTTAACTATCATTCACCCAACGTGATTTTTAAATCATTTTAATAACACGGGCATTCAAAACCCAAGGGTCAACCATATTGCACATACTAAAGCGATCACCAACAGAATCATTGTGGGTGGGGATTGATGTAAACAGACATCGGATATCAGTCGGATACCTAAAGTGAATGTAAACAGGCGGGACCAAAAAAACAGAAATGGTCAAAATGATCAAATCTTTGCATTAATACTTGCAGTGTAAAGTAAAGTCCAAGTCATGTGACTCAAGTACATAAACCTGACCATTATCCTACTGTACCAAACTTGACCAGTAGGGGAGAGTGGGGTAAGATGAGCCAGTGGGTAAGTTGACTCAGTGGTATCTTGGCAACCGTACCATTTATATGTGACCATATATTTTAGAACCATAATTTCTGCCAGACTGTGAAAAGGAGAAGCACATGGGAGGAGTGGAAGTCGCTTATTTACTTTAAAAAATGTTTTTGGCTTGTCAAAGTAAGATTTTAGCATAACAGATGTAATGGCTGTTTCATCAAAGCAAATTTGTCCAGGTCTAAAAATATTTATGATGCATATTGGTGATTTAGCAACGTATAAAACCATGCAAGTCATTTAGCTAAATATTATTCTGAATTGGTAAGCTATGGCTTTTCCTAAAATGGCAGCTATGGGGCAAAGTGAGCCGAATGCTGTGGGGTAAATTGAGCCAGTGTTTTAACTTACCCCACCATAATGCAATGAATTTACGTTAAATCTGAAGTATAAACTGGTGTCATTTCAATGTAATATTACGCAACTGGTTTAGTTTATCTTTATTTTCGAGTTTATTTGATAGGAATAGTGTACAAGTACAACAAATCCCTCTCTGACACGAACCAGAGGATGTTTAATCATATATATCTTTCCACCTGTAGTCTCTAATGGCATAACATGGTCGACATTGCAGAAAAACTACCATGTCAAGAACCTTTTGACTAAAATGTTTGTTAGTTTCAGTGACATTTATTCATTCTTATTTAGTTTTTATTTAATTTTACTCAACAAACTCTCTGTTTAGTCTGTTTATGGGAAGGTTACAACTTTGATGTTCAATATATTGTTTCAGAAATGCAAACAATTAAAGGTGGTACAGAGGATCTTTTCGTCGACTGAGTTTTTGAAATGAGCGCATGCGTAAGAACAACCCCCCTCCATTTCGAGTGAACTCCTCCCAAAACTCGTGCAGGAGTATTGGAACACGAGTGTTTACCACCGGCATTCGCTGTGTTATTAAGCCGGGCACACATTTAACGACTAGCTAAAACATTCTGAGACTGTGCTCAACATACAGCGATTGTTTCCTGCTCCTGAAGCAGATTTATATACTTTCACATGGAATTTGAACACCGACTGTAATCGCAGACTGAATGCAACTGGCTCTGACTGGACGCGTTTGAGCGCGATCAGTCATAAGTATCAATTTACATTCATAATCGGCCTTACAATCTTAAAGACTTAAAGCCGCGCACACACTTAGTGGATTCATTATGTCGGACAAAAACATTGCATGCGGCGCCTGTGGAGTGTGGAAAGTAACTGGAGCGCGCGCGTCTCTCACAAGGAACGTCATGGCAGTGATTGACAAGCCAGAGGCCCAATCGTTTACGCGATGATCGATTGGCTGATGTTTTTAAGGCCCTACCTCGTGCACAGATGATGTATATTAATAATATTCCTTTCAGTGCACCTAATAAATAGTCTTTTATCAGTTAGTAAAGACAGTTTCAAGTAATATTGCAAAAATGTATAAAACAAAACATCCTATTTAGCACCTTTAAAGATACTGAAATTTCAACTTCATTTGGTTGGTTTTATGTTGTTTAATTTAGCTTTAAAAAAAAAGAAATATTTGTAAAAGGAAATTTGATTATTAAATTAGTTTTTAAAATAGGTACATTATCTTTTAAATTTCACATGGGTTTGATTCAGATTCAGTTAGATGGTCAGTTTACACCCACCTACTGACTCGGCTCAACTTACCCCTACCACTTTTTTTTATAAGAAGCCATATTTTTAGAACCCTTTGTCATAGATGCATTCTGATCATTTAAAATGATAGGAAACATCCTGAAACTACTTTAAGTATTTTCATTGTACTTCTGCCTCATTTTCCCTTATCTTGAGGACCACATAAGTAAAAAAAAATGGCTCATCTTGTCCCTCTCTTAGAGAAAGGGCTAACACAATCAATAAAACTGCTCGATTACTGTTTTATTGCAAAACATTATTATTTTAATCCTTTTTTTTTAGAACCAAAACCGCTTGTGAAGTGAGCAGGAAAATGCCTCAGAGTGTTTGTTTGATTCTCAGTTTCATGTCCTTAAACAGATACTGACAGATGTCGGTCTCACCACCCGTAACAACGGGTTTCACTCCGCAGTCTCTTTATCTAGAACAGTCAGTGTTTTAAAGAAAGCACAAGCCTTTACGACTTGAATTGTAGTTTGTTTTCTCTTTTAGAGAGGCATTGAATCAGTGCGTTCAAAAAACAAACAAATATTTGTATGCCATACAATCTACACTATACGGAATTAAGATAAGTTTGATCGTATCTATATTACAGCTCATGTATTTACATCAAAACATCATTATGATTGTAAATAAAATCAAATGGCCAATACCAAATCAAATAAAGAGCATCTATCGGTACAGTTTACAGCAACACGTTCTTTAAAAATATAGGATAAATATTTTTTTAATTAATGCTTGGTAAACAATTACAGAACAAACCAATGAATAATAATTTTTTGCACAAAAAAAAAAAAAAGTCTAGTCAAATACCATTGAAACGTCACGAACGAATATTGACGCAGTGCGCAGAACCGGAAGCCTCGCAGTATCCGGTTAAACCCCACCGACGATGGTGTATGTGTCAAATGGTAAGTGCTAAAAACAAATCCTGTTTCTTTAAGAAAAATAATGTTATTTTTTTGCGCACAAACATGTATCACTCTTAGTACACATATTACTGTCATACGTGGCTAAATATGTAATATGGCGTCAGTGTGTTTGTTACACGTCAGCCAAGAGTGAATCCGTCCATTATTACTGGTTTTATGGATATGGATATTTACTGGATATGTTTGTATGAACTATCGATACGACCCTCTCTAGCCCAACATATGGTTTTGTTAATGTTACAGATGATATCCGGTTAGGAATGTTGCAAATAATATGGTGAACACACATCTCCTGAATATTAATTAAACGAAGCTGACGTATTTGTAATCTCGTATCTTATTGGCTCGTCAGTTTGAATATTCATGCCTCAATCAGTTTATTGGCTTTCTGACCTGCCAACGTCATGTATTAAGGGTTCACGATTTATTTATTTTTTTTACAGTGATATTTGTCATATATGTTTTAATGTTACTCATCTCTTTGATGTTTTGTGTGATATTTTATTATAATATTTTCCTCTCTGTTCAGGTCAGGTTCTGGACAGCAGGAGCCGGTCGCCATGGAGGTTGTCTTTCTTCAGTGACATGTTTTGGTCTGCAGTCGAGTTTATTGGCTTGTTGTAAGTTTGTGAAATTGCTTAAGTATATCACAGAAAACCAAACTGATTTGAGGAACTGTTCATGTCTGGATAGGATACATAGTACTTGATCACATGACTAGGTGCACTAGTACTAGTGATGACTGACCTGCCTGCACTAGTGATCTGTGTAATGTCTCCGCAGCTTCCAGACGCTTATTCAGCCAGATCTGTCCAAAGATGGACACAACAGCGCAACGTCTCGCTTCAGCGACGGCAGAGGGTACGTCCGAACTCAAGCCCGCATCGGTTTGCTTTAACTCATGTCACGTTCTCTGTGTTTACACTGTGATGTTCTCGTAGTCCTCCTGGATTCCCTGGCGGCCGCAGACGGATGGGTAGAATAAACCACGGCGCAGGTCCCACTCCTCCTCCCATGGGCGGGGGCGGATGAGGAAGGTTAGTAAGAGCAACCTGATACAAATATACTGAGAGAAATTCATTAAAACGTCCATTTTTACCTTTTATTTCATTTATTATATACACTCACCTAAAGGATTATTAGGAACACCTGTTCAATTTCTCATTAATGCAATTATCTAATCAACCAATCACATGGCAGTTGCTTCAATGCATTTAGGGGTGTGGTCCTGGTCAAGACAATCTCCTGAACTCCAAACTGAATGTCAGAATGGGAAAGAAAGGTGATTTAAGCAATTTTGAGCGTGGCATGGTTGTTGGTGCCAGACGGGCCGGTCTGAGTATTTCACAATCTGCTCAGTTACTGGGATTTTCACGCACAACCATTTCTAGGGTTTACAAAGAATGGTGTGAAAAGGGAAAAACATCCAGTATGCGGCAGTCCTGTGGGCGAAAATGCCTTGTTGATGCTAGAGGTCAGAGGAGAATGGGCCGACTGATTCAAGCTGATAGAAGAGCAACTTTGACTGAAATAACCACTCGTTACAACCGAGGTATGCAGCAAAGCATTTGTGAAGCCACAACACGCACAACCTTGAGGCGGATGGGCTACAACAGCAGAAGACCCCACCGGGTACCACTCATCTCCACTACAAATAGGAAAAAGAGGCTACAATTTGCACGAGCTCACCAAAATTGGACAGTTGAAGACTGGAAAAATGTTGCCTGGTCTGATGAGTCTCGATTTCTGTTGAGACATTCAGATGGTAGAGTCAGAATTTGGCGTAAACAGAATGAGAACATGGATCCATCATGCCTTGTTACCACTGTGCAGGCTGGTGGTGGTGGTGTAATGGTGTGGGGGATGTTTTCTTGGCACACTTTAGGCCCCTTAGTGCCAATTGGGCATCGTTTAAATGCCACGGCCTACCTGAGCATTGTTTCTGACCATGTCCATCCCTTTATGACCACCATGTACCCATCCTCTGATGGCTACTTCCAGCAGGATAATGCACCATGTCACAAAGCTCGAATCATTTCAAATTGGTTTCTTGAACATGACAATGAGTTCACTGTACTAAAATGGCCCCCACAGTCACCAGATCTCAACCCAATAGAGCATCTTTGGGATGTGGTGGAACGGGAGCTTCGTGCCCTGGATGTGCATCCCACAAATCTCCATCAACTGCAAGATGCTTTCCTATCAATATGGGCCAACATTTCTAAAGAATGCTTTCAGCACCTTGTTGAATCAATGCCACATAGAATTAAGGCAGTTCTGAAGGCGAAAGGGGGTCAAACACAGTATTAGTATGGTGTTCCTAATAATCCTTTAGGTGAGTGTATACAGTAGCAAAAATGACATCCGGAGGGTATATTTGTTTTTAATGACCCTACAAGTTTGATTAAACCATCAAAATATGAGGATATTTTTTAAATATGTGGGAAGAGCAAAACACTGGTTAAGGTATTTATCTGACAAAATTATTTATTATTACTATTTATTATGTTTTGATTTTTTCTACGAAAAACAAGCAAAGAAAAACAAAAAGCTGACAGGAAAAAGCAAACATTGACTACAACTTAATCAGTTATTAATATTTCATTGGTTCTCTCTTGTTCATAATTTTTTTATATGACAGCCTGGACAAAAATTATCTTGCATAATTTGGCATGTTTCTACAGAAGAGGATTAGGGCAAAGCAATAATAAAAAAAAAAAATCATCTAGAGATTAAAGTCATCATAATGCGAGAAAAAAGTGTTAAATTTCGAGAAAAAAAGTCGAAATAAATTGAGAATAAAGTTGTTAAATTTTGAGTATAAAGTCGTCGTGTTTCAAGAAAAAAATTCCAGAAAAAAGTCGAAATAAAATGTCGAGAATAAACACGCATTCGATCAGTGTTCATTGCTGACAGAGGACATGACAGAGTTAGATCACTTGGCCTATATTTTAGGCTTTCTTTCAAAAACAAAGAAATACAGCTTTAGCTAATTATAACTGAATAATAAGTAGCATACAAACTTTAAAGAGAATTTGCAAGCGGCTGGGTCTTTTTAGAAGGAAAAAAAACTGTACAGTTTGCGCAATGAAGGCCTACTCGCAAGAAAACTGGACATTAAATCACACTTAGGCTAGCAAGAAAAACGCTTATTATTAAAATATCAAATTCTGTACACACCTTATTAGTAAACCATACTATGTGCAGATAAGCATAATGACTTCACCCTAGTCTGGACAAGTGCGTATAATAGACATTTATCTTTCTATGTAGGCTATTTCATAAAGTCTGCTTATGTAGAGATGTAATAATATTTGAAAAAAGGTTAATTTTCTAAGCCGGACATCACTTTTGCCCACTAGTGGCCATTTAAGCTATTGTTATTATTATTATTTATACATTATTCTCCTTAATTAGAGTCTTATAACAAATGATTGTGTTTTTATTTTTCTTACTTGTGCAGGTAAACGCCTGCACGCTGTTGCAGGCGCAGAGGACTGTGATGCGCTGCTGCTCATGTAGGGCTCCGTACGTCACGCTCCTCTTCCCGCGGCTGCCGCTGCCGTCACGCAGCTTCTTGACGTTACTCTGGGAATTCCTTGTCCGAGGGGCCAGAGTGTCTGATCATGGTGGCCAAACCCCAACACACATACACACACACACACACACACACGTGTTACATAACTCCTCTCTCTGTTTTTTTAGTAATATCTTATGAAATATATGTAGTATCAGACATTGTATGTAAAATTTGCATCAATAAAGATAAGTTATGTTGATGATCATTTGAGTTCTGTCTAGACTGACTTCTGTTATTGGGATCTGAGTTCCTACGGTCATGAAAACCTGGAAATATCAGGGGATTCTTGGTTTCACAATTAGGTGACTTTAAATACTAACATTAAATGCCTACAAGACTATGGATTCACTGTGTAATGATTATGATTATAGGGGTTATATTTTTAGGTTAATGGTTGAGTTACAGTTAGGGGTCAAGTTAATAGTGAAATAAAGTTTTAATATTACACTGATTCTTGAGATAAGGGACAAAACATGTCCTATACACAAAAGCCCTCTTTATGTTAAAAATAAATAAATTCAGCAAAATAAAGAATAATTAAAAGGTTACATCTAAAGGAAATCTGGATACTTAGGACATTCATTGCTTTTTTTTTTTTTTTTTTAGTATTATTTTAAAAGCACACATTATACTTGGAAACACATGTAATTTAAGCTGTCCTCAGCCTGAGGTCACAATGTAAAATTGCCAAACAAAGTGTTTAAAAATGTGACAAATTCAAAAATATACATTTAAATTGAAAGGCAGAGATCTGTAATATATCAAACAATACAAAAAAGTAACTCTTGAATTACATTTTTTTTTAATAAAAAATGCCTATCAAAGTTGTGTCCTCACTTTGTGTCAACTCTGACTTTTTTATAATTCTGAATAAATCAGGCAGTGTCATGGTCATCTTTAACTCTGAGGACCCTTTTCCTTTTTCCTGCTCATTGTGGATCTCACAGTAGGACTCATAGTCCTGGAAGTTTTATATTTTTTTATATTTTATACAAATAATGTTGAAGTCTCTGCAGTCACAGCTTTATCATGTCAACTCCATCATCCCGGTGTAATCGTTTCTGTAAATAGTTGAGGGAAAAATCTTGGCATTTTTGATATGTTCATTACGGCAGCTACAACTGAGAAACACAAAATTGCTCCACTGTACAACACTTGGTTAAGGTGGAAAAATATTCAATTTTATCAACTCCGTCAGGTTTTATGTCAGATGGTTAACAAGTGCTTTCAAAAAGTCTATATAATGTGATTTAATATGATTTTTGCATATGGGGAATTCTTCTAATGTTTCATGGTTCTATTTACATATACTGTGTATTTGGCCCCAGCTGGACCTTTGTCAACAATGTCAGTATTTGTCAACTCCATCAATTTTTGTGAACACCGTCAGTATTTGTCAACACCGTCAGTATTTGTCAACACCGTCATTGTGTCAACACCATCAGTATTTGTCAACACGTCATTATGTGTCAACACCGTCAGTATTTGTCAACACCGTCATTGTGTCAACACCGTCAGTATTTGTCAACACTGTCATTATGTGTCAACACCGTCAGTTTTTGTCAACACCGTCATTATTTGTCAACACCATGAGTATTTGTCAACACCGTCAGTGTTTGTCAACTCCGTCAGTATTTGTCAACTCCGTCACTATTTGTCAACTCTCAGTTTTTATCAACTCCATCAGTATTTGTCAACACCGTCATTATTTGTCAACACCATGAGTATTTGTCAACACCGTCATTATTTGTCAACACCATCAGTTTTTGTCAACACCATCAGTGTTTGTCAACTCCGTCAGTATTTGTCAACACCGTCATTATGTGAGAACACCATGAGTATTTGTCAACACCGTCAGTTTTTGTCAACACGTCATTATTTGTCAACACCATGAGTATTTGTCAACACCGTCATTATTTGTCAACACCATGAGTATTTGTCAACACCGTCAGTTTTTGTCAACACCATCAGTGTTTGTCAACTCCGTCACTATTTGTCAACTCTCAGTTTTTATCAACTCCATCAGTTTTTATCAACTCCGTCAGTTTTTGTCAACACCGTCAGTATTTGTCAACTCCATCAGTATTTGTCAACTCAACTTTGTCAGTATTTGTCAACACCATCAGTGTTTGTCAACTCCGTCAGGTTTGTCAACTCCGTCACTATTTGTCAACTCTCAGTTTTTATCAACTCCATCAGTTTTTATCAACTCCGTCAGTTTTTGTCAACACCGTCATTGTGTCAACACCGTCAGTTTTTGTCAACTCAACTTTGTCAGTATTTGTCAACACCATCAGTGTTTGTCAACTCCGTCAGGTTTGTCAACTCCGTCAGTATTTGTCAGCTTCGTCATTGTGTCAACATCGTCAGGTTTTGTCAAAACCGTCAGTATTTGTCAACTCCGTCAGTATTTGTCAACACCGTCAGTGTTTGTCAACTCCGTCAGTATTTGTCAACACCGTCAGTGTTTGTCAACACCGTCAGTGTTTGTCAACTCCGTCACTATGTGTCAACACCGTCAGTTTTTCAGTATTTGTCAACACCGTCAGTGTTTGTCAACACCGTCAGTGTTTGTCAACTCCGTCACTATGTGTCAACACCGTCAGTTTTTGTCAACTCCGTCATTATGTGTCAACACCGTCAGTGTTTGTCAACACCGTCAGTATTTGTCAACACCGTCAGTATTTGTCAACACCGTCAGTATTTGTCAACACCGTTAGTATTTGTCAACACCGTCAGTATTTGTCAACTCCGTCAGTATTTGTCAACACGTCAGTATTTGTCAACTCCGTCAGTATTTGTCAACACGTCAGTATTTGTCAACTCCGTCAGTATTTGTCAACTCCGTCAGTATTTGTCAACACCGTCAGTATTTGTCAACACCTTCATTATGTGTCAACAACGTCAGTTTTTGTCAACTCAACTCCGTCAGTATTTGTCAACTCCGTCATTATTTGTCAACTCCGTCAGTATTTGTCAACTCCGTCAGTATTTGTCAACACCGTCAGTATTTGTCAACTCCGTTAGTGTTTGTCAACTCCGTCAGTATTTGTCAACTCCGTCAGTATTTGTCAACACGTCAGTATTTGTCAACACCGTCAGTATTTGTCAACTCCGTTAGTGTTTGTCAACACCGTCATTATGTGTCAACAACGTCAGTTTTGTCAACTCAACTCCGTCAGTATTTGTGAACACCGTCATTATGTGTTAACTCTGTCAGTATTTGTCAACTCCGTCATTATTTGTCAACACCGTCATTATGTGTCAACACCGTCATTGTGTCAACATCGTCAGTTTTTGTCAACACCGTCGGTTTTTGTCAACTGTCAGTATTTAACACTGTGAGGTGAAGGTGAAAGTTAATTTTCAAAGAAATGTCTTATTCCTTTTTCAATTGTGTTAAAATATTAAAACATCAACTGAACTACATGATATCATGTCTGATTTACCTAAGAGCTTTGGTTTACCTAAGAATATATGTTTAATATTAAAAAGGAGGGTAGAGAATTAAGGAATTTAGGAATTGAATTGTTCATAATAACCCAAACACAATAATTTTTTTAGAGAATTTATTTTTTCACTTAGCTCCGTTTCTGAACACCATTATAACATAATTGAAGACTTTACACTGTTTTTGGTTGGATTAAATTAAAATATAATTATTTTTAATGCGTCTGATGGAGTTGACACAAATTAAGTTCCAAAGTGAATAAATGTACATTTTTACCTGTTCCCTTACATGATTCCTTTGTCTACAAATATATCATTTTAAAAAATAATGTATTATTAAATAATAAAAACTAATTTCTAAAACATGTTTTGTCCCTTATCTCAATGACTAATAATAGTTCATAAATAATAATAATAATAGTACTTCAAATTATTTTTATTGTGGATCAGACACAGTAAGGCATGGTAAACAACTATAGTGCCTGTTTCTTCAGACACATGTCAAGTGAACTCACTCTGCTGTAATGTTCAGTCTTCAGTCCAAACAGGACTGAGAATGTCCGGGTGCACCACTAACGCAGCGGCAGTAGGTGGCGGTAATATCACGGAAGCGTGACAGAAGAAGAACGTTTCACACTCCAGCCCAGTAGACGGCGTCAATGCCAACCTCCACGAAACTGAACAGAAGAAGAAGAAGAAGTGCTTCGTTTGAATGCTCGTTCATCAGCAGTGTGTTGATAAATGTTTAGTTGAACTTTCAGCATCATTATGACACAAACAGACAGAGATGCGGAGAATGGAAGAGACAGAGAGAAAGAGCAGCGCGGAGTGAAGAGACCCATCGTTCCCGCCGCGGTACCGGAGCCCGTGCAGGAGGTGACTGACCCTCATCATCATCATCATCATCATCAAAACACAATAACATTCCAACACTTTCGGTGTTTGGACCACTAATAATATCAGTGATAGCTAAAATAAGTGACTATTTAATTATAACGATTACGGTGTTTACTAACTATTCATTTGATGTTAGTAAAAATTATTATATTCTATTTATGATGGCCATAACGGTAGTCTGGAACATTTTTGTATCTGTTTTAGTTTCCTTCTCGAAATCTGAGCTTAAATTGAAATTAAAAATCAGTTGAAATTCTGACATATTGTCTCATTTTTAGCTAGAGATTATCAGAATTGACAATTCTTATTATTTTAAAGGGGACCCATAATGCCCCTTTTACAAGATGTAATATAAGTCTCCAGAATGTGTGTGTGAAGTTTCAGCTCAAAATACCCCACAGATCATTTATTATAGCTTGTCAAATTTGCCCCTATTTGGGTGTGAGCAAAAACACGCCGTTTTTGTGTGTGTCCATTTAAATGCAAATGAGCTGCTGCTCCCGCCCCCTTTCCAGAAGAGGGCGGAGCTTTAACAGCTCAACAACAACAAAGCTGGAGAATCTCACGCAGCCAAAATGAGGATTGTCAGTAACGGTGTTCAGCCTTACATTGTTCAAACCGGAGTCGACACTGATGGAGAGACTCAGGAAGAAGTTACAACTTTTAGAATGAAACTGGATGTTTCTGAATGGTTAGTGGATAAATTTATGTAGTTGCTGTGGAGTTGATTCAACTCATCCACTAGCATGTGCCGTCATGTTCATCTTTTGTGTTGAATTGACCCTCGTTTGTGAAGCAGTCCGGCGTAAAATGACGGCATGACAACAACACTCTACTACAACAACTCTTCCTCTTCTCTAAAGCAGCCCAACATGGCCCCGCCCCCTTTGTTGTGTGTTCTCGGGGGCGGGGTTTATGTAAATTTTAGGGTTTGTGATGTCACTAACACAGGAAGAAGCTCGTTGTAGTCTCTACCAGCCGTTTAAAAAGCGATTTCTGTAAAAGAAAATATCTCTCTTTGCATTGAACTTTGAGCGTCGTAACTTTGCAGATGATGTTTATGATCAAACAGCAACAACATAAAGTGAAATCATAATCAACCATCCTTTTAAGGAATATTGCAGCATCTTTTTTTTTAAAAATCATATGCCTTGTAATCTTTAATCAAAACAGTTTCCTCTCCCACTTGCAATATTTATAATAAATCATTTATTTGTCAATTTTGGTGACTATAAAAAGGAGAATATGTTTGTTTGTTTTTTCCTGAAACGGTTATTGTCATTTTCAGCAAATTCAAGCCAACTTCGTCGTTGTGATTCACCCTGGATCAAAGACGCTGCGGATGGGACGGGCTACAGACACGCTGCCCATCAGCGTCCCTCACGTCATCGCCCGCAGACACAAACAGCCCGGCCAGCCCCGCCACGAGGACCCGTGCCTCTTACGAGACGGACTGAACGTAGGTTACCATGCTGTGATGATGACGAGGATAGGTGCTAATGAAGGTCATCAGTGACTGATTGTGTTTGAATGTGTTCATGTTGTTGGCTGACGCTGCAGTGTGCAGACAGTAACGAACAGAGACAGAATGGGCTGAAAATGATCGACCAGGTGATCTGGTCCAGGAAAATGTCCAACGGTGTGAGAAGAACGCCAGTGTCCGCAGAGCAGGTGCGTCATACTGAAAATGAATCCATATCGGCAGGTCTGTCTTGTGTGCTTTAATACTGTGTGTGTGTGTGTGTGTGTGTGTGTGTGTGTTCACAGGCCAGATTATACAACAGACAAATACGTCCTGCTGTTCTAGAGCCAAACTCTAAAGTCAGCTGGACAAACACAACTCATCAACCCCAATATCTCGTAGGAGAAGAGGTGAGACAAGAAGTCATAAACATCACATGTTGCACACGAATCAAATCTCTTGCTTTCACAAATGCCATTTGAACAAGTTTTTACCTGTTATGAAAGGGAAGCTGTGCTCGTCTTTTCACCTTGTATCAGAGGTGACCGTGTCCAAGTAATGTCCATATGTCAGGATGCACAGTTCTAAGTTGGCTGACATCATGTATTCATTTAGGCAGAAGCAGTGAGCTTGTTAAAGCAATGATCCATCATAATGATTACAAAATATGCATGTTAACTCAGAGTTGGTGTCATCTGTCCCACAAGACTTTCATTCATATCTGAAATGCAAATTATGCTTTTAATGAAACCTGAGAGATTTCTGTCCCTCCGCTGAAAGTCAAACTTTCAAGTTTCAAAAAGTTAATTAAGGGTGTGTTCACACTGGGCAGGTTTGGTTGGATTAAAGCGAACTCTGGTGCGATTGCTCCGTTAGTGCGGTTCATTTGAATTAGTGTGAACGCTGGTGCCATCAAACAAGCAGAACATGGTCGGGATGTTGCTCGTCACAGTTGGGTACAGACATCAGAACCGCATCTCTTCACAGCAGATCTGCTGCTTTTTTGACTCCTTTTACATATTTTATAAGCTCTTCACGAGTTCTCGGCCGGTAAAAATACCATCATGTACACATATACAGCGAGCGCATTTAGTCCAGAACACAGCATTGTTTTGGATGTTCGGTCAGTTTTTTTTTGCTTTGTTTGTTTTGGATTGGCAGGGTTCAAAATTCCCTTTTTTCCTTGATGGCACTGGTGCTCCCAACTTCCAGCAAAAATTAAGGAGCACCACAACTACAATTTTTTAAATTTAATATAGGTTTATTTTATTTGAAAACAACACCACATTTTTTTAGAGAAATTAAAAGAGTAGTGAAGAGGATTAGGGCCAAGCAATAATAAAAAAATAAAACCATCTCGAGATTAAAAAACTTGTTAAATTTCGAGAAGAAACTCGTTAAATTTCGAGAAAAAACTCGTTAAATTTCGAGAAAAAAGTCGAGATAAAATTTTGAGAATAAACTCGTTAAATTACGAGAAAAAAGTCGTTAAATTACGAGAACAAACTCGTTAAATTTAGAGAAAAAAGTTGAGATAAAATGTTGAGAATAAACTCGTTAAATTACGAGAAAAAAGTCATTAAATAACGAGAATAAAGTCATTAAATTACGAGAATAAAGTCATTAAATTACGAGAATAAAGTCATTAAATTACGAGAACAAACTCGTTAAATTTCGAGAAAAAAGTCGAGATAAAATGTTGAGAATAAACTCATTAATTTAATGACTTTTTTCTCGTAATTTAATGACTTTATTCTCGTAATTTAATGACTTTATTCTCATAATTTAATGACTTTATTCTCGTAATTTAATGACTTTATTCTCGTGATTTAATGACTTTATTCTCGTAATTTAATGAGTTTATTCTCAACATTTTATCTCGACTTTTTTCTCTAAATTTAACAACTTTAATCTCGAGATGGTTTTATTTTTTTTATTATTGCTTGGCCCTAATCCTCTTCCGTAGTGATGCACTGATCATGATTTTTTTATTTTTTTTATGGCCGATTTTATTTCTTTTTTTTACAAGCAAATGGGCCAATTCCGATACCGGTCAACAGGTTGTTGTTTTTTTATTTGTTGTTTAATTGCTCTAAAAACATCTGTAGCCATTTGAAATTAGAGGCACCACTGCATTTTAATTATGATCCAAACAAAGATGATACACACATGTAGCATGAACCGTTGTTTTTGATTTAAATTAGATTTAATCATAGGATTTAAAGTAAAAACAGACTTCAAATTTGTGAAATTATGCTACATAAGAAACAGCTGCACAAAACAAAAATAGCAGACGGACTGAATGAAAATGTAAATGAACTCTCTGACAGTAGGTTGTGGAACAGCAGTGCTATAGCGTTTCTTTGGTTACCGCTGCACACAAAGCTATGGAAGCCCGTTTCCGCCACAAAAAAAAAAAAAAGATTAATTGCGACTTTTTATCTCAGAATCCTGACTTTTTAAGAGTTTATATCTCACAATTGCGTGATAAAAAGTCAGAATTCTGAGATATAAAGTCGCAATTGCGTGATAAAAAGTCAGAATTCTGAGATATAAAGTCGCAATTGCGTGATATAAAGTCAGAATTCTGAGATATAAAGTCGCAATTGCGTGATAAAAAGTCAGAATTCTGACATTTTTTCTGGCAATTCTGACTTTTTTTCTCACAATTGCGACTTTATATCTCAGAATTCTGACTTTATAACTCGCAATTGTGAGATATAAACTCGCAATTGCAAGTTAAAAAGTCAGAATTCTGAGATAAAAAGTCACAATTAATCTTTTTTTTTTTGTGGCTTTTTATTTTGTGGCTTTTTATTTTTATTTTTTTGTGGCGGAAACGGGCTTCCATACAAAGCAGCTGTCTCTGTTCTGTTTTAAGGTCCTGTTTACAGACTTCATTATATTTCCACACAAACGACATTTCAGGAAATGATTGCAATGCAGTTTATGTGCAAGTTTGGAACAGAGATCGGCCAAAATTAAACAAAAAAACGTCCGGTTGCCGATTTATGGCCGGTCGACCGGTGTATCTCTAGAAAACAGGTCGCACCAGAACAATTATTTGCAATCACAAACATGCTCCCAAATATATTTTGAGGTCACACAGACTGAATTTCAGGAGCATATGTGACCAAAATGGTTGCAATTTCAAGCCTTGTTTGGTGTTAGCAGTGTGAACGCTAAGCGAACCGGACCAAAAGAACCAGGAGAACTGAATTAAAACACCCTAAGAGTTTGTAAACGAAATCCATATATTGAGCACTTTATATGATGAACTGATTTAATTTAGGCTTTTACTATTTTTAATTTTATACATGCAGAAACATTGATCAATGCACATACATAGAGCACATCAAATACAGTAAATAGAAGCGCTCTCTTCAGGGGCGGACTGGGACAAAAATTCAGCCCTGGCACTGTAGCCACACCAGCCCACATTACAACACCCACGGACACGCGCATTCCCAGGTGAAAAAAGTATGCTTCCATTTCACACACTAATTTTGTACTTTAATATACAAAAAATTATTCTTTAGCACTTCTTAAGATTATGTTAAGAACATCTTAGTGTACTCAACTGTGCTATTTTGAGACACCATTTAGTTACCACCTGTAGTACACTTGAACCCATAACACTACAAATACAGAGATAGTGTGTTAAAAGCACATTTTAGTTCTATTTGAAAGTGAGTGAAGTGACATGTGGCCAAGTATGGTGACCCATACTCGGAATTTGTGCTCTGCATTTAACCCATCCAAGTGCACACACACAGCAGTGAACACACACACCGTGAACACACACCCAGAGCAGTGGGCAGCCATTGCTGCGGCGCCCGGGGAGCAGTTGGGGGTACGGTGCCTTGCTCAAGGGTCTCACCTCAGTCGTGGTATTGAGGGTGGGGAGAGCGCTGGACATTCACTCCCCTCACCGACAATCCCTGCCGGACCTGAGACTCGAACCCATGACCTTTGGGTTACAAGTCCGACTCTCTATCCATTATGCCATGACTGCCCCAATTTTATGGTGTCTCAAAATAGCACAGTTGAATACACTTAGATTATCTTAAGAAGTAGGCCTACTAAAGAAGAATTTTATTTAAAAAAAATACTATGGAAATACAAAATTAAAAACAATCTATTAAGTGCAAAATTAGTGTGCGAAAATAAAGCATAGAAGTATATTATGGAAGTGTACTTTTTTCACTTGGGTTGCTATACGTTTTTGACGTGTTTTTGACTATTGCAAGTAGCCTACAGCAGTCTGTTTACGAATTTAAACCCATTGAAAGAGTTCGGTTAATTTTAGGCAGTTGGCAGCGACGGACTTAAGAGCCTTTTTTTGCTTCTCGAACCTTTTCTGTACCGCCTTTTTCTAACTTTTACTGACAATTTGCTCGTGTTGCGCTCTCTCTCTGATGACGTGCTTGATTTTGACTGAGTTTGATTGACAGGCGATCTAACCAATCATAACGCCGTATCCACATTTATGTCCGACAAAGCAGTTTGATTAACGTCGTGGACTTGAATTTGAAAAATGTGTAGCGTCACGGGCTGCTTGAACTAAGGCGCTACAGCAATCTGTCAAGACACATTAAAGAGCCACAAAACGGTATTTATTGTTTAAATTTCTCTTGTCTGTCGACGCATTGTCGGTGTCCTCTTTGCTCCAATGTATTTTTCACTCTGACAGAGCTGATGTGTGGCGTGAGAGCGGCATGGCCTGTTGGATATACATAGCAACAGTAACTAAAGGGGGCGGGGCAGTCGGCCCATCTCGGGACCGGGCAGGCCGTTGCCGACTGGGCCGGCCATTTCTTAACATTCATTTATTATTATTAATATTATTATAACCATAGTGAAATCGTGCTAGCAATAAAAACCCGTCCTATGCGCTGTTGGCCTGTAAAAACTATTTATTGATATATTTAATAAAACTGACCGGCCCACATAAAAAAAAATGGTCCGGCCCCTCTGGCATTTGCCAGAATTGCCCGATGGCCAATCCGCCCATGGCTCTCTCTCTCTCTCTCTCTCTCTCTCTGTCTCTGGTGATCAGGCGTTGTATGTGAACCCTACCGACTGCTACAGCATCCACTGGCCCATCTGCAGGGGTCATCTGAACGTCCACAGCGGGCCGGGCGGCTCTCTCACGGCTACACTGGTGGACCTCGAGACCATCTGGTCTCATGCGGTTCAGAAGCTTCTAGAAATCCCTCTGAAGGATCTGAAGGTACATGTACATGTTCTGGGGCTTCAGATTACATTTGACGGACACATGGAGTCAGATGATTTGACAACTGTGTTTTGATGGGGGGTTTTTTGTTTGTTTGTTTTTTGTAGTATTACAGATGCATCCTCCTGATCCCAGACATCTATAACAGGCAGCACGTGAAGGAAGTGGTCAATATGCTGCTGGTAAAAATAGGCTTTTCAGGTATGTCACAAAGACCATTCGCTCTTGCTATAAATATGTTATATACTTTATCAGTTTTTAAGATGTAAAGGTGCTCATTGGTTTCTAATGTGCTCAGCCACAGAATATATTTCATGTATTTATTTCTCATTATGAATTATGATAATGAGAAATGTATCATAATTCATAATGAGAAATAAATACATGGAATATATTCTGTGGCTGAGCACATCAGAAACCAAAGAGCACCTTTTCGTCTTAAAAACTGATAAAGTATTTAACATTATGCCTGGTCTGTTGGGTCAGGTTGCTTTCTCACCACAAGTGAACTTCGTTTAAGCAATCCCAGACTGATTATTTTGGTACAGATGCAAGAATGATTGCCATGTTCATATATGCCTAAACAAACCGAACTAATGAAGAAAAAGCACCAGGTTCAGAAACAAACGCTCCAGTCGAGCCAGGTGTGAAGAAAGCTTTTCACACTAATAAAGCACTTTGGCTAAACAAAATGAAAATCAGCTTTGGCAGTCATTTGAAACGGATCTGATCTCCTGACTCTTTTTGTAGCTGTTGTTGTGCAACAGGAGTCGGTGTGTGCGACCTTTGGCAGCGGGATGAGCAGTGCGTGTGTGGTGGACGTGGGCGACCAGAAGACCAGGGTGTGTTGTGTTGAGGACGGCGTGTCCCACCGCAGCTCCAGGTGAGACAAACACACTATAGGACTGATGCGCTCTATTATACGCCATGTTAAAGGTGTAGTTTAGATCCCAAACAGTGGCTCATTTGGGTTAAACTAGATTTTTGCATTTTCTGAAGACAATAGCCCTATTCAGACAAAGGCAAAGCCGTGACCTTATTTGCTCGAAACGTTGCATTTATATTAAAGTGTTAAATCATCATGTGTTTGTCTGGTGCAGGTTGTCTCTTGCGTACGGAGGCTCGGATGTGACGCGGTGTTTTTTCTGGCTCATGCAGAGAGCTGGATTTCCCTACAGAGAATGTCAACTCAGCAACAAACTGGACTGTGTCTTACTGCAACAGCTCAAAGAGTCCTTCTGCCATCTGGATCAGGTGACCTCGCAGCACACAGCACAAAGGAATTATTCACTAGCTGTCAATTTACTCTTAAAGTGCCCCATTATGCTGTTTTAAATTCTCTTAATGTTTTGGAGACTCCTACAACAGGTTCACATGCATCCAAGGTCAAAAAACACTTTAATTTTCTCATAATATCTACTGCAGCATCAGCTCTTTTCTCTCAGTGTCTGAAACGCTTCGATCAAGGATTCAGTCTCTCTAAACCCTGCCTTTCTGAGAGCTGCTCTGCTCTGATTGGTCAGAGTGGGCCAGTCTGTTGTGATTGGTCAGAAACCAAATGCTCATTATCATATCTGAATCTCAGCTCTTGATTCACAGTGATACGAACAGTAACGATGGCGTCGGTTTTACCGTATCAATCTCATCAAAGTGGATTTGCTTTGGCAGCAGAAAACAGCATCTTCTCGACATGAACAACACGAACCAAACTCTTCCAGTCTCAGATACAACTACAGTGATTGAGGGCGGGGCAAAGAGACGCTGTTCAGCCAATGAAGACCATAGACTGGCTTTATGCAAATTAGTTACAAACCTACAGCAGGAAGTGAGACTGAATTACTGACGACTCGGTTCTGCATTTCAGAATCACTTCTTTCTTTTAAGAGACAAAAACTCCATTTATCTGCACTTTGATCTTTAAAACTTTTCAGACCTTTTACATTCACAAACAGCTTTATTACACACTGCATTAAAGGGAATATCCTAAAAAGCATAATAGGGCACTTTAAAAGGCTTTAAAAAGTAAAATACAGTAATATGTAAACAGTGTTTATGCTACTAAGAAACATACCCACAAGTCATGAGACAAAAGATCATGAAACCAGTTAAAGTTTTTTTTAGTGTAATGAGAAAAAGACAATCTTGAAATTCAGTCTTGTATAAATATATATATATATATATATATGTGTATATGTGTGTGTGTGTGTTCAATATTTATATCAACATCATCTTTCAAATTTGCTTCTCTTGCTGTGTGATCTGATGTATTTGGTTGACATTTGATATTTGTATTTGGTTTTTCTGTAGGATATTTCTGGGCTGCAAGATCACGAGTTTCGCACGCGTTTCCCTGATTCCCCAGTGCTGCTGTATCAGTTACGGTTAGGAGACGAGAAACTCCAGGTAGAGATTGACCGGATTTTGATATCTAAAGTCAAAGTCAGCTTAATTTCTGTACTGCTTTATACAATACAGATTGTTTCAAAGCAGCTTCACTGTACAAAACAGAATCAGTGATGCAAACTTTATCAGATATGAGACAAATTCAAATTCTGCTGTAAAGCAGTCGTAAAATAAGCGTCGTCATTCAGCTCGAGTCAGTCCAGTGTTGATTCAGTTCAAAACATCACACAACATGATTGCAAACATGATCTTCAATCATTGATCTGTTTTATAGGCTCCCATGGCATTATTCTACCCTGCTGCGTTTGGAATCGTGGGTCAGAAGATGACATCGCTGCTGCATCGCTCTCAAGGAGACGCAGAGGATCCACATGATGAGCACTTCCTCCTGACCACACAGAGCAAACAAGACCAGGTACATCTCTCTCTGAAACCCACATCAGATCCATTTTTAACAGTTCTTGAGCATCTGCATTCTTTTGCTGAACGATTTCAGCTGATTTTGAGATTCAAAGGGACAGTTCACCCAAAAAATGAAAATTCTGTGATCATTTATTCACCCTCATTCCAAACCCATAAGACTTCAGTTCATCTTAAAAGCATTAACATTGGGTGGTGCAAAAGAACAATACACAACATATCATTCCATTGCACTGTTCCTGCAGGAAAGCGACAGAAAACATGCCACCAGTGCAGTCTGATTCGTCAAGTCAAGTCACCTTTATTTATATAGCGCTTTTTACAATGCAGATTGTGTCAAAGCAGCTTTACATTGATAACTGGTACATCATTTTGGCTGCACAGCAGTGTATGAATGATTCGTGTATGAATGACTCAAATGATTCAGTTCTGTTACACCCCAGAGAGTCACATGTGTCAAACACAAGGCCCACGGGCCAAAATCTGCCTGCCAACTCATTTTAATGTGGCCAGGGGGATAATTTCATCATACTGTGATCCTGTTAGATTTACTAAGTTCTAGTGTATAAATATGTGGAGTTTGTTATTGTCATCAATCAAACTTTAAATTTACATAAAGTAATCTAATGAAATGATTTGCAGCACAAACTTAACGTTTCTCACATAAAATGATTAAAAATACTCCCAAAATAACAAGATTTGAAAATACTTTGGTGCTATTTTTGCAAAAAATAAAATAGAATTCTAATGAATGATGAAATTGGTCTTTAAAGTCACCATGAAATCAAAATGGACAATGGACAATATTGCATTATTTATTATAAATGTTTTATCTGTGCACATCGTTATTGTTTTAAATGAATGTTCCTCATAATCTTGAATCAGAATAACTTCCCCTCCCTCTTGCAGCATCTCTTCTCTGATGATGAGGGCGGGGCAACCTGTCACTCACATGAGATCCACCAATAGCAAACCACAACCATCCAATCAATTCCGCCCTATATTTGTTCTTGTTCCACGAGACATTTCACTCAGATATACGGCACAATAGAGAAGAAAAGACTAGCGCACCTTCTGTTTCATGTCGAATTAGATTTTATAGTTGGCTCTTTTGAAGGCGGATACAAAAAAGCTGATGTGGCCCTGGCAGAAATTGAGTTTGACACCCCTTCTCTTGTTAAGCCGAGTCAGACGCATAGCATTAATAGCTGTTTATTTTCTTATAACATGTTCAAACCGGATGAGGAATGAAGCTGTGTGTTATCTCAGTATGTTTCTCTCTCACACAGTCTTCCAAAGCCACAGCAGACCGTAAATCATTCCCTAAGCCTGCCGGTTTTGAGGGGGAATCCAGCATGTGCGACCCATCAGAGAAGGGAAGTCTGGCTCAGGATATTGAACTGGGCCATGCTCAAGCCGAGGGCCTCGTCGCTGGGGCAGATGCAGAAGAAACATCGTCAGCTCTGTTGTCCAGGAAGACGGCCATGACGCAGTTTGAGGGAAAAGCACTCGGCATGGATAAAGCCATCCTGCACAGCATTGACTGCTGCTGTAATACTGACTTTTTTTTCTATTTGCCAGCGCATGGGTGAATCGCTCAAATAACCTGGGGGCGAATCTAACCCCATAATTAAAGCTTGTCCACACCAAGACAGTTCAGAACAATGCATAAAAGTAGGGCTGATTGAAAATGCAAAAATCACTCAGTATGACAGTATGTGGCACCTATAGAAATACAGTGGCTACCCTGGTTACTACGGTACACAAAGCAGCAATGCTTAACTTTTTGTATTCATTTTGTATTCGGATGTTGTATTCAAATAGAAGAGTACAGAGTCAAGAGTAGGGCTGCACGATTAATCGCATGCAATTGTCACGCGCATTTCGTCAGTAAAGCCGGTTCCCTGATTACCGCTAAATCGCCATCACCTGCTTTCAAATGGAGCTCCATTTAATAGACAGAGCCGTAGATCACTGACAAGCCACGCAATATCGCGTTCATTATCGAAGGCGATTCATCTGCGATATGAACGCGATATTGCGTGGCTTGTCAGTGATCTACGGCTCTGTCTATTAAATGCCACTCCATTTGAAAGCAGGTGATGGCGATTTAGCGGTAATCAGGGAACCGGCTTTACTGACGAAATGCGCGTGACAATCGCATGCGATTAATCGTGCAGCCCTAGTCAAGAGCACTGGATTCTTCCTCTATTTACTGTCGCATAGCAAAATAGTGTGTTTGTGAGCGCCACCCAGTTGTAATATGCGACCAAAAAGCATGCATCTTATTCAATGTCCACATTAATAGCTGATTCAAATTAAAGTGTTGTTCTCACTTCTTGGTCTTGGTGTGAAGTGGCTCTAAAGATCGTCCTGCTATTTAAAAGTATGGTCACATTTTATATTAGGTGCCTTTAACTACTATGTACTTGCAACATAAAAATAATTGTTAGGTCCAATGTGCTTATTGTTGATGTTGTATTGTAAAACAAATGGGTAACGTTAGACCAGGTTTGCTGGTATGGGTAGGGTTAAGGGCTGAACCGATTTCAAACATACCTCATTTTATTGTATTTTTATATTGTGGGAATAAAGCCTCACAAATGTTTCTGGATCTATTTTCACAGCCTCAGATGAAACGAAACGTAAAATGTACAGCTGCATTCTGGTAGTGGGCGGCGGGCTGCTCTTTCATGGAGCGCAAGAGTTTCTGCAGCATCGCATCCTCAATAAGATGCCTCCATCTTTTCGTTGTCTGGTGGAGAACGTCGACGTCATCACACGACCGAAGGTGTGTAAAACCGATTAGTGTGTGTATGTGCGTGTCAGCAGATTTTTCTTTAAAAAGGCAGAAAACTATCTTTGTAACCAGTGATTGAAGTGCTTTCAAGGCCATAGCATCCGGAAGAAAGGACTGTGAGAAAGAGATATTGTAATCTGAACACAAATGAAGATCATTTCTTTCATTGTTTAGAGTTAAAAGCTTAGTTAAAGCTAATTTCAGGCATATAGATAAAGGTGTACATACAAATATTCTTTACAGATGTCATTTAAATAAAGCTTTGCCAGTCATATTAGTTCCAAAACCATTTTTAAACTATGTTAGGGGAGGGGGCTCCGACGTAAATTTTGCAGAGGGCCTCTTAAGGTTCAACCAAAAATGAAAATTCTGTCATCATTTACTCAACCTCATGTCATTCTAAACACAAATGAAGTTATTGTAATGAAATCTGAGAGATTTCTGTTCCTCCATTGACAGTTTACGCAACTACCAAAAACTTCATAAAGAGATTGTAAAATTAATCCAAATGAATCGAGTGGTTTAGTCTAAATTTAATGAACAGACACGATCACTTTATATTATATAACAGATTTAATTTAGGCTTTTATTCACATATAAACATTCATCAACTCACACATTAGTTGTGGTTAACGGAAGCTCAAGCATGTTTGCATGACGACCAATGAGGTTCATTCTCGTGTTACGCAGCACGTTTGAGCTTCAGCAAGAACCAATCAGGTTCATTCTCGTGTTACGCAGCACTTTTGAGCTTCAGCAAGAACCAATGAGGTTCATTCTCGTGTTACGCAGCACGTTTGAGCTTCAGCAAGAACCAATGAGGTTCATTCTCGTGTTACGCAGCACGTTTGAGCTTTAGAAGAACCAATGAGGTTCATTCTCGTGTTACGCAGCACGTTTGAGCTTCAGCAAGAACCAATGAGGTTCATTCTCGTGTTACGCAGCACTTTTGAGCTTCAGCAAGAACCAATGAGGTTCATTCTCGTGTTGCACAGCACGTTTGAGCTTCCGCAAGAACCAATGAGGTTCATTCTCGTGTTACGCAGCACGTTTGAGCTTCAGCAAGAACCAATGAGGTTTGTTCTCGCACATCAAGCCAGGATAGTTGAGCTGCTGTTTAAGTTCACTGATCAATGTTTATATGTGAATAAAAGCCTAAATTCAGTCTGTTCATCATTTTGTTCACAAACCTGCCAATTAACACCCACCAAATGCAGGTGAAAAACTTTTTAAAACTTGACACATTTTTCTAAAAACGCAATGCTCATGTACAAGACGCAAGCACAACAGTCAGAGACATCCACCTAGTGCATGTATGTATGAAAACAATGGAATGCAAAAATATGTGAATGGCCCTTAAAGGATTAGTTCACTTTTATATACACTTTTCCTGATAAATTTACTCACCCCCATGTCATCCAAGATGTTCATGTCTTTCTTTCGTCAGTCGAAAAGAAATGAAGGTTTTTGATGAAAACATTCCAGGATTTTTCTCCTTATTGTGGATTTCAATGGCTACCAACAGGTTGAAGGTCAAAATTGCAGTTTCAGTGCAGCTTCAAGGGCTTTAAACGATACCAGATGAGTAATAAGGGTCTTATCTAGCGAAACAACCGGTCATTTTCGAAAAAAATACAACCGTTTATGCTTTATAAACAAAATATCGCCTTGAACGTACTTTCCGCTTCCGCATTCTTCATAACGCTTACGCTGAATGTTCTACGCCTTCCCTTTTCTACTTACGTAACGAACGCGGTGCCAGTTTCGTTTTTTTCCGTAAGACATGAAGATCTTGGATGACATGGGGGTGAGTAAATTTATAAGGAAAACCTTTAAGGAGTTGATGTCTGGCCAATCATCTCTATCCACCTTATTCCCCATGATGCTTTGCGTGAATTATGGGTGTAACTTCCGTTAATCAGTGGGTACAAAGACATGACCTTATTCTACTCATCCTTCAACCATCGGCCATTAAATGGACATTTAAAAGTGTAAAAGCATCAACAAGTTACTTTCAACAGACCATGAATAACACCAGAAACACGATTCTTTCCGCAGCAATAACGGACGTGTTAAATATCACTGTAGTAATAAATATCTGTATTATGTAACATCATTAACTTCAGTATTGCGTGATACTATTTCACAGTGATTTCCAGCATTTTGACAGATAATAAATTGTATTTACCTGTGAAAACAAACCTGGAAATAGATGTGAGGATTGGAGGAGAAAAACGATAGACTCCATGCATTCCAGTGAATTATTAATGGGATATATCAAAGTAAATCAGGAGAAATGTCCAGTATATGTTGTCCTTTTTCATACTATTACAGTAGAATGCAAAGGGGGAAAAAAAGAAAATGCAGCGACTGATCTCTTGATAGATAGTCTTGTTATAGTGTCATGTGTTACGTTATTCTCATGATGTCTGAAAATAAAACATGAAGGAATATTAACAGCTCATTCAGTCAAACTGAAGGATAAGCTATATTTGTTGGGCAACCTTATGATTTGAAGTGATTCATTTCAATTTTTTTAATGGAAGTTCCCCAAACTGGAAGTGCAACCCATTATTCAAAGCGCAGTAGGCTCGTCAGGAATAAGGTGCATAAGACATTTGGTCAAGGCTACGGAAGAGGATTAGGGCCAAGCAATAATAAAAAAAATAAAACCATCTCGAGATTAAAGTTGTTAAATTTCGAGAAAAAACTTGTTAAATTTCGAGAAAAAAGTTGAGATAAAATGTTGAGAATAAACTCATTAAAATACGAGAATAAAGTCATTAAATTACGAGAATAAAGTCATTAAATTACGAGAATAAAGTCATTAAATTACGAGAATAAAGTCATTAAATTACGAGAATAAA
>RJVU01069130.1:1093381-1141772 GCA_003731715.1 Anabarilius grahami
TCGACTTTTTTCTCGAAATTTAACGAGTTTTTTCTCGTAATTTAACGAGTTTATTCTCAACATTTTATCTCGACTTTTTTCTCGTAATTTAACGAGTTTAATCTCGAGATGGTTTTGTTTTTTTATTATTGCTTGGCCCTAATCCTCTTCCGTAAGAGGCAGTCCTGACTAATAGTGAAAAAAAATGTTTTCTCACATAAATTTATGATTGAGATTTTTCCATTTATACCGTCTGCACTGTGATTGGCTGGATTAGTTTCACCTTGTTGTTGCATTCACACACTACAAGATCAAGATTATATCAAGCAGGTTTGAAAATATGACTGTCATACTTTATTTTTATAACCTCATTAGAAACAATTGTTGACCAAGGTGCTGCACAATGTCTAAAGACCTTCAAAAAAAAAACTAAAATCATATACAAACACAAACAAGAGCAGCATCTACACAATTCAGCTATGATTGAAAGCCAGAGAAAATAGATGTTTTAAGCTTTGCTCTGCAAAATCAGCTTTGCAAAATCAGGTGTATTAGTTGTGTAGTAATGTAGTATAAGTAAATGTTGAAATTAACAAAGATTAATGAATTGTTTTTAATTGTTAGTTCTTAACAACTAATGCAGTTAACTAATGTTAACCTTACTGTAAAGTCTTACCAAAATAGTAACTTAATAGAAACACATTTTAGATTTATAATATTCAATTTTCAGTGAATAAATTGAGTGTTCATAAAGGATAGATGCCTTTTAAGGATGGGGGTCCCTCACACGAGGATGATCATATTTTTGGGCCCGTCTAAAAGATTGAAACGCCTGTACTAGCTAGTAGTTTCTAAGGCCCTAATGTGAATTTCACACGACTGGCTGAACCCTACCCAGAATTCATTGACCTGTATGTTCTCACTGACGGCTGTTGCACACAGGACATGGATCCTCGCGTCATCGCGTGGAAGGGTGGAGCCGTGCTGGCGTGTTTGGACACCACGCAGGAGCTGTGGATTCACCAGCGAGAGTGGCAGCGCTTCGGCGTCCGGATGCTTCGTGAACGGGCCGCCTTCGTCTGGTGAACACGGAGGATGGGAGCCATGGCTTGGTGATGGGAGCTCATCTGGCACGTGAAGGAGTTCTCAACAAACATCAGGGGTTCTTAAGAACTAGGACAAAACATCCCATCAACTAAAACAAGATTTCATATTCCAGTGGGAGTTTTTTTTTAATAAAAAGTAAGTATTTTTTGTATTATTCCTAATTTTCGCCACTCTAACCAGGTCAAAACTGTGCCCTGTACCCGCTGCCGTAAACAGCTTCATACAAAAGTAATATGTATTTAAAAGATGCTTATTAAAAATCAGTTCTTTATCTTTAAACAAGTTGCTATTTTCAGCACTTCTGGTCCTGGAACGGAACAGAGTTTAGAGCATCTCATATATTATAATTGCATATAATGTAATAAGTCAAATGTAATTTTCATAATGTAATAATTTTCCCAAAAAAAGTAATAAAATTGTGAGCACAGTGTAATAATGTTTAGGCTGTTACATTTACTGAATTATTACTTACTATGACAACCTGTGGTGTAATAAAGCACTGCATAATCGAATAGGTTAAATATTTATAATGTAATATAAATATTGAGTATAATGTAATAACATTGTTATATTGCACAATATAAAAAAACTTTTGTGCACTGAAAAGTTTCCATGGATGTTAAACAGAAAACTAAAGAGCGTTACTGACAGACTGGGAAGAGAGAAGCTGCAACAATGGAGAATATGAGGAAAATAATCAACATTCAAGCTGGAAAACCTGTTCTAGTAGAGCACAAAAACAACATTAAGACTTTGAAAAAGAGCATAATATGTTCTTCATAGAACCATCAGTGTCAATAAGGAACCTTTTTCAAATGTAAGTAGACACCATTAGGCTCTTTATTCCAGCATGACAGCTTTCCTTTATTAAACCAAGCAGAGATATATCAGTTATGCCTTCCCGTCACTCTGTTTGTTGAAGTGGTCAGGGACGATCATAGTCCACACATCACACTAAACTAATGCAACACAAGAACTGCAAACAGGAGTGTCAGTCACTGCAAACCTACGAATACACACCAATAATTCTGCTGCTGAGCGACATTATTTATTTTATTTAAAAAAAAACTTTTTGGTCCTTTTCATTGTAATTGGTGCAATAACCATGTTGTTGTGCCAGGTGAATTATTAATTTAAAGGGGTCATGAACTGCATTGTTTTATAATGTTTCCTGGGGTGCACCTATAATGTTAGTATGCTTTTTACATCAAAAATTGTCATAATTTAAAAATAAAAGGCATTTTTCCTACCCTGATTTTAGTCCTCTGGTTTGAACGCTCTGTTTTAAGACGCGTGTCGCTGTGAGACTTCAGTGTAAACGCCCACTGCTGTGATTGGCTGACAGCTATTTAATATGCAAAGATAAGTATTACACTCTCGAAAACTTTTAGCACGTTTTTACTATTACAGCTCTAAAAGTTAACTAATTGTGAAAAGTGTTGATTGTTGCGTTACATTTAGATCGTGAACACTGTAGCCGATCACAGACACGTTGTTGAGCTCATGAAAGCAGTGATCTCGTCATTGTCACTCAATTTCTGCACACTAATGAATGCTTTCATCTTCACTAACAGTGCAAACGTGATATAACTAAGAGATTTGTTGAATAAAACGGGAGTTTTGGCACGAGTCCACTGATAAACTCGCGCTGTTTGATTGACGGCTCCAGCGATTGTAAAGGGAGCATTTTTTGATCACTTTCTATATATAATTTAATCACCATTTAAATAACAGATTATTTTCATCCTACTAAGAGAAACAAGGTGAAGTTGAGCGTTTAGTCACTGGTTTGATTTACTGACACACAGACAAAGATCATGTGACTGTACATGAATCATTAATATCAGATCAGGCATTAGAATGAACACAGTTACTGACATGTTGTTGCATTACTGTCGAGTCCATACCGTAAAAGTCTGTTTGCGCCAAAATGTGATTGATTTACCAAAGAATCCACAGTGAAATGTACCGAATACATTCACATTGTTGAAAATAAATAACAATATTCCTGCATTAGGATCCTTTGAAAGGTAATGTTATTTTAGTCCTGTATCGCTCTTCTCTCCTAACACACCTGTGGGCGGGGCTAATGATGCAATGATGAAGTAGGCGTTGATTTCTTCTGCAGAGGCGGGGTTTCAACTATGTCATAAATGGACACAATCAGTTGTTCGCTGGGTCTGGTGTCAATTAAAGCTTTTATTGGACTAACAAGGAAGTTTTCAGTTCTGAAACTTACAGGATATTCTTACAGTACGATGACCTCTTATATATCAAAAGCTCAAGGAAAAGTTGATTTCTCAGTTCATCACCCCTTTAATTTACCACCCGCAAGATACAAAATATATAAACAATATTTTTTTAATCAATGCAGTAAAGCAAATCACAGTAAATCTATCTTATTTTTAATTTATAAGACATTTGCCTGTTAATGTATTATCATTATAGCAACAGAAAGAAAGGTTTATTAAAGATATATCCTTAAATTTGTTAAATAAAATCAGTTTTAAGCAAATGAATAACACAGCGCAGTGTAGGCCCTATATTAATAAAACTCAAACAAGCAGCAGAAACGATTTCTCTCGATATACTTGATCATTACGCCATATAAATTGGCACATTTTTTAGGATAGGATCGATCTCAGAACTTTGGCTAGCACTGTGGAAAAGTTCTCCCAAAGTTCCAGTAACATTAATAGACTGGTTCTCAAAACGTTAGCGTTGACATTGTCTATACATCATTCATGGAACATTTTTCTTCCTGTATCATTTTACGTTCATCTAACATTTTTAAAATGTTACAAGTTTCAGAACGTTCCGAGAATATTCAAAAGTCACAAAATAAAATGTTCCATTAACGTTCACACAACCAAGAAAAAAAAAGTTTAGAACATTTGGAAAAACTGGACATTTTGAACAATCAGAGAAATATTAGAAATAACATTTTCATAACATAATCGATATGTAAAAAAAAAAAAAAAATTTACTTAGAACATATTTTTTTTAGCTGGTAGTCCTGCAGAGTTTAGCTCCAATCCTAATCAAACACACCTGAACCAGCTAAAGAAGGTGTTCGCCATTACTTGGGTGTGTTTGATCAGAGCTGGAACTGAGGTCTGCTGGAAGAAGGACCATCGGGAGCATCAGTAATGAAAAATAAACAGAAAGGCACATATTATAGCAAGAATTCAGGTTTTTCGTTCAGGCTGTTGGCTTCAGCACAGGTTGGGAAGATTGTATTGATTTCCATGTGCTCCAAGGCGTTTTTGAGGTCAGCAGCGCCGGGCTCTTGATCTCTCCACCCGACAGCTGCTGATGGAGTCGTTCCAGGTCTCGGGGCAGAACGAAGGTCCTGCAGCCTCTCAGCTCAGTTTGCACGCTCTTGTTGTCGTGGTCCAGGTTGATGACCCAGAACTTGTCCCGGCCGTGCGGGTCATGGGCAGCGCTGGACACTAGGTTGAGGGTCAGGGCGAAGAGAGTGCTGGCAGATGCTGAAACAGTGTCATCGGTCATGCCGGGAACTAGGTTTGATTTAAGGTCGTCTGCAAAGAGAAGCATTCATAAAAGAAATTAAAGTGTCTTTTCTTTATATGATGTAGAGTTTATTAATAATGGCCTGATATTGAGACACAAACATTTTCAGAAAATCTGTGCCCATGATTTATTACTGATATAATTGACAGGATTGTTATTTCAACCAGTCTGTATATCTTCATTCATCTGCTTCACATTCTAATGAGTCACTGAGAATTGTCGGTTACCCTTTATTTTAAGAAGCCTTAGTTACAGTCTGATTATTACGGAAGAGGATTAGGGCCAAGCAATAATACAAAAAATAAAACCATCTCGAGATTAAAGTTGTTCAATTACGAGAAAAAAGTCGAGATAAAATGTTGAGAATAAAGTCATTAAATTACGAGAATAAAGTCATTAAATTACGAGAATAAAGTCACTAAATTACGAGAATAAAGTCATTAAATTACGAGAACAAACTCGTTAAATTACGAGAATAAAGTCATTAAATTACGAGAATAAAGTCATTAAATTACGAGAATAAAGTCATTAAATTACGAGAATAAACTCATTAAATTACGAGAATAAAGTCATTAAATTACGAGAATAAAGTCATTAATTTACGAGAACAAACTCGTTAAATTACGAGAACAAAGTCATTAAATTACGAGAATAAAGTCATTAAATTACGAGAATAAAGTCATTAAATTACGAGAATAAAGTCATTAAATTACGAGAACAAACTCGTTAAATTACGAGAATAAAGTCATTAAATTACGAGAAAAAAATCTTTAAATTTCGAGATAAAATGTTGAGAATAAAGTCATTAAATTACGAGAATAAAGTCATTAAATTACGAGAATAAAGTCATTAAATTACGAGAATAAAGTCATTAAATTACGAGAATAAACTCATTAAATTACGAGAATAAACTCATTAAATTACGAGAACAAACTCGTTAAATTACGAGAATAAAGTCATTAAATTACGAGAAAAAAGTCGTTAAATTACGAGAATAAATTAGTTAATAAATTAGTTTATTCTCAACATTTTATCTCGACTTTTTTCTCGAAATTTAACGACATTTTTCTCTTAATTTAATGACTTTATTCTCGTAATTTAATGACTTTATTCTCAACATTTTATCTCGACTTTTTTCTCGTAATTTAACGAGTTTAATCTCGAGATGGTTTTATTTTTTTATTATTGCTTGGCCCTAATCCTCTTCCGTAGATTATACATTTAACTACCATGTAATTTTGCATAATTTACTGTTAATACTAAAGTAAGTGTATGTAACACATGTAACGGACATTGTAAAATAAAGTGTTACAGAAATATAAACATTTATAATACATTTGGGTTTTATTGAAATGAAAATATTACTTTCTAAAATGCTAATGAATAAAAAAATGACCATACAAAATGAAAGATATTCCATTCATTTATCAGATGTATTTGTCTTATAATAACTCTTGATGACACGAGAACACAACTCAGAGCAGGATTTCAGACTTATTTCACCAAGAAAGAAGGAAACAATTCAGATTTAATTTCACAAAATGAACAGGTTCTCACTCGTAGAAAACAAGCTGAACTGCTCATAAGACACTGTTACCAAATTCATCAAAAACTCACATTATGCTATTTATATTCCTGTTAAAGCAAGATGGCAAAAAGAAGGATAGGATACAGAAGAAGGAAGTTCTAGTTCTTATTTCTAAATCTAATCTAAAGTATTTTTTGCTTATTAGCATGGTTGAATTAGGTATTGAAGGTCAGCAGCAAAGACATTGGTTATTAATTGAGATTAAATACATAAAGCATATTTGTGTAATTTAATATAGTTTATTATTACAGGTTTGCAAAAATTCTGAGATTGCATTTCACTGTTTTTATTCATTTTGAGGAATACTGAATGTTTTCGTGCAAGTGAGATGAAATGCATGTTCACATTTAGTCTAAAACTACAATAACCATCATGCTTACACAGCGCACAACACCTCTGCACTTTATTTCTCTCAACATGAGGAACGGAGAGCTGTCAGTCAATAAATGTGAAAAGTAACTTGCGTTACTTATTTGAAAGAGTAACTTCGATATTTTGTTATAAATTGAAAAAGTAATGCGTTACTTTACTAGTTACTTGAAAAAGTAATCTGATTACGTAGCTCAAGTTACTTATAATGCGTTACCCCCAACACTGTATATATATATATATATATAGCGCCTATAGGCCTATATATATATAAAGGGATAATTTCATGAATAAAACAAAACACCTTTCATCAAAAATTAGAGGTATTTTATTCATAAAGGCGTGTCCGGTTCACATTTAAAGCTTGTTTCCATTAAATAAAAAAAGGTATTTGGGACTTTTTAACTTTCTCAGAATTGCCTGTTTATATGTCGCAATTCGGACTTTATAACTTGCAAATTTTCCCTCGTAATTCCCTCACAAGTCTGTTTTTTTTTTTCCCTCAAACTTGCAACGGCAAGTTTAAAAGGTCAAATTCTGAGATAAACTCACAGTTCTGTGAAAAGAAAGTCAGAATTGTGAGATAAAAAGTTGCAATTACCTGGTTTTAATTTTTAATTAAGGTGTATTTTGTCCACAATTTTTTTTTGCACATTTCATTTTATGATTGGGCACATCATGAAATGCATATTCTGTTGAAATGTAAACTGGATGAAATGCATTTTGTGACATGCTCGGTGCATTGTGTTCATGAAAGGCGTTTTGTGTAATCCACAAAATGAAGAGTACATTCACCGCAAAATCTGAGACAAATACATTGGTGCTGACAGGAAAACAGCAAAGTTTGGTACCAGTCTGTGTGCGTTGAGGCGGTAAGATGATCAGGACTCGGTCAGCGAGGTCAGCCTGTGTGTGGAGCCAGCGGAGCGGCCCTTGTTCGGCTAGACTTCTTCTCTCCCACACGTCGATGACCACAGTTACACCACCGCGACTCTTCAGGAATTGAGTCAGGAGCATCACAGCGCGCTGAAACACACCGTCTACTGCAGGATACACCACCAAAACCCGCAGGGACGGGCCGCGCTTCGAGCCACGAACCCACCGGAGGATTTGACCTGGAAGAGGACGAATGAGATGGGAATGACTAACTAAAAGACTACTGCTAATGTCTCTACACTATATGTGACCTGGAGATACTGTACAGTCCAAAAGTTTGGAACCACTAAGATTTTTAATGTTTTTAAAAGAAGTTTCGTCTGCTCACCAAGGCTACATTTATTTAATTAAAAATACAGTAAAAAACAGTAATATTGTGAAATATTATTACAATTTAAAATAACTGTTTACTATTTAAATATATTTGACAAAGTAATTTATTCCTGTGATCAAAGCTGAATTTTCAGCATCTTTACTCCAGTCTTCAGTGTCACATGATCCTTCAGAAATCATTCTAATATGATGATCTGCTGCTCAATAAACATTTATGATTATTTTCAATGTTGAAAACAGTTGTGTACTTTTTTTTTCAGGATTCCTTGATGAATAGAAAGTTCAAAAGAACAGCATTTATCTGAAACACAAAGCTTCTGTAGCATTATACACTACCGTTCAAATTTTAATTTTTTCCGAATTTTTATTTTAATTTTTTTTTAAAGAAATTAAAGAAATGAATACTTTTATTCAGCAAGGATGCATTAAATCAATCAAAAGTGGCAGTAAAGACATTTATAATGTTACAAAAGATTAGATTTCAGATAAACACTGTTCTTTTGAACTTTCTATTCATCAAAGAATCCTGAAAAAAAATATCGTACACAAATATTTTGTACAATTGTACACATTAAATGTTTCTTGAGCAGCAGATCAGCATATTAGAATGATTTCTGAAGGATCATGTGACACTGAAGACTGGAGTAATGATGCTGAAAATTCAGCTTTGATCACAGGAATAAATTACTTTGTCAAATATATTCAAATAGAAAACAGTTATTTTAAATTGTAATAATATTTCACAATATTACTGTTTTTACTGTATTTTTAATTAAATAAATGCAGTCTTGGTGAGCAGACGAAACTTCTTTTAAAAACATTAAAAATCTTAGTGGTTCCAAATTTTGGACTGTACTGTATATCCACGATACCTCTGGTTAAAATATTATTTACCCTAACAGAAATTCTGGACTGGTCAAGACACATTAATCATAAAACATTTGGTCACACTTCACATTAGGTGGCTTTAACAACTATGTACTAACATTAAATACCTACAAGACTATTTACTGTGCAACTACAAGTATTTCTGTAAAATTCCCACATTTATTGCTAACGAGCTTGAGGTATGGTTTAGGAGTAAAGCTAGGGTTAGGATTATAAATCTTAGAGTTAGATTTTAGGTTAATGGTTGGGTTATGGTTAGGGGTAAAATTAAAAGTGTAACTACAAATATTAATTAAATACAAGTACTTTAAATGTGATTACAGTGCACCAACATGTCTGTACATAAGTATTTTGGATCAAATGGTACATAGTAGGGAAGGCCACCTGAAATAAAGTTTGACCCATTATTTTTTTGAAATTGTATTTTCTCAATTTAAATCCATTCATGCAGTTTGGAACTGAACAGTGAATGAAAGAACAGGTTATGACTGGATAACATCACTTGAGATATTAAACCACTGTAAGAATATCATTCAAATGTATGCATGACTTTCTTTCTTTTGTAGAATATAATCATATTTTGTCTCAATCATGTTGGAATGTCTCACTGTAAAACCTAACAGTGAAATTAAATGAAATAAGTTTGTTCCCCGAACTAGTAATTAATGAACCCCCGAACCTGTTTAAGGGTAATAATTTAAAGGATGTCCAACAAATAAAAAACAGATTACAGATAAACAAATGATTTACATTTAGCGGACGCTTTTATCCAAAGCGACTTACATTGCATTATACTATACATTTGTATCGGAGTATGTGCAATCCCTGGGATCGAACCCATGACCTTGGCATTGCTAGTGCCATGCTCTAACCACTGAGCTACAGGAAAGCTGATAAAGCTCAGTTTGCTGAATCCTTTCTATAAAAACACTTTTTGTAAATGATATGATCACGTATCATAAACTAGACTAAAACTAGATGATTATATTACTTCACTTAGTCTACCCACCCACCCCCTTTTTTTTTTCTTTTTGTTCGAGTTACTGGCTGCAGTCTTAATTGTTGGTGATTTTAATATCCATTTAGATAATGAAAAAGACGCATTAGGATTAGCATTTATAGACATTCTAAACTTTATTGGAGCTGCACAACACGTGTCATCATGCACACCAGTGGTAATTTCTGTGTTTAAATAGCACACCATTAATAAGTAATAGTTTAGCAACCAAATGTTACATTGTGAATAATATTGGGACATTTGGATTAGTGCTGAATGAGAGACTATGTTTATTTTTCACTTTTAAATAAATTCATTTTGGCTTTATGTTCTGGGCCTGTGGTCATCCCACAATACAAATGATACTAAATCATCCTAAAAAATATAGGCTACAAAAAAACCTGACATTATCCTGACTGGGACCATGGTTAATTGTTTTGTTTTTTGTGGAGCATGGCACATCTGTGTGAACACGACAGTCATCTGATTGTGTTTGGAGTGTACAGTTGTGGCCAAAAGTTTTGAGAATTACATAAATATTAGTTTTCAAAAAGTTTGCTACTAAACTGCTTTTAGATCTTTGTTTCAGTTGTTTCTGTGATGTACTGAAATATAATTACAAGCACTTCATACGTTTCAAAGGCTTTTATCGACAATTACATGACATTTATGCAAAGAGTCAGTATTTGCAGTGTTGGCCCTTCTTATTCAGGACCTCTGCAATTCGACTGGGCATGCTCTCAATCAACTTCTGGGCCAAATCCTGACTGATAGCAACCCATTCTTTCATAATAACTTCTTGGAGTTTGTCAGAATTAGTGGGTTTCTGTTTGTCCACCCGCCTCTTGAGGATTGACCACAAGTTCTCAATGGGATTAAGATCTGGGGAGTTTCCAGGCCATGGACCCAAAATTTCAACATTCTGGTCCCCGAGCCACTTAGTTATCACTGCTGGAAAATGCATTGTTCTTCACCAAACTGTTGTTGGATTGTTGGAAGAAGTTGCTGTTGGAGGGTGTTTTGGTACCATTCTTTATTCATGGCTTTGTTTTGGGGCAGAATTGTGAGTGAGCCCACTCCCTTGGATGAGAAGCAACCGCACACATGAATGGTGTCAGGATGCTTTACTGTTGGCATGACACAGGACTGATGGTAGCGCTCACCTTTTCTTCTCCGGACAAGCCTTTTTCCAGATGCCCCAAACAATCGGAAAGGAGCTTCATCGGAGAATATGACTTTGCCCCAGTCCTCAGAAGTCCATTCACTATACTTTCTGCAGAAGATCAATCTGTCCCTGATGTTTTTTTTGGAGAGAAGTGGCTTCTTTGCTGCACTTCTTGACACCAGGCCATCTTCCAAAAGTCTTGGCCTCACTGTGCGTGCAGATGCGCTCACACCTGCCTGCTGCCATTCCTGAGCAAGCTCTGCACTGGTGGCACTCCGATCCCGCAGCTGAATCCTCTTTAGGAGACGATCCTGGCGCTTGCTGGACTTTCTTGGACGCCCTGAAGCCTTCTTTACAAGAATTGAACCTCTTTCCTTGAAGTTCTTGATGAACCTATAAATTGTTGATTTAGGTGCAATCTTAGTAGCCACAATATCCTTGCCTGTGAAGCCATTTTTATGCAACGCAATGATGGCTGCTCGCGTTTCTTTGCAGGTCACCATGGTTAACAATGGAAGAACAATGATTTCAAGCATCACCCTCCTTTTAACATGTCAAGTCTGCCATTCTAACCCAATCAGCCTGACATAATGATCTCCAGCCTTGTGCTCGTCAACATTCTCACCTGAGTTAACAAGATGATTACTGAAATGATCTCAGCAGGTCCTTTAATGACAGCAATGAAATGCAGTGGAAAGGTTTTTTTGGGATTAAGTTAATTTTCATGGCAAAGAAGGACTATGCAATTCATCTGATCACTCTTCATAACATTCTGGAGTATATGCAAATTGCTATTATAAAAACTTAAGCAGCAACTTTTCCAATTTCCAATATTTATGTAATTCTCAAAACCTTTGGCCACGACTGTAGGTCTAAATTAGCCTTTAAATGCCTTAATAAGCCTACAATTTGCATGATATTGAGCAGAAATAAATTGTATCATGTAATCACGCCTGCTATGTTACACATATCTGAATGATCATTTGTGACATTCTTGAGCTCAAAACGCCAGCAAGTGTTTAAAATAGGCTAACATCCAATTTGGATTTGATTCCGATAACAGAATGAAGCAGAAATATAGTAGCCTAATTATAGAGTTAAGCTATGTGTGACTGTTACACATTCTAATCACTTCCATACTAAATATACTTTATACTAAAACAAGTACAGTGCTACCCTGTAATTGGCCAAAATGCGATGTTTGACTTTTCCGAGGACCTCTACTCTTCCCTGTGGAACCCGGAAGTTGGACCTTTGACCTACTTTCTGTACTATCTAAATTTCTGCGTTTTGAATTTTGAATATTTAATTTGGTGTTTCGAATTTGTTCTTCATGTTGAAAACCTGAAGCTGTACTTTAAAGTGGATATTTGCAGTCTAAGAATTCAGAACCAAAAATATGCTTTTTGAAAATACATTTGTAGAAAATTATACTATAAATGTGATATGGCCAGGATTCATGTTTAAACTTAAAATTCAAAACTATATAAAATGGTACTTAATATTAAATTCTGTTAAATGACACTTGTCTATAATTCAAATTTAAACAATTCAAATCTTATTATTATATTTCTATCTCCATACTCTGTCACGTCTTCGTCGTCAGTTAGGAGCTTGGGTGTGCTCTTTGATACCAATCTTTAGTTTAAAAGCCACATTTCTAAAAGCCACATTTCACAAACTGCATTCTTCCATCTTAAAAATATATCTAAATTATGATATATGCTCTCAATGACAAGTTACTTCATGCGTTCATGACCTCGAGGCTAGATTACTGGGTGGTTGCTCTGCTCGCTTAATAAACAAACTCCAGCTGGTCGAAATCGCGGCAGCTAGAGTTCTTACTAGAATACTTTAAACCTATTAAACATCACATTGCATTTTAAAATCTTGCTAATTACTTACGAAGCACTAAATGGTTTGGCTCCTCAGTACTTGAGCGAGCTCTTAACGCATTATAGTCCTTCACGTCTATTGTGATCTCAAAATTCTGGCCAATTGATAATACCTAGAATAGCAAAATCATCTGCAGGCAAAAGATAATTTTCCTATTTTTCACTCAAACTCTGGAACAGTATTCCTAGCCTTGTTTGGGAAGCAGACACACTCTGTCAGTTTAACCTGGCTGTGGCGAGCAGGGCGGGCGAGAGCCGTGAGGGAACGGCGTGAGGCCGGTGACGCGAGTGTTAATGATCGTCACCTGTGAGGCGCACCGGCCTCGAGTCTCTCACGGAGGAGCTCCGGAGGCATAAAAGGAGGAGCGACGACAGTGAAGGATGAGAGAGGACCAGGCCTGGACTTTACGTTATGTTTTATTATGTTTGTGTGGCCGGCAGACATCCGCGAGGGTCTGCCGGCGTTACTTTCGTTTTGTTCTGAGTTTAGTGGGAGTGAAGACCGCGAGAGGCTGCCCGAGGCGGTGGTACTGGAGCCTGGTGAAAGGTGGGACGGAGACCCGGTGCCGTCGTCTGCCGTGGGCCGAAGCCTGCTACCGTCCACCATGAAGGGGAGGAGCAGGGGACGGCGGACGACGGCACTCCTCCGCTCCCTCCAGGACGGCAGCCACCCCACCTCGTCCCAGGAGCACGGCATCCGGGTCTCCGTCCCACCTTTCACCAGGCTCCAGTACCACCGCCTCGGGCAGCCTCTCGCGGTCTTCACTCCCCGAACTCCGCAGCACCGCGATCCCCCTCAGCAGCGAGGGCTCTCCGACAGCATGTCCCTCCTTCCTCCCGGGTTTCGGCACCAATGTAACACAGTTCGTATATACGGGAAGAAGGAGGCGGGAACCGGCGAACGTTTAACAAAACTTTAATATTAAATAAACTCAGAGCAAAACGAAAGTAACGCCGGCAGACCCTCGCGGACATCTGCCGGCCACACAAACATAATAAAACATAACGTAAAGTCCAGGCCTGGTCCTCTCTCGTCCTTCACTGTCGTCGCTCCTCCTTTTATGCCTCCGGAGCTCCTCCGTGAGAGACTCGAGGCCGGTGCGCCTCCCAGGTGTAGCTCGTTAACTCTCGCGCCACCGGCCTCACGCCGTTCCCTCACGGCTCTCGCCCGCCCTGGTCGCCACACTGGCATACACAACACATCACATTTCTAAAATTAAAATCCGTTAAAAGGATTGTTAGGATACATAAATTAGGTCAGCCGGAACCGGGAACACTTCCTATAACACCTGATGTACTCGTTACATTGTAAGAAGAATGGCATGTACGCTAATATTAGTCTCTCTGTTTATGAGGTTACTATAGTCAGCCGAATTCGGTCCGTATCCAGATCAGATGGTGGACCTGCGCCTAGATACGACCACAAAGCAGCCCTGAATGTCAGCACCCTGTGAAGGCCTCGTCGACTTGACATCAGCACAGATCTTCTGCAAAGACCACAAGAACCAGACAAGTCCTCTGCACAGACCTATGACCAGCTTTGTCTCCATACTGGCATGATAAATCCGATCTTCAAGCAAAAGGAACTGGATGAAACATGTATGTGTGAGTCCCAAGCCATGTAATGTGGAGGGTTGGGGAAAGACCTGGCAACCTACCCCGGAAAAGTCATTGCCAAGAAAATTCATGGACAGTCTCTCGTGAATGTCAAGAGATGGCCACAGAGTCCCCAAGTGTCAGATACAACTGAAATGGTAATAGATAGATAGACTTGACTGACTTTCCAATCAATTCCCCATAGGCAAAATCAAGCATCGTCCTACATTTGTTCATGTTCTAGAAGCCGTTTCACTCGGACATACAGCACCATAGGGAAGAAAAGACTACCACAACTTCTGTTTCATGCCAACTTTAAAATGAATAATTTGCAACAGATGTCTAGCTCCCAGCATGCTTTGCGTCAGACTGAATAAGGAGAATGAATGTTGAAATTAAGTGTTATTGTGTTTTTCATCTTTGAGTTTAAGTTCCTTTTTTGTCAAATTTTACTTACAACTTACTAGAGTTTACTTCTTTTTTTAAATCCATAAAATGGAAGCCAAAGGGCACAAAAACTTGTAATCTATTAACCAATGATCTTCGAAATATCTTTGCATAGAAATGCAGATTTGAAACAAAATGTCAGTGAGTAAATGATTATCTCATTTTCATTTTAGGGTGAAATAACCCTTTAAATCATTTCTACAAAAATCTAGTTTAGTCAGCTTAGCTGTCCCACCAGGAAAGTGGCTCTGGGTACCGGTTCTCCCCATACCTTATAAAGGTTTATAAAGGTGTGTAAGCAGGTTTTAAATCATTTTATTGTTCACTTACACATGATGCAGCAGCAGAGAAGTACCAAAAGGAAAAGAAGCACCAGCATGCATCCAGCACCAATGGCCAACCCAGATCTGTCTGAAACTGAAAATCCCAAGAGTAACCAGACAAAATGTTCTGAACAGACAATGTGTAAAAAGTGAAGATGAATTATGGGATACTCACCTGTACACTTCACTTCATGATGAGCATAACTATCATGCGAACAGCCTTCAAAGTGAGGTAGTATCTGCCGTTATATAATGCCAGACCAATGTTAATTAAAAAGTCCTTTAAAATTACTCAAGTCAGTTATTATGTGTTCAAAAGAGTATTACTTTTTATAGTATATTTATGATTTTTGTCTTTATTTTGACAGGACAAGCAAGGAGAGACAGAAAGTGAAAGGAAAGGAGAAAACGTGTTTTCCTACAGAGAATATGTCTTGAAAATTAACTAATTGCTCATTGGCCTATATTCAGCAAATTAAAAGTTATAATAAAAAGTTAATTTCCATTACTTTTTCGAAGTGGAACTCTACGCTGCGTCCTCAGTTTGAATGCTTCGCGTGTGCCGGTGTTAGAAGCATGTGTGTTATACGGCAATTTTGATTGGCTATCTATCGCAGTTAGGAGTTGTGTGTCATAAGTCTAGGAGAGGAGCCCATGTGACCGCTTCACAGTGAGGAAGCTCCGCTCCCGATCCTTTCTTAAGCATCACTCGCTAACTCTCCCGGTCTCAGGTCTTCTGATCTGGCAGAGAGCATGTTGTTGGCCCGATCTAGTTCTAAAGAACCAGATGTGACGGGAGTTGAGGTGGACATGCTCCTCTCTGGCCCATCTTATGAGGAGTTGGTTGATGTAATGACCCCTTGCCACAGCCAAATTAAACCTAGACAGCAGGTGACCCTCGAGCCGGATTTGCTGGTTTGCTTTACAAACCAGCAAATCCACAGAAAAAAGCAGTCGCAAAATAGATTTGGGCCACATCCGTGGAAACGAACGCACATTTTTTCTGGAATTTTACAAGACGAGACAGCAAAAGTCGGTATCGTACCTCCAAAACTTTAAGAGTGGTCAAACTAATGAATTAATTTCTTACTGATTATGTTGTCTACTCGTTAGTCTGCTTGGAGCTTTTTTAGATTGGTATTGAATCGTAATGTTAGCTAACTCTTGTTATCAGAAGGCATGCTAACATGGCAAGGCAAGGCAATTTTATTTGTATAGCACATTTCATGCATACGGAGCCCCGGACATGACATGCAGGAAAAAATTAGTAGGCTAAATCGTGCGCACAATTTAGTAAATCGAGAGAACGAAATAGTAAATCGTGCTCAAGATTTTTTTTTCTTGCATGTCATGTGCGGGGCTCTGTACATACAAAATGGTAATTCAAAGTGCTTTACATAAAGAGGAACCAAATACATAATGATAAAAGTGGAATGCATAAGAAATAAGACCATTGCATTAGTATTGGCTCGATATGAAATAAGTGACAGCACATTTGCTCCATCCCTTTCAATCGATTGCCTCTGGCTTATGGTGTTTTGTATTGTTTTGTGCACCTTCTATATATTAGATCTGATATTATAGTTACCCATATTGTCAGGTCTTCACAGGGACCCGTGTATTCCAGTTCCATTTGACATTCTTTGCATCCCTGTAGAGCCAACAAACAAATACGAAGGAATGACAGAAGAATTTTTACTACACCAGCAGATTTTTTTCACTTTTTTTTTACTTGTTTATACTTAAAACAAGTGAAAAGAATCTTAAAGTATACATGCATATTATAAAGTTATATTCTTTGAAAACAAGTCTTTGTATCTTATGCTATATGGGTTTTCAAGTAAATTTATTTAAAAGATTTTTAGATATTTTATTTACTTATTTTCCTGTGGGTTGCAGTGTTGTTTGTGCTTGGAATTCATTTTAGCATGAAATGAAATGTTGAAGAGGAACGTACCCCTTTTTTTTCAACAGTTTTTAGTAAATCTTCAAATTCATCTCCTTTTTTTGTCAGTTCGATGGTGTATCTGTCCGCCGCAGAGCTCGCATTGAAGTTCACCACTATTGTATCATCATGAAGGACTGAATAAATCTGAGCGTTCCATTGGACTTTAGCTGGGAAATCAATCGTACAGGAAGAAGAACAGTCAGTCCCCAAAACACTGAAAAGGTATTAAAAGTATTAAAGTGGAGTGTGTGTCAGCCTGCAGTGTTTGTGCTCCAGACATGAATGATTCCTCAAATTAAGTGTCTTGCTGAAAGAGATTTGCTGTTATTTTAATAACTGATCAGACGCACAAATTTAAGCTGCTGGATAAAACAAGTGAAAAAGTCCCACAGATGTACATTGATGGAGAAACCTGTAACGACTGAGATAAATCAGACACAATTATTTGTTATATTAAACAAATAATTATTTAAAACTTACTCTGGGGTCTGTCCCCATCCCCCGAGAAGACCAACCTTAGTTTTATTGCCCTGAAGTATGTGTGTGTGTTGCACGTGGAGAAGCAGAGACACAGAAAACCTGCATCTTTCCTGCATTTTTCCCACAAAAAACAGACTTTCCTGCATTAATTTATAGACAGACTGTTCTATAAATGAACACATGCACATGTGAATGCACATCCCCAGGAAATGGTATCCATTATTACTCTTGTTGTATTGTACTCACAGTGTATTCACATGTTTTATGATACATTTAAGGTAAATTCAATTATGCCATGTTTAGTGTCTATGGGTTCGTATCGAGAAGATTTAAATGCTCGTGTATATGGTATGTTCATATGTTGATCAGTATTACAAGAATCTTTAATAGTTCCTTTTCAACAACTCTAAAAGCCATTTTAAATCACGCTCGGTCATAAAAGCCCCCATAGAGGAATTTTGCCGCTCAGAGACCCTATCCATTTCATTGGTCAGGTCAACCCTTAGGGGTGTGACCTCTCCCACAGCTGAAAGCCGGTACGCAATGTTCCTCCCTCTCTCTTACTTCTCCGACAACACAGTGACTGCAGGGGCCTGTGGGCCTTTGGGCCTGCCCTGCCCTGCCCCCAACCATGTGCTTGACTAGGAGAGGGAGAACTCTTCCCACTAAGAGTCAAATTAACAGCTCAAGTTGTTTCATATGTCTTAGACCAATGCAGAAGGTATTGGTTACAACTCCAGACCGAATCATCAAGGATCCGATGCTCCTCAGCATAAAGGCATTTTGCAAGTATCGTACATTTGAACACTGAACCGCAATTGAGTAGTAATTTGTAAACCACCTGTGTCAGCAAAGGTGCTTTATTACTGAGGAAACTGATGATTCTTTTCCAGATTGTCTTTGACTTTTTCCAGCTCCATTTCTGGTCCCACTTCCGGTTCAACTTAATCATTGTTCATTTTTACCTACGTATGTGTGTGACCTGCGTGTATGTTATGTGTTTGTTAGTTTAATAATGTGTTTGTGAGTTAGTTCATAAAGATTGTGCACAATACATGTTTGGTTCTGACTCCGTCCGCTAATAAATTGCCTCTTAAATGATTTAGATCTTGACTACAGCTCTGAGTAGTACTGTACAATAAGAATGTTGTTTTTCCATAACCTGGAAATGAACATTTCTTAGAATTAATAAACAATTAACACTGAGGGCCCTATAATACACCCGGCGCAATGCAACACAAGGCGCAGCGCAAGTGTGTTTGCTAGTTTGCGTCCGGCGCCGTTCGCGTTTTCCCGTTCAGCGCCACGTCCTTAAATTAGTAAATGCATTTGCGCCAGTTAGTGCGCCCATGGGCGTGCTGGTCTAAAAAAGAGGTGTGTTCAGGCGCATTGCCGGCGCATTGCTATTTTAAGGAGCTGAAAATAGACTGCGCCATAGACCAACTCAAACCTGGTCTAAAGTCTAAAGTCAACGGCGCAATATTTTTTTGTTAGAGCGCGTTGGTAGAAACTGCGCCTCTGGGCGCGTCCACAGTGCGCGTTGACTTTGCTTATTACACACAGGGATGCGCATCACACAAACATGCCAAATATTAAAAACAAAAGGATTACAGTGTAAAACAATATTATTGTGTAGGCTACATAAATATAAAAATGTAATGATGAATAGTCATTGCGTGTATTAGAATTAGGCTACCTATTTTCAATTCAGCCTATTACTACTTATAATGATGAACGAAATTGGCTAATTAATTGAACAATCGTGCCAATACACACACATATTAACTGACTCATCGCGCGGAGCTATTTGAAAGCCTGCATCCAACGCAGACGACTGAAAGATTGACTGGCCACTTAACAGGTAATTTCAGCAAAACATCTGATGCCAGAAGACGAGGACACAATCACTGCTAATTCATCCCATGCCTTCTTCACCTCGGGAAGCTTTGGTGGATTCCTGCTTGTCCCGTAGATGATCTGCTCGCGCGCTTTAACTTTGTGCACGAGCAGATCGGTTTCTTCGCTTGAAAAGCGTTCAGCTTTTCCGCCAACAAACTCCGCCATGTAAATAGCAATCCGCCATGGCGCGAGCGCATCTCGCTCTTAAAGGGAATGGGAGATGACACTCTGATTGGTTTATTGAACGTTACGCCCATTACTCATTAAGAGAATAGGGACAACCCATTTCAAAAATGCGCCCCGGCGCACGGACCGTTTTTCCGTCGTTAAAATAGCAAAAGGGGATTTGGACACGCCCTGAGTGCACCTGCGCCGTACGCTTTACACTTTGCGTTTAGATCGTTAAAATAGGGCCCTGAGTGTTCGCTTGTCGAACAGGTTAATTGATTGTAATATTAATCTTAATTTAGCTACATCAAGTTAATCTGATTAACTGATTCCCATATTCATAATTAATCATAATTAATAATCATAATGAGTTATGAATAATTATTAATATTTCCCCTTTGAGTTAATTCGCTACAAACCTGAGCCATATCTTGATACCAGAGCTGTGTAGGAAATTCATGTCAGGTGTCAGACATTTTGTACTGATGTCTGAAACCATATTGAAGATTATCTAGTCTAGAGCGCAATCTCATAATGCACATAACACAATTAGAAGTGAGTTTGCATGTTCTCCTCGTGTTGCAGTGGGTTTCCTCTGAGTTTTCCGGTTTATCTAGCTATATTGTATTTATACTGTATATTGATTTAAAATTAAATATATTGTATTTAATGTAAAAAAAAACTGTAAGAGGTTGATTTTGTCCTATTAAAGAGCACCTGTTCTTCTTTTTTTCCATGTTCATCTTTCTTTAGTGTGTAATGTTGCTGTTTGAGCTTGAAAAAGCTCTACAAAGCACTAAGTCCCTCCAGCAGGAGTTCTTCTCTATATCAGTGTCAGTGTTTATGAACTCCCTGAAACACCTCCATTGTTGTATTGAGTTTTCTTCCAGGAACAAACACATCACAATATTCCTCATTTACATAATTCCCACCCACGGCATATGCAAAATAAAAGGGCGGGGCCTGGTTAAGTTAGTTAGTATTGTGTTGAAACTGGAGGTTATGGTAAGGGGCTGGATATTTTTAAAACACGCGAAGGGATTGACCAATCACAACACACTGCTCCAGCCGACCAATCAGAGCACATTGTGCTTTTCAGAAGGAGGGGCTTCATAAAGACAGGAACTAAACAGAGCGTTACTGACAGACTGGGAAGAGAGGAGCTGCAACAATGGAGAATATGAGGAAAATAATCAACATTCAAACAGCAAAACCTGTAAAAGAGCATAACAGAGAAAGCATGTCCATTTAAGATCTTAACAATCAAGCAAGCATCAGCAAAATGTTTAAAATGAACAAAACTTAATAGATTGTATTTTTATACTATATTGCAATGATGAAAACTATTAGTCCTCAGATCATTTTAAGTGTCTGTTTATAAAGGGATTCCATTGGTTTTAAAATTGTTGTGCTTGCTTGTGACCAAGCAATATGTTATATGGGAAAAGGCTGTGCTGCCTCTGTTGTTAGATATGCTCTTATATGCCCAGAGTTATCAAAATAAATGGAATGATATTGGCTACTTTTTTGGCATGCTTTCGAAATGACAAATGAGAGTCTTAAATAACTCCTATTTAAAATCAGAGACGACCTTGAGCTTTTCCCCTTTGACAGATACATCAGGATGGGGAGTCATTGTATATTTTTGTGAGAAGATCATACAAACAGCTTATATTCGAATGTAGATATGAATTACTTAATTATTTGTTTTTAGCTCACACATAAAGAACTGTGTCATCACAGACAGAATAAAATCAGGCAAATATATATACAACCCCCCATATATAAACTGAAAAGAATAGGGCCCAAAATTTAACCTTGAGGAACTCCAATATTACAGTTAAGATGTTGATTGACACGTACACTTATCTTCCTGTTTGATAAATATGAATTCATCCATTTAATGGCATCAATAGAAAAATTAGAAGAGTGTGAGCTTTGAAAGGAGTACCTCATGGTTCACAGTATCGAAAACCTTCTTTAAATAAATTTTAAAAACCCTGCTCCTATTGTCATGTTCATGGTTTCAAACACAGCTCAGAAGTGTCTGAAGATCTCAAAATGAAAAATATTTTTGAGGAAATAATGAAACATCACACCACATAGAACAGAGGTGATGAAATGAAGATGAAAACTGACCTGTTTCGAAAGACTTGATATATTTGCCTTTCATTCCAGATGGTTGTGGAAGGTTATAGGCCCAGATGGTATATACGTTTGAAGGGCAAATGGATAAATTTGACACAGTGAAATTGAACCACAACTGTCAATCAAGAAAAGAGTGAGGTTAGGAATATATCAATGTTTTCTGTGATGCTCGATGTCCTTTGACTGGCACTGTGATGTTGTATGAAAGGTACTGATGACTGTCTAATGATATTAAAATGAAGCTCTCGTCTTCAGTCTGTTTTCTGATCCATCTTCATAAGGCTTTCCAGACAAACAAATGATGTTCTTCCTCAGTATTTCTGTCTTGTTTTTCAGTAAAATATTTGAGTAATAAAATATTTTTTTTGTAGTAAAGTCGGTTTAAACGGTTATACAGTAGTATCATGAATCAATGTTTTTCTTTAATCTAAAGCATTTAAAAGAGATTTCTGGCATCTTCCTCATTCTGTTATGAAATACGCAGTGTGATCGGCATATATTTACCTGTTGTAGAGCATCGAGATTGATTTGCTTCGAGGTAAATGGAGGCAGGTATTCACATCTATAAGTTAACTTTGGAGTAACCCGTATCCATGTGCTATTAAGAGTGTGAATGGTACCTAAGAAGACAATGTTCAAAAAGAATTTATGCAGCAATGTACAACTAAGTCTAAGATATTTAGTAAACAATTCTTCACTACCATAATGCAATTAATACCCATTTTTATATTTTTTTGAAAAAAGAAAAAGAAACTATGTGAAAAACATGTGTGTGTGTGTGTGTGTGTGTGTGTGAAGTAGAGGTCTTCTCAGGTCCTAAAATCTGTACCCGATCCAAATCACTTCTTACTTTTTAATTAAAAAATTTTTTTAAACCTGACCCGAGAAAATTAGATCTGAGTCTAACCCAACGGCATTTGTATTTGAACCCGACTGGACCCGAACATAAAAGGCATTGACGTGTGCAAAGCCGGTGTCCTGCTGACTAATTTGGCTGCTGCTCCATTACTTTCATTTATTTATTTACTTAATATATTATTACTTCATTATTGCCTGCCCGATGGATAGGCCTGCCATTTATTTTGGCTTTCAGCTGTGACCAGTGGATTGGAAAAACTAAACGTTATAGCTTGATAAAAAATTAAATCAATAGCCTAAAAAAATGTTTTAAAAAAGCTTACCGGCAACATCACCAGCAAACAAAAAACAAAAGCCCATAACGAAGCAAGTGGTTTTTCCTGATGGATCTCATAGCTATAAGATGAATTTTTGTGTGTGAAGTTACAAATTTTTGTTTCTTTACTACGTGCGTTTCTCAAAAAATGCATTTAACACGAACACGCAAGTACGTGCTGAAGTGCTGACAGCAACTTACAGCAACATAGTGTTGGCCCAGATCCGGCCCACATCTGGTACATGTGGACACTATGTTGCTGGGTTACCTCATTATGTCTTATAACTTTTGCCGTAATGTTATTTACCTGACCATAAGATGACTAAAACTTGTGATTTTAAAGGGTTAGTTCACCCAAAAATGAAAATAATGTCATTTATTACTCACCCTCATGTCGTTCCACACCTGTAAGACCTTCATTCATCTTCAGAACACAAATTAAGATATTTTAGTTGAAATCCGATGGCTCAGTGAGGCCTGCATAGCCAGCAATGACATTTCCTCTCTCAAGATCCATTAATGTACTAAAAACATATTTAAATCAGTTCATGTGAGTACAGTGGTTCAATATTAATATTATAAATGAGAATATTTTTGGTGCGCCAAAAAAACTAAAATAACGACTTATTTACTGATGGCCGATTTCAAAACACTGCTTCAGGAAGCTTCGGAGCGTAATGAATCTTTTGTGTCGAATCATGATTCGGATCGCGTGTCAAACCGCCAAACTGCTGAAATCACGTGACTTTGGCGCTCCGAACCGCTGATTCGACACGCTGATTCATAACGCTCCGAAGCTTCCTGAAGCAGTGTTTTGAAATCGGCCATCACTCTATAAGTCGTTATTTATTTATTTATTTTTGGCGCACCAAAAATATTCTCGTCGCTTTATAATATTAATATTGAAGCACTGTACTCACATGAACTGATTTAAATGTGTTTTTAGCACATTAATGGATCTTGAGAGAGGAAATGCAGGCCTCACTGAGCCATCGGATTTCATCAAACATATCTTAATTTGTGTTCTGAAGATGAACGAAGGTCTCACGGGTGTGGAACGACATGAGGGAGAGTAATTAATGACATTATTTTCATTTTGGGGCGAACTAACCCTTTAAATTTTAGTTTTGGACCAGCTCGGGGGAGAAGTGTTTGTCATTATCCTTCTCTAATCCCTGCTGTGCTTTTGACTCTCAGAAACACATCAAACCTCTCATCTCTGTCTCATCCTGCTGTCATTTTAAACAGGAAGTCAATGTTATCTTCAAAAGACTGAGCTGATCTCCACTTCCTCCCTCTCAGGACTGATGACTGATGTCAAATGTACTCGCAAAATATTTTAACAATCAAGCTTCAATTGCTTTTAACTAACAAAACAATCTTGTGCCAAATAAAAACAAAAATCTAATTAAATTTATATAATACAAAACTTTTAAACACACAAAATACAATTACAACAATCTCTTCTGGTTTTAAATGTTAATTAATATTGGCAATCTACATCAAATTAATCTTAATTTCCAGGATTTGATTAATGTACCACAGTGGACTTAGTCTATTAAAGGTGGGTTTAATTTTTGATAAATGTTCCATAATTCCAACATTACCATTTCTTGTGAATTGAAAAAAACACACATATATCCACCAACAAGAAAAGAGATGTACAGATGTACGACTGATCACACACTTACAGCCCAAACAGAACTTAATAAAAAAAACAGATTTAAAACCGAGTTAATGTAATAAATGTGAGATGTGATGTCACTTACTATCCACATTAATGGCCCATCTTATATTGAGTGAGGATTGAGATTCACTCAGTTCCGCAGACACAGCATGTAAGGGTGAAGGGTTAGACGCATGAGACATATACAATTCTATAGGGTCATCATCTGTTTAAAAAATAAATAAATAAAAATCTTTTTTTTTTTTAAAGAAAGAAAGAAAGACATTTGTATGTTCTTGAACACTCACCTTCTTTGCGACATACAGAAACCTGTAATCAAGGAATTTTTACTGATCAAAATATTTGTATTATTATTTCTGTTATGAGATTATGTTACTTACTATACTGTGAGAACTGCTGTCAGAAGTTGTCCACTGGATTAATAAGACAAAAGCAGTGATTTCCCTCATGAGGTTCAGAAGATCCATCTGAACAGACTTAATCCAAACGACAGTCCAAGGCAAACTTCAGATTCTAATTATTAAAAAGTCTTTATTCAACTGTCTAATTCAAACCGAAAACTTAAAGAATTCACATAATGGACTGCAAACCCACGCTTTTTGGCAAAAACCTTCTTCAGGGTCCAAACTTGAACACAAGTTGAAATGAGCAGCGTCTCTGCTTTATCTCTTCTCATGAAACGCCCACAAATCACATGAACACAACAACAGATTTACACAGCTCTGCCCACAGATCTCAGTTCCTGTCCTGCCTGTCTGCCTGTCTATCTATCTATCTGTCTGTCTGTCTGTCTGTCTGTCATCTGTCTGTCTATCTATCTATCTATCTATCTATCTGTCTGTCTGTCTGTCTGTCTGTCTGTCATCTGTCTGTCTGTCTGTCTGTCTATCTATCTGTCTGTCTGTCATCTGTCTGTCTGTCTGTCTGTCTGACTGTCTGTCATCTGTCTGTCTGTCTGTCTGTCTGTCTGTCTGTCTATCTATCTATCTATCTGTCTGTCTGTCTGTCTGTCTGTCTGTCTATCTATCTATCTATCTATCTATCTATCTGTCTGTCTGTCTGTCGTTTGTCTGTCATCTGTCTGTCTGTCTATCTATCTATCTATCTATCTATCTGTCTGTCATCTGTCTGTCTGTCTATCTATCTGTCTGTCTGTCTGTCTGTTTGTCTGTCATCTGTCTGTCTGTCTGTCGTTTGTCTGTCATCTGTCTATCTATCTATCTATCTATCTATCTATCTATCTATCTATCTATCTATCTATCTATCTATCTATCTATCTATCTATCCATCTATCTGTCTGTCTGTCTGTCTGTCTGTCTGTTTGTCTGTCTATCTGTCGTTCCTCGTCAGCAGGTTCTGGCTGCAGACTTGCACTCACATCAGATACCTGCACTTTTATCTCACATTTCAGATTTTTTTTTCTTCCAGTTGCAAGTTTATGTCTCGCAATTCTGAGAAAAAAGTCAGAATTTCCAGTTTATATAGACAGATGATATAGAGATAGATATAGTGGTATAAACTCGCAATTCTGACATTTCTTTTAAAAAACAACAACCATTCAAGTCACCATGAAATCAAAATTGACAATCCTCTTCTTTTTTTTTTTTTTTTTACAAAATGTTGCCATGTTGATTATAAATGATCTACCCGTGCACATCATTATTTGTTTAGATTCATGTAAACTCCAAAGGCCACAATAGAGAAGAGAAGACTGTCGCAACTTCCTGTTTCATGCTGACTTTAACTATATGTGTTTATCTCAGCTTGTGAAAAAGCAACTGTGGTGAACTTTACCATCAGTGTTATTATTATGGCTGTGGTACAGAACAGATTTCAGCAGCAGTGTGGCTTTGATAATTCAGTAGAAAATGTTTTTTTCGTTTTTTCTTATTTACAGGTTCTGTAAATATGTTTACATTTTTATTGTATTTTTACAGAATTATTCTGGCAATCACAGCTGACAGTTTTGTTTTATTTTTTTCTGTAAAAACAACAGTATTGTACCTTTATGGGAGAATGAGGGGTCTAGTTAGTTAAACTGATGAATTATTCAATCAACCATTGACTGGTTTGAGCCCTGGTTAAAGTTATTTTTAATAACAAAACGCGGTTTGCTCAGATTTTGTGTTTGCTACAGAAACAGAACACATGTTCCGTGTATAAAATGTAAGTTTATTTGATTATTGTAATGTCAAATGCTGTTAAACACCCACAAGATTTTGTGAACACAATGTTGCACTTCATTTTGCTGTAATTTGCCTATAATTTATTGCACTTTTGCCTGTTTTGTTTAGTTTTTGTGTAGATTCAGTAAACATTAGTCAGATTTTAGAACAAAGTATTTCATCATTAATTTCTTTATTAGGTGCAAAACTAGCAAATTGGCAAATATAAGAGTAATAATTTATTTTAAAATATTGTTTAAAAAAGATGCTGAAACAGTTTGAAGGTGTTTAATTTCATAATCAATAATTCCCATAATTTTCAGTTTAATTTTATGATGATTTTTTGGTATTTTAGGTCTGTAAATCTTGGACAACAGTGGATAAAACAAATTAAAGGGATAGTTCACTTTAACAGATGTTTATCTGCTTACCCCCAGGGCATCCAAGATGTAGGTGACTTTGTTTCTTCAGGAGAACACAAATTATGATTTTTAACTCCAACCGTTGCCGTCTGTCAGTCAAATAATGTGAGTCGATGGTCACACAATTTATGAGTCAATAAACATGCACAGACGAATCCAAAATAAACCCTGCGGCTCGTGATGACACATTGATGTCCTAAGACAAGAAACGATCGGTTTGTGCGAGAAACCGAACAGTATTTATATCATTTTTTACCTCTAAAACACCACTATGTCCAACTGCGTTCAGCACTCGTTTAGTGAGGTCTGACAACGGCAGTGATGTCTCTCGCTTATACTTCAATGAGTGCTAGACATCACTTCTGTTGTCAGAGCGCGATCAGACCTCACTAACCGAGTGCTGAACGCAGTTGGACATAGTGGTGTTTTAGAGGTAAAAAATTATATAAATACTGTTCGGTTTCTCGCACAAACCGATCGTTTATTGTCTTAGGACATCAATGTGTCATCACGAGCCGCAGGGTTTAATTTGGATTCGTCTGTGCATGTTTATTGACTCATAAATTGTGTGACCATCGACTCGCATTATTTGACTGACAGATGGCAACAGTTGGAGTTAAAAATCATCATTTGTGTTCTCCTGAAGAAACAAAGTCACCTACATCTTGGATGCCCCGGGGGTAAACAGCACTCTAAAAAATGCTGGGTTAAAAAAACCCAAGCTGGGTAAAATATGGACAAACCCAGCAGGTTGGGTTAAAAGGCACCTATTATGCCCTCTTTCACATGATGTCATATAAGTCTCTGGTCTGGTCAAGTTTCAGCTTAAAACACGCCACAAATTTGCCCCTATTTGGGGGTGAGCAAAAACACGCCTTTTACTATATTACTATATTGCTGGCTAAAAAAATAAATCCGAAATTGGTTGAAAAAAATGGCTGGGTGAAAACAACCCAATCCCTGGTTTTGTCCATATTTAACCCAGCAGTTTTTAGAGTGAGATAAACATCAAATTTTCATTTTTGGGTGAACTATCCCTTTAAGCATGTCCAGACCAACTGTCTGTCTTGTTTTGCACGAAAATACAAGGATTGATGGATAAGGTGTGGGAGGGGGTTACACGCCACGCCCATACGCAGACTCCGCCCACCGCGTCAGCTTGCAGTGCGCAGTGGGGACAGGCGAGTGGGCGGGGCTTCACTCGAGTCCTTCACTTCGCTGCAGGTCAGCTGTGCGCACTGGAGAGCTCTACACGGTAAGCTGTTTTTCTGTCAAGCAACTTGTAACTGAAAGTTTATAACTGTGTATAACTCGTTTACAAAACAGTCTCGCTGGACTATCAGCTCAAAGTCTGTTGTTTTGAAGGGAAAAGTTGCACAACAAAGCCTAATGAAGTTGTTTCACACTCACGCGTGGAATGAATCTCTCAGTGTTTTGGGCGTTAAAAAGAAGCAGTAAACAACTCTAAACCATCGACAAAAAGCAGAAAATGTAGAAATAAAACATAAGAGAGAAGGCCTGGACTTGTCTTTGTTAATCATTGATGAGACATATTTCATCAAGTCAAACAATCCTGCAGGAATTTGCGCAGGATCGCTATTGGAATGTTATCAAGTCCTGAAGGATCCTCATTATAATACTTAATTTGTCATTAAAAGACACTTTTTTTGTTTTTGTTTTTTTTCCCCCGGTAGATTATTTCAATACAGTAAGTGGATAGACAGTGTTCTGATAAAAAATTTATGAATTTTATTTTAGTTTATCTGGCACAATCGTATTATTATTTGATCCTATAAGGATCTTTTAGGATCAAACTGTGATAGAAGATCCATTAGTATCCAGTGATGTCACATTCTGTAGGCTTGTTTGACTGCTACTCAACACTATCAGATCAGAACACATTACTCTTCTTCAAATTAAATCATTCGAAACAAATCATTAACCATCTGCCCTGGTCACTGAGTTTAGGGATGTTGTGAGTTGTTATATTGTTGTAATTTACTATTATTGATTTTAATTATATTAATAATTATATTATATGCTTATTAAAGGTACAATATGTAATATTTTTGCAGTAAAATATTCAAAAACCACTAGGCCAGTGTTATATATTTTGTTCACTTGAGTACTTAAAGGTGCCCTAGATTCAAATATTGAATTTACCTCGGCATAGTTAAATAACAAGAGTTCAGTACATGGAAAAGACATACAGTGAGTCTCAAACTCCATTGTTTCCTCCTTCTTATATAAATCTCATTTGTTTAAAAGACCTCCGAAGAACAGGCGAATCTCAACATAACACCGACTGTTACGTAACAGTCGGGATCATTAATATGTACGCCCCCAATATTTGCATATGCCAGCCCATGTTCAAGGCATTACACAAGCCAGTATTAACATCTGGATCTGTGCACAGCTGAATCATCAGACTAGGTAAGCAAGCAAGAACAATAGCAAAAAATGGCAGATGGAGCAATAATAACTGACATGATCCATGATATCATGATATTTTTACTGATATTTGTAAATTGTCTTTCTAAATGTTTCGTTAGCATGTTGCTAATGTACTGTTAAATGTGGTTAAAGTTACCATCGTTTCTTACTGTATTCACGGAGTCGTTATTTTCATTTTTTAAACACTTACAGTCTGTATAATGCATAAACACAACTTCATTCTTTATAAATCTCTCCAACAGTGTGTAATGTTAGCTTTAGCCACGGAGCACCATCAAACTCATTCAGAATCAATGTAAACATCCAAATAAATACTATACTTACGCGATTAGACATGCTGCATGACGAACACTTTGTAAAGATCCAGTTTGAGGGTTATATTAGCTGTTTGAACTTTTTTTATGTTGTTTAAGGCAAGCGCGAGCTCTTGGGGCGTGGAGCACGAGATTTAAAGGGCCACACACCCTGATTCGGCTCATTTCTAATTATGCCCCAAAATAGGCAGTTAAAAAAATGAATAAAAAAAATCTATGGGGTATTTTGAGCTGAAACTTCACAGACACATTCAGGGGACACCTTAGACTTATATTACATCTTTTAAAAAAAAATTATTGGGCACCTTTAAAATATCCCAAATGTTTGCAACTATTTGTAAATCGTGAGAAAATTGCAATTTTAACCAAGGCTCCGGGACGTGTGAGGAGTCGCCTGTCAATTGCGTCATACCCGCATTACCCTCGGTTTCCGGTTTTATTTTGTAGAAACCATGGAAACACCAAAAACGCTTTAATATTTACATGTTTTAATAGGCAAGGGAACAACTGTTTTGATATATTTATAGACAGAAAACTATTTATTGTTATATAGCTCAACACGTTTAGTCTTATTGTTTAAATCAATTTTCTTGATTTTTTGCAAGCACTGTACCATGCTTTACCACGCCTCAGAGAAAAACCCTATTTTGTGAAGTAGCTAACATAGCATAATCAGATGCAGCTTTATTTTTAGTAACAGTAATACAGCATTTTCTCCATCATACAATACATTTTAAAATGAATTGCATGCCATTTATCAACACAATCATCCAGCATTTAATATGATATTGTAAAATCGATCTCTCTTACTGCAGTGTGCAACAGTGTCTCACAGCAGCCGCCGAGCGAACGCACAATAAAAGTCCCACTGCTCGTGAGGCGTGTGTTGCGCAATCACTCCAGCGGCCTCGTTCAACTCCCACAACACTCGCTCCTGCTCTGCTTCATACTACAGTAACGTTAATAATCGCATCCATGAACATGATTTCTTCCCGAGTCCAATCCCTATTCTTTTCAACTGGCTGTGAGGTGGAGACCACATGTCTCAAGATTCTGCTCTCAAACTTGGCGTCATCAAGCTATGCCTTTGTTTTGAATAGGCCTCTAGCGGAGAGAAAATCTTACATATTGCACCTTTAAGCAAAAAGGCACAAGAGGCTATATGTGCCATTTTGTATATAGGATCATCTATACATAACAAAAATATGCAACAAAAAATACTATGGGAACTGTGCAGTGATATGTTGAACATTGTACTGACAAATCGAAAACCAGGACCACAACTATACGTTTTATAATTAAGCAATATCACACAATCATGCTGTCCTGAGTATTAACACGGTTGTGATTGGATCGTGGGTAAATGCAACTTTCCTGATATTCAGAACAACAACACGACTGTGAGTGTTATTACTGGTTAAATCCCTGCATTTGAATGAATCAGTTGAAAAATTGATTCAATCACTCATAATTTTTTAACTAAATGGTTGAATGAATGATTCAGTGACTCACTCATAAGGCCAGTTCACACCGCACTGACAGACGTCAACAGACACTTTGTTGCGTTTTGTTGAATCAGTGTCGGAGTCTGTTGGCGTCTGTCGGAGCTTGTTTTCGCTAATTGAACATGCTGAATTGGCGTTAGAATGTCTGCAATGTGACGTGCTGTAATCAGGTGACTATGTGAATAAGCCTATAAAGACAGTCACTTGCCACCACCATCTGGCTTAACAACAATGACTATGTTTACATGTGCACCAATAATGCAGTTATTCCTAATAATCAGAGTAAGGTCTTAATCACAGTAAGATGTTAATATGACACAAGCAGAAATCTTTACTCCAGTCTACCTGCAATTTTCATTACTCTGATTATTCGCTAATAAGTATGGTTATACCACATAGGCATACAGTATGCATGTTACCGGCCTTTGTTTTAATCTACTCACATCAAATTCAAAATACAATTTAATGGATGAGAGATATGAGAGCCAGCCAGTGACAGTTCTGCAGAGCAACGTGAATATTGTTTTGACTAGGAGTAATCAGTAGACCTGCAAAACCTATTGTTAGTGTAATTTAAAGGGGTCATAACATGGATTTTTAAAATTATTTTAATATGTTCCTTGAGGTTCACTTATAATGTTAATAAAGTTTTTTGCACAAAAAACACAAATATATATGCAGGATAAACAATTATTTTTGACCTTCATTGTAACCCTGATGGTTGGCTCATGTAATTTCTTAGGAAACAGTATCAATGGTCACTCGCTATTGCACGCAAGTAAGAGTTTTGAAAACATTATCCATATAAAACCATCATTTACAGACAAAGCTTTATGAAATCATTTACTTGTTATTTGTGATGCAGCTGCTGTCAGATTTAATACAGTCGACTGCTTCATCTTTCAAAAAGTTTCTTTGTGAACCCTCCATTACACTGTGCCTCATTTACAAAACAAAATGTTCTGAATAAACATATCATTTTCCGACGCGATCCAGGGCGGCATTAAAATAAACCATCCGTTTGTTTCCTCTGGGATCCTTCTGCAGTCTGTACAGAGACAGAAACGAGCTGTTTAATCTGGATGCGTCAAAGCGAACGTTCTTTCACTCTTCCATTTGTCCTGTTGTCGACAGACTCAAGTGTGTGAAGTAAAGTGAATGCACATCTGTATACTGTATCAGCGTAGACAGCGTCAGTGATTATAATGACTTCAGAAACTGAACGCACATCTGTATACTGTATCAGCGTAGACGGCGTCAGTCATTATAATGACTTCAGAAACTGAACACATCTGTATACCGTATCAGCGTAGACGGCGTCAGTCATTATAATGACTTCAGAAACTGAACGCATCTGTATACTGTATCAGCGTAGACGGCGTCAGTCATTATAATGATTTCAGAAACTAACGCACATCTGTATACTGTATCAGCGTAGACGGCGTCAGTCATTATAATGACTTCAGAAACTGAACGCACATCTGTATACTGTATCAGCGTTGACGGCGTCAGTCATTATAATGACTTCAGAAACTGAACGCACATCTGTATACTGTATCAGCGTAGACGGCGTCAGTCATTATAATGACTTCAGAAACTGAACGCACATCTGTATACTGTATCAGCGTAGACGGCGTCAGTCATTATAATGACTTCAGAAACTGAACACATCTGTATACTGTATCAGCGTAGACAGCGTCAGTCATTATAATAGGTTCTATTTGCTTGACGCGCCGCGAACATCGGGTGTAGGCGAGTGTCAGCGACTGAACGCCATTAGGTGGATCTTATGTCTTTCTCTAGAGGCAGGTATATGCAAATGTATTTGCCTGTGTGATATGACAGGTCACCCATATCCAAACAAGCCATTTTTGAAGCTTGATTAAATAAATGCTATGTTTAAAATGAGGAGGACGATTTAAGCTATGAAACTTACAGAATGTTTTAATGGTACAAAAACAAGATCAAAGCCATTTTGATTCCTCATCTTATGACCCCTTTAACACACACATATATATAATTTTTTTTTAAATAAATCCTTATCCTGTAGTTACGAAAGGAAAGTGTGGGAACCAACAAGCACTATGTATGCAGTTCACTATATATGCACTATATCCTGTATCACCTTGTGTGTTTAATGCAGTGTTCTCTGCTTTCTCAAGGCTGCAGATAAGCATCAGTGCAGCACTTTGAAGGCTGTGGTCTCCGTCAGTATGCCGTGCTTTTCGTCATCTGTGAGGCTCACCTCCAGCATTCGTAGGTACATCGGCGTGCCACGCTTCCCACACTCATGTCCAGCGCTGCTACAAAACCACATCTATCATCACAGGTGTAACAGTACGGCAGTGAATAAGAACACAGCGTCCTGCAGCTATGTTATCGTTGGAGCTGGATCTGCAGGTTGCGTTCTGGCCAACCGTCTGTCAGAGAATGCATCCGATTCGGTGCTCCTTCTGGAAGCCGGACCCAAAGACAAGCAGCTGGGAAGCACCCGTCTGTCCTGGAAAATCCACATGCCCGCCGCTCTGACCTATAACCTCTGCGACGAGAAGTATAACTGGTATTACCATACATTACCTCAGGCACACATGGACGACAGGGTGATGTACTGGCCGCGCGGCCGCGTTTGGGGCGGATCGTCATCGCTCAATGCCATGGTGTACATTCGGGGCCACGCCGAGGATTACAACCGCTGGCAGAGGGAGGGAGCTGAAGCCTGGGACTACGATCACTGTCTGCCATACTTCCGAAAGGCCCAGACGCATGAGCTCGGAGTGGACCGATACCGAGGTGGCGACGGCCCGCTGCATGTGACACGAGGAAAGACCGATCACCCTCTGCACCACGCGTTCATCAAAGCGGGCCAGCAGGCTGGATACCCCTTCACAGATGATATGAATGGATTCCAGCAGGAAGGAGTGGGCTGGATGGATATGACTATCCACAGAGGTAAATGTTAGGACAGTTCACACAAAAATGAAAAATTTGTCATCAATTTACTCACCCTCATGTCATTCTTAACCCACAAGACTTTTGTTCATCTTCAAAACACAAATGAAGACATTTTTTATGTAATCTGAGCAATTTCTGTCCTTCTGTCCTTTTGACAATTAATCGTAAATGATTTTTCGATTTCAATATTGATTTCCAAAGATTATAAAAACAAGATAATCGTAAAACGATAACTGTTCCGTCCAGCGCACCATCCTTTCCTTCAGAGTGATGTGCATTTGTTCCTCCCTAAGGGGCTGTTTACACGACACCATTTTCAAGTAAAAACGGAAAACTTTTTATACGTTTTGGCTGTTCATTTACACGACAACGCCGTTTTGGTGGCCTGAAAACACAAACTTTTGAAAACTGCAAAATTTGTAAATTGCAAAAACACGAATTTGTGAAAAAAGTGACGTGATGCACATGTGTATTACGTGTTTAGTCTATCCACCTTATTTTTCAATGCGGAAGTAAGGTGTTTTCTGTGAATGTGCAAGATTTCCGATTTATTAGCCGCTATGTGGAAATAATGAGAAGAATACCAAAGTGCAGTAAACTGTAAAAAAAGTTGGATAGGCATGCACGTTTGGTGCGAGTGCTCTGTAAAAGAATGCATAGGTGCGCAGGCGTGTAGTCTCATATCCAACTACCTGTCTGGCATGCGTACTACAGCATTTTTAGTCATTTTCGCGGAAACACGCATAAGCAAAGTATACTGTGGGCTTCAGATACACGCCTAAACGGTCAAATAGCCTACACACAAATATGACAAAATGGCGTTGTGTTAAGTATCTTCGTAAACACAGTCGGTTATATCTAAAGTGAATGAAACAATACGCGTGTAACAGTATATTGGATCCATGCAGCTCTTAAAGTGACAGCAACCTAATAAATCTGCTGTAGTTGTTATTATAAGTCAAACAAAAGAGAAAGGTAAAATCACTCACTACCCTTGAATGAATAACTTTTGTAGTTTTAATAAGGATTAGTTAATATTTAATTGTTGTTTTACATTTGATTACTTTATTCAGTTTCTGTTGTAATCTATTACTTATCTGAATACTACTGTTAGTACATCTCCCGTTCTGTTGGTTTTGTTTGATTAGTTTCTTTTTTCTTATTGTATTGCTGACTGTTTACTTGTTTTCTGTAACTGTTTTAAGGAATTTTTACTCTACGTTAATTAACCTAGTATTAGTTTTTGCTGACGTATTGATAATTGTAACATTTTGTTGACATTTAAAATTACTGCTATCATAAAAATAAGACTTTGATCATTTTTTTCCAAAGACTTTGATCATATCACCCACCAATAATCATGATTTCAATACTGACCAAAATAATCGTGATTATGATTTTTGCCATAATCGAGCAGCACTAGTTTGACTGTTCAAAACATTCATAAAGTAAAATAAATTCATATGAATCAAGCAGTTTAATCCAAGTTTTTTGAACAGATGCGATTGCTTTACATGATAAATAAATATATTTAGTTAAGGCTTTTATTCACATATAAACATTGATCAGAGCAACTACATATAGTAGAGCACTTAAATATGGTAAATGGAAGCTCAACTGAACTCATTTTAGCATCTGCCAGGAGAAGGACGAAAGTCTGAGTTACTTTAATAGGGATGGGCGATATAAGAAATTTTATTTCCTGATAATATTTCACAATAGTTACTGTTGTCTTATTTAGTTATTAAAAATAAGAGCAAAGTAAATCTCAAACAATAGGACACATACAACAAAACAAAGATACAAATTAAATAAACCTTTTTCAGGTTCACTAGATTTATTTAACATGTTGTAAGAAATACAACAGAAATTGAATAATCAAATACAAAAATAAAACACTGCATAGTCTTCACTGTATGAATTTATTATAAATTGATTCTTATAAAAGATACAAAAGTCATTCAGTGCAGTGAAGAGCAGTGTGTGATTTTTCTCTATCTTTTATTGTTTGATTAACATTAATGACAGAAGGCAGCAGATTTATTAGGCTGCTGTCACTTTAAAGCTTAATGCACGGATCCAATATACTGACACACATCCGGTTTTCATCCCACTGTTTACATTTACTCTAGGCCTAACAGACTGTGTTTACAGTATTTTAAGTAATACTGTGGATATATTTATGTACAGTATATGATGATAAACAATTATATCATCGCCACAAAGTTAGTAGCACACATTTTCCCGTTATGGTCTTAATTCATTTCTGTAGCAGTTTAATACTTGGAGTGTGAGAGTCTGTAATGAACAAAATCAAAATCACCGTCTCTATTTTTCTCCCACAGGTAAGCGATGGAGCACAGCTAGCGCTTACCTTCGGCCTGCGCTGTCCAGACCCAACCTGAGAACAGAAGTGCGCTGCATGGTGACCCGTATCCTGTTTGATGGGACGCGTGCGCGAGGGGTGGAGTACCAGCAGGATGGACAGACGAAAAAGGTAAAACAATCATCTGTCAAATGAGTTTTTCACACTGCACTTAAGTTTGCAACATACTTTGTTCCAGACTGGCTTTCAGTCTGTGTGTTGATTAGTAGGGCTGGGTAAAAAAATACCGATTTCTCAGTTTTAATCGATTCTCATTTTTATGAACCTGTGTCGATTCTTAAATCCCAAGAATCAATCTTTTAGTTGCTGTTTTCAGATGATGAATGAACAAAACTTTGTAGCGTACATCCCATCCAATAAATCCCAGTAAGTTTTGTGATTTGTTACTTTTGATTTGAAACAAAGCCTCAAATTTCAAACTCATTTTATTAAGAAATTCTGTCAATAACTGTGTTTTTGTGTCTGTTTAATGTGTGGTGACAGATCACTGTAGTTGAAGCGATCATCTCTTCCTCTTTACTACTTGTTACAGCACCAAATAAACATGAATGAACATCAGAAGATTCAGAACAACTTACTGAAATTAATCATGTGTCATGTGATCCATCAATCAGAGTTTCAACCGCAGAAAGATGTCAATAAAACAGCTTGAGAACAACGTCACGTAACGTCACATTTAACTCCAAAAAAGTCATTCATTGACCGTAAACTCGATAGTCACCTAGAAAAATAACTCTAGAGATGAGCGTTTTGATTAATATATGTACTATATTACATATTCATTATATATTTTTCTATATTCAATGTATGTTTGAATAAATTGTCATGAAAAAAGTTAAGACGGTCACAAGTTAAATGTTTATAATTTTATAGTAAAAACATAATTATGTAACATAGTTAGTATTATAATGTTGTTATTATTATAAAAACTGTGTAATTTAAGTGTTTATGTAGTTCATTTTACCTTTAATATTACAGAAATGTACCAACTGACTCCTTGTATAGTTTTCAGCATTAGTTGAGAGATTTTCCTTGAGAAAGTTTGCCATGTACTGTACCTGATATGAATCGATAGTGAATTTGATTCGAATCATGAGCTTGTGAATCGAAATCTAATCATGAAATTTGTGTCAATGCCCAGCACTATTGCTTAGCGACACAAACTTTAATTCTTTGGCTTCATTTAAAAACTTGTATCGCATGTATTCATAGATTTTTATTTATTTATTTATTTTTTGGTCAATTTTTCTGAACCAAGATGAACTTTTCATAACATCAAATCACTCTCCTTTCTGTGGTTGTGTGGTATTTCACATGCTCACATGCTCTTTACTGACACTAGCTACGTTTACATGGACACGTTTTCCTTCAATCTGAATGAATTCATTCCGATTGATGAGTCCGAACGTAGTGTTTACATGTACGCTAAATAAAATGATCGGGTTGATGTGGGCGTTTATATGTCACAAGGTCAGATTTAATCTTTTGACATGCGCACACTCCACGAATATACAGAGTTTCTCACTGTTGTTGCAAACTAACCATCCCCCTTTTCTTTGTTTGAAAGATCAGACTTAATATTTATCTATTTCGGGTCCTAATTAGGTGACGACGAGCACATGAACCGCTGAGTCGTGCTGCTTGTATTTATCAAGCAGTAAAAGCGCCTTTTCCCGAGCCCAAAACCAGTTGTCTGTGGATCAGAGTATGAAACAAGGACTGGTGGGACGTTATCCTGGTCCACTTCACAGACGATGAGTGAAAAGAGAATTTCTGAATGACAGGACACTCATTTGACACTTTATTGAACGGGAAGAACAGATGCACAATACTCTCCAGTTTCGGTTTTCAACCCGATCAAGTGTTTTCATGTCCTCTCGATCGGATTACAAATGGAATAAACCACCCCTTACAATCCGAATGAAATTGTAATCAGATCAGGCCAATTCATTCCGATTGACGTGGTTACATGTGAGTTTTTTATTCCAATTGTCCTACTAGTCCGATTACAATCGGTTGCTGTGGTTAAAAAAAAAAAACACAGATGTAGGTTGATATCAAACTCAAGAGGTTTTCAAAATGTCAAAGTGATGCACTGGAGTGAAGAAGAGACTGTTACACTACAAATCCATTGATATCAATGGGACCAGTGCACTGTAAAGATGAAGAAGGATAATGCTAATGTTTGTGGTCCAATTCCCTGTATTGCCGCTTTATTTAAATGAAAAACATCTCATTCTACAGCTGGATAAATGAGCTCATGCATTCCTTCCTGTCAAATGTTCAGTCAGTGTGTAGGAGTCCTACTTCAGTCATAGCAGTGAAGATAAATCTGTTCTTAACTTATTTTTAGTCTCTAACTCAAGCGCTGGTGAGTGAAATCTAACAATTTACTAGCCATGGGCTAATGACAGATGTTATATAGTCACTCGGCACACTTTAGTTGCATATGTGAGTGATTTATTGGTGTTGTAGAAGGTTGATATGGCTTTATCCTTGAGTAGTTAAGTCTTGCATTTGTAGTGTTGAGTTGCATCACTTGTTACCGTCGGGTCAGAGGTCACTCGTCTGCCAGAACTCGACTTGCATATGGCGGTTGCCGGATGCCAGTGATTATAGTTTATAAAATATGAATATTTTTCTTACAAAAACACATCACTTCAGAAGGCCTTTATTAACCTCCTAGAGCCGTACGGATTACTTTTATCGAAATCTTGGAAGCCATTCACTCCCATTATGAAGCTTGGAAGAGCCAGGATATTTTTTAATATAACTGTGTTTGGCTGAAAGAAGAAAGTCATATACACCTATGGCTTGAGAGTGAGTAAATCATGGGATCATTTTCATTTTTGGGTGAACTATCCCTTTAAACTGCTGCGTTACTGTCCACCACTGGTTTACTGGCAGTGAAAGCAGCATTTTCATGGATAATTCAGGAGCTGATCTATTTAAACTTCTGAAGAATCATCCAGAATCATCTTGTGAAAGAATCATCTTGTGAATCATCTTGTGACAGAATCATCTTGTGAATCATCTTGTGACAGAATCATCTTGTGACAGAATCATCTTGTGAATCATCTTGTGACAGAATCATCTTGTGAATCATCTTGTGACAGAATCATCTTGTGAATCATCTTGTGACAGAGAAAACTTCAGCAGGCAGGTTGTGCAATCTGTGTGATCAACCTACATATTATGTCACAGTTGCAAAATTGGGTCTTTTTTTTTTTCCATCAGCTCTGAAAACAGACTGCTGATAAGCGATGACAGAGGTGATTGTGCTGACATCAGTTCCTGTCCCGCTCTCGCACCGCGGCTTATCTTCAGTCATCAGTGTTTCCTTCTCACTCATTTCTTCTGAAGTTATATATGAAGAATAGATAAGTTACATGTTGACACGTTTACTTCAGGTGTTTGCTGATAAGGAGGTCATTCTCAGCGGTGGAGCCATAAACTCTCCGCAGCTCCTCCTGCTGTCTGGAGTGGGAAACGCAGATGAGCTTCGCAAACACGATATTCCGGTGACACAGCATCTCCCAGGTGACCTCATTTCCTTCTTTGTGCCCTCCAAGATCTCCCCTCTCCACAGATCACACATTATGCTCCGAATGCGAGTCGATGCTGGCTTTGGCGGAGGAATAAAATGGGTATTTCTGGAAAACTGACTGTTGCCTTTAAAGTAGGCATGAATTGAACCTCTACTGTAATATAGGACTGTTGGGAGGGAGGTGGATTCTTTGGGGGTAATTTCAGATGAATTTATGTCTTTGGACGCTGCTTATGTCTTGTCGTGTGTTGCCAGGTGTGGGCATGAATCTTCAGGACCATCTGGAGCTGTATGTGCAGCATCGCTGTACTCAACCTATCACTCTGTACAAAGCCCAGAAGCCCTTCCATATGCTGAAGATCGGCCTGGAATGGCTTCTCAAATTCACAGGTATGTCTGAACCTTCGATAAGAGCTCTGGATATTTGTGTGCATCTCACCAAGAACATGGTCATATCACCCTAAAAGAAAAATAGAGACATTTTTATTACAATAATACAATCTTATTCTCATTCCTGAGATTAAATGTTCAGTTGTAAAGTGTTATTGAAGCTTTTATTAATGGGTCACTTTTATATTAGGTGTCTTTAACTGCTACTTTATGTGCTAAGATTTAAATTAATGCACTTATTGTGTTCATCTCAACCTGGGGTGACTAAAATGATTTGCAGTGAGACAAAACAAAGCTTTAAAATAAGATAAAACAATTAAAAATCAAGATTTTTTAAAATTATAATTCACCCTCTCAACAATTGTTCAGGATTCCATCCGTCTTGGAAAACCAGGATATTTGAGGAAGCCTCATTCATAAAATCTAAAGACTCCATAGGTGTTTTTATAATGAATAATACATTTCGTACTCGCACCAAGCTCTAAAATGTTTTTTTGGGTCGAAATTGTGAGTTAAAAATCCTTATTTTAGTCCTTATTAGGGTTGCAAAATTCCAGGAATTTTCAAATTTGGAAACTTTCCATGAGAATTAATGAAAATATATGAAAATTAATGGGAATAAACTGGAAATTATTTCTGTGTAAACAAAAAATGTATTAGTTTGCATGCATGTCTGCTTATGACAAAACAGAATGTTTATATATATGTTTGTATATGTATAAATTAACCCAAATATCCAATTAATTCCAGTTAAGTTTACATCTTGGAATATTTCCAAAATTCCCCAGCTTAACTTCCCATGGAAAGTTTTTGGAAAGTTACCAGAAATGTTCCGCCCTTTGCAAACCTAGTCCTTATTCAGTAAATCACAAACAACTAGAAAAACCGTTGTGCCTTTGTATCTTGTTGTAGTCAACTTGGAAAACAAAAAGGTTGAAAACCACTGGTGTACATGCATGTTTTGCATGTTCTTATATTTAAAAATACTACATTCCTGTAATTCCTTCTATAATGACACTGTTGACCATAAACCCACTCTTAAATACCACCCATACCAGCAAACCTGTCCTAACTTTACCCATATCTCACCTCAATAGCAGCACAAGTGTTTTCAAACACAATAAGTACATTATACATAACATATTTTATTTAATGTGAGTAAAGAGTAGTTAAAAACACCTTATGTAAAGTGTGACCCATTAATGTATAAATAAATGTAGCACAAACTATATATTATGGTGCGCCGAAGTCAGGGGTTCGATTCCCAGGCAGTGCATGAACTGATAAAATGAGTGTCTTCAATGCAATGCAAGTCACTTTGGAAACAAACATCTAATGACAATCAACAGTCCTGATTTCTTTTATGAGCTCTGCATGTTTTCATGAGATTCACTCATTTAATACTGGCCCTGATTGAAGGTTTTCAGTATGTTTAGCTCTAATGGAAACATCCTCAACATTTGCTGATACCCCAGGCCATATAAGATACATATGACTTTCTTTCTTCAGCTGAAGAGAAATTATGGTTTTGGAGGAAAACATTCCAGGATTTTTCTGCAAGTGGACGGAGCCCAACATAGACCATTTTTGATGGTCCAAAATCCATGTTTAGGAAGCTTCAAAGGGCTACACACGACCCCTGCCGACGAAACAAAGATCTTCTCTAGCGAAACCATCAGTCATTTTCAGAATAAAATCAAAGATTATATTTATTATATAAAGATTAGATTGAGTTCATGACCTCTCGCATGACAATAGGCAGCAAATTTGTTTAAAAGAAGTGTGGAGGAGCAGCGCCGTCCAAAATAAATCGTCATTGCTGTATATCAGTCTTCTTGTAAACAATGGGACGGTTCTTGCCGTCTGTCACGCGTGACCTTCCCATCGCAAGAGGTCATGAACTCAACCGTCTCGTGAACACTCTTCACAGAGCTGGACCAAGGTGAGCATTTGTAGTTAAAAAGTATACAAAAGTATCTTTGATGTTATTCTGTTAACGACTGATGGTTTTGTGTGGGGTCGTGAGGAGACGTTCACTTGCAGAAACATCCTGGAATGTTTTCTTCAAAAACTAAATTTATTTTCGATGGTCAAATGATGCATGTTAAAAGATGTCAAATGCATGTAACAACAACTAAAAAAATTTCTCTTCAATGGAGGAAAGAAAGTCATATGCATCTCAGATGAGCTTGGGGTGAGTAAACAATAAGGAAGATTTTCATTTTTGGGTGAACTATTCCTATAACACGCTTGTGTTTTGCTGTAGGTTACGGTGCTACGGCTCATCTGGAGAGCGGCGGTTTCATCCGCAGTCGTCCCGGTGTTCCTCATCCTGATATTCAGTTCCACTTCCTGCCCTCTCAGGTCATCGATCACGGTCGCGTTAAATCCAAGATTGAGGCCTTCCAGGTCTGAGTGGTTTGATTTCTGTCTGCTGTATCTGTGTTAAGGCCCGTTTACACCAAGAACGATAACTATAAAGATAACGATAAAGATGAAATGTTCTAAATATAAAAGAATAGCAGTGTCCACTGCACAGCTATAACTATAACAATATAGAGAAACAATATCATTGGGATCATTTTCGAAACAAATTTTTTTCCAGCTGTTGAACGATAAAACACTGACAGCCAATCAGAATCCATTCTAATTTAAGTTAATCGTCGAGGTCCAGAAAAATCCACCACTTTTTGACAAGTCAAACCCCCTTTTCGAGGATACAAGAAAATGGATATATGGAAAACAATTGGTCAAACCCTCTGAAAAAATTGTTAATATTATTAACGATGAGATCATTACGGAAGAGGATTAGGGCCAAGCAATAAAAAAAAAATAAAACCATCTCGAGATTAAACTCGTTAAATTACGAGAAAAAAGTCGAGATAAAATGTTGAGAATAAACTCGTTAAATTACGAGAAAAAACTCGTTAAATTTTGAGAAAAAAGTCGAGATAAAATGGTGAGAAATAACTCGTTAAATTACGAGAATAAAGTCATTAAATTACGAGAATAAAGTCATTAAATTACGAGAACAAACTCGTTAAATTTCGAGAAAAAAGTCGAGATAAAATGTTGAGAATAAACTCATTAAATTAACGAATTTATTCTCGTAATTAAACGACTTTTTCTCGTAATTTAATGAGTTTATTCTCGTAATTTAATGAGTTTATTCTCGTAATTTAATGACTTTATTCTCGTAATTTAATGACTTTATTCTCGTAATTTAATGACTTTATTCTCAACATTTTATCTCGACTTTTTTCTCGAAATTTAACAACTTTAATCTCGAGATGGTTTTATTTTTTTTATTATTGCTTGGCCCTAATCCTCTTCCGTAGATCATTATGCCAGGCTAGCAAAGTGTAAAATAAAATGACCTCAGGTATCCAGCGCTAGTTTCGACAACATTGTCTTGCTTCCTTTGAAGCTGCAGTGAAAAAGACTAGTCGTTGATTTTATTCCACCATATTGACTTCGTCAGCTAAATTCACTGTTAAATTAGATCGATTACACTAGCTATTCACTCCAAACATAGCATGCTGGTTAAAGCTGTGTAAATGCAACAAGAACATGTTGTTCTTGGCGTGAACAGGGCTTTACTATTGTTAATCAAACAACACCTAAATATGGGTGTTCACACAGGTCACTAAACAACTCTGTCATTTCTGTAGTGGGTGTAACCTAATATTCACATTCTGGAGAACAAAATGTTTGTACATAAACTGCAGCAATGCATTACGAATCATATAAAGAGCAAGATTACACAATGCTGGTGATTTCAGGTCAAGCCAGCTTTATTTCTATAGCGATTTCTACACTACAGATTGTTTCAAAGCAGCTTGTTCATGCAGTATGAATGATCTGTATCTGTAGGTTCATGTTGGACCCATGAGGAGCACGAGTGTTGGGTGGATCAAACTGAAGAGTAAAGACCCAAAGGCCCACCCGATCATCCAGCCTAACTACCTTTCCACCGGTACGTTTACTCTGATCTCACCTTCTGCCGTGTAATGCAACTGTTGATTCCCACATTAGGGAATCTTATTCTTCATCCCTAGTAGCTTGTAGGAAAAAGGGTTATGATACTTGGGCATGCTCATGTGGATGGGTCTCTCTAAAGTCTTAAAAATAAAGGTTCTTTATTGGCATTGATGGTTCCATGAAGAACCATGAGTTTTAATGCATTATACTCTCTAAAGGTGTGTTCATTGAATAGGGAAGTATTATAACCGTGATTACAATTATGTATGATTATGTAATTATCAGACCACACAGTGCATTATATAATGTGCATTACACGGCGTAACTAGTTGAGTAAAGTTAGTCACAAACTTTGATGTTGGCTTGACAAAGCCAGGTCTGAAAGTTTAAAATAACTTTGATAAGATTGAAGTTTGAAGGTTTTAAAGGGATAGTTCACTCTAAAATGAAAAATATTCCATGATTTAGTCACCCTCAAGCCATCCATCTTCTTTCAGATGAACACAATCGGAGATATATTTAAAAATATCCATAGTCCTTCAAGGATTATAATGGTTGTGAATGGTAACCCAAATTCTGAAAAAAAAAAAAAAAATGCATCCATCCATAAATTAGTTCATGCGACTCCGGGGGGTTAATAAAGGCCTTCTGAAGTGAATTGATGCATTTGTACGGAAGAGGATTAGGGCCAAGCAATAATAAAAAAATAAAACCATCTCGAGATTAAAGTCGTTAAATTGCGAGAAAAAAGTCGTTAAATTTCGAGAAAAAAGTCGAGATAAAATGTTGAGAATAAANTTTCTCGTAATTTAACGAGTTTATTCTCAACATTTTATCTCGACTTTTTTCTCGAAATGTAACGACTTTTTTCTCGCAATTTAACGACTTTAATCTCAAGATGGTTTTATTTTTTTATTATTGCTTGGCCCTAATCCTCTTCCGTACATTTGTGTATTAAGTTTTTTTTTTTTTTTTTTTTTTTTTTNACTTCCGGCACAACAGCCATACGCATTCAACGTACATCCAAAAAGCGTTAACTTCCGCGACGTAGTACACAATGCCATGACATTCTACACGTTATAGCGTAGTATGTCATGGCCAGACTTGGGAGGGTTACTTTAAAAATGTATTCCGTTACAGTTACAAATTACTTCATAAAAAAAGTATTCAGTTACATAATCCAAGTACCACAATATGAAAGTAATGTAATCTGATTACTTTTGATTACTTCAAGGTCACATATATAAAGAAAGAAAGAAGGGTAAACTTTACTGTAAATAAATCGCATCTTTTAAATTTAATTTTAATGATTTCTTGTGTTACACGTTCCATACTTTTGAATGGGTCTCAACAATAAAAAATATTTTAAAAAATATGATAAATTATCTATTGCAATATTATTATAGTTGTTGTTATTTAGAGCTTAAAAATATAAAAGTGACATCAGATCATAACCAAACTGAACAAGCTCGGATCAAACATTTCCGTTCATGTTTGTTCTGCTTTAATTTTAACGTTTAGCATTTTGGTTACTTTTAAAACCTATTAAAACTAAGCAATCATGTCTCATTTCCACAGCTTGGGAATACACAGCCCTGAATATATCTACAGGTGCATCTCAATAAATTAGAATGTCGTGGAAACGTTCATTTATTTCAGTAATTCAACTCAATGCACACATACTAAAGTCTTTCGTTCTTTTAATTGTGATGATTTTGGCTCATATTTAATAAAAACCCACCAATTCACTATCTCAATAAATTAGAATACTTCATAAGATCAATAAAAAAAAGGATATTTTAAACAGAAGTCAGGCTTCTGAAAAGTATGTTAATTTCAATGCACTCAATACTTGGTTGGGCCTCCTTTTGCATGAATTACTGCATCAATGCGGCGTGGCATGGAGGCGATCAGCCTGTGGCACTGCTCAGGTGTAATGAAGACCAGGTTGCTTTGATAGCGGCCTTCAGATCATCTGCATTGTTGGGTCTGGTGTCTCTCATCTTCCTCTTGACAATAGATTCTCTATGGGGTTCAGGTCAGGCGAGTTATAATAAAATATTTGACTTTATGTCTAATAAATCTAGAATATATTTAAGTTTTACTTTTTGAATTAAATTACAGAAAAAAATAACTTTTTCATGATATTCTAATTTATTGAGATGCACCTGTATATGTAAAGGGCTATACAGACATCTAGTGGCTACAGTATGGTATTACAGATTATTTTTTAGTCCTTTGATAAAGAAAGTGTTTTCGTAGCTGGAAGGCAGAGTTTGCACTGTACAACCATGTTGTTTGCATTTTCTTCTTTGAAAACAAAATAGCAGCGAAATTTCAATGAATTGAAAGCGTTTTCCCTGCGGGCAGCATCGTTTCAACTAGCAGCATTGATTCTGCGTCTGAGGTGATTGTAGACGGGTGTTATTTGCGCATGCACCAGCGGGTGGCTCACGTAATCTGTAATCTGATTACTACGTTTTTTGACGTAACTGTAACGAATTGCAGTTACTGGATTTTTGTATCCTGTTTACGTAACGCCGTTACATGTATTCCGTTACTCCCCAACCCTGGTTGTAACTCATGGCGAGAGACTGCTCAAAACTACACATTCGTTTGGCTGAGAAATTACCCCCAAAAGATCATTTAAAGTCATTATTGTGTTAAATGAGAAAAGCATCAAATAGACATTAAAAAGGAGCTTTAGAAAGAAATATATTTTTTTAATTCAACATAGAATTTATTACACGAAAACTTGTAAGCTTCGGTGGCCATGAGGGTGAGATGTAAATGATGACAGAATTTTCACTTTTACTTTTTTACGCGTACGCGAGGGTCAGCGTACAGTGCGCGTGACGAGAATTTCATCTTCAGAAGAGTATGTGCACCACCGGATTTTTGTAACCGCGTGTACTTTGTACGTGCAGCTCGCACATACGCATTTAATTTTTTTGCAGTAATTAGTTTATCCACAAGGTGGCAGCCATGCCCTGGGGGCGTCGATTCACAAGGTAGTCAAAGTTACAGTTACTGGATTTTTGTATCCTGATTACATAACGCCGTTACATTCCGTTACTCCCCAACAGTAAGGTCATAACTTAATTCATACTTAAAACATACTTAAGTAAATAATAAATTGATGGAAATATATAATACATTATGAAAAGCAACGTAGGTAAGATATTGATGTATACATATATTATACAATGAATGAATATGACTATATTATAATACTGGTCTTTGTAAGCATATTGAGATTTTAGCTGACTGTTTATCACGATTATATTATAACGGATATTAATTTATTATAGTAGTTGGACTTGATAATAATAATAATAATAATAGGAAAATGATATAACCCACAGTGGAGGCATAAGTGAGTAATGTGGAATATTGCATATGATCAACTTATTATCTATATAATGTCTTGGCTCGATATTTGATGCTGTTATGATTATCATTGTCATTATTATTATATCAATATATAACATATATCAATATATAACAATGTATAACAATTAATTTGTGATCAGGAGCATGAACTGAATCAATTTAAGAAAGTGGTGACAGTGTTGATGGTAATAAATATAGAGATAATTACATGGAAAACCAAT
>RJVU01069130.1:1141990-1247015 GCA_003731715.1 Anabarilius grahami
GTGTAGAACGTCATGGCATTGTGTACTACGTCACGGAAGTTAACACTTTTGGACGTACGACGAATGCGTATGGCTGTTGCGCTCTTTTTTTTTGTATATTATTGCTTATATATGCTAACTGTGATTGTTAAATGTCTGTGCGAGTATGCTGCAAACTTACTTTCCCTACGGGGATAAATAAATAAACTTATTGAATTAATGAAGGACCGTTTGTGAAGGGATTCAGGTGTTCACTTTCGTTTGGAATGCTGCAAAAGATGGCGTCCCCTTCCCGGGGTGCCCTTCCTTCTGTTTGGAATTCGACTAGAGTCCATGCAAACCAGTGGATCTCAACCTTTTTGACTTCAAGCACAACAATATTTGAAGCCAACCCCCACAATTTCTACCCAATAAAATATTTTAGATCTAGGCATACCTATTTGTTATATAAATGACCAATTACCAATAAATATCTTGATTCTCACTGCCTCGTGTTCTCCGTCCCACAGACACTGACGTGTGGGAGTTCAGAGAGAGCGTTAAGCTCACGCGGGAAATCTTCGCTCAAGAGGCCTTCGACCCGTTCCGGGGACCCGAGGTGCTGCCCGGCCCCGCCGTCCAATCTGACGCGGAGATCGACGCTTTCATTCGGCAGAAGGCGGACAGCGCTTACCACCCCTCCTGCACGTGTAAGATGGGCAGCGCTGCGGACAGCATGGCGGTGGTGGGTCCGGATCTGCGCGTGTACGGTGTGGAGGGGCTGAGGGTGGTGGACGCCTCCGTCATGCCCAGCATGCTCAGCGGGAACTTGAACGCCCCCACCATAATGATCGCAGAGAAGGCGGCGGATGCCATTAAAGAGATTCCCTCCCTTCACGACCCTGGAGTTCCTGTGTACCGGCCCAAGAGTCTCGACACGCAGAGATGAGACCTGAGGATGCTTCAGATGGGAGCTGTGCCTGCGGGTTTAATTCTGTCACATGATCTAACCTCTCTTCAGTCTCAGGCAGCTCAGCTTTATCCTAAAAAAGTGACCGATATCCTAAATTCAGATGTATGCTATAAAGAGGGATAATTGCTGACACATTTATATATCATGTGATGTGTATTCATACGACCATAACAACACGTAAAGGCGAATCTCTTGTTTTTCTCCTCAAAATCAGAATATGAAGCCTGTTTTTAGGGCCATACAGTTTTGTTATCTTATTTTTGAGATGTGTCTCAAAGTTGAGTCTCATTTCTGTAGTGCATTAAAACATAAATGGTAACAGATTACGATAAGGTTTCATTAGTTAACATGAACTAACAATGAACACTTGCATATCTAGTAATAACACTATCTCATAGCAACCACCTAGAACACCATGGCAACTGTCTAGCAACAACACAAATCACTCTGGCAACATCCTAGCAACCAGCCCGATTACCCTAGCAACCGCATAGCAACACCCTAGCAACCACCCAGGACACCTTAGCAACCACATAGCAATACCTTAGCAACCACCCCGAGTACCCTAGCAACCGCATAGGAAGACCTTAGCAACCAACCCGAGTACCTTAGCAACCGAATAGCAACACCATAGCAACCACCCCGAGTACCCTAGCAACCGCATAGCAACACCTTTGCAACCACCCCGAGTACCCTGGCAACACCTCAGCAACCACCCCGAGTACCCTAGCAACCGCATAGCAACACCCTAGCAACCACCCAGAATACCTTAGCAACCGCATAGCAACACCTTAGCAACCACCCCGAGTAGCAACACCCTAGCAACCACCCAGAATACCTTAGCAAACCGCATAGCAACACCTTAGCAACCACCCCAAGTATCTTAGCAACCGAATAGCAACACCTTAGCAACCACCCTGAGTACTCTAGCAACCGCACAGCAACACCTTAGCAACCACTCCGAGTACCCTAGCAACCGCATAGCAACACCTTAGCAACCACCCGAGTACCCTAGCAACCGCATAGAACCACCCTAGTAACCACCCAGAATACCTTAGCAACTGCATAGCAACACCTTAGCAACCACCCTGAGTAGCAACACCCTAGCAACCACCCAGAATACCTTAGCAACCGCATAGCAACACCTTAGCAACCACCCTGAGTAGCAACACCCTAGCAACCACCCAGAATACCTTAGCAACCGCATAGCAACACCTTAGCAACCACCCCGAGTACCCTAACAACTGCATAGCAACACCCTAGCGACCACCCAGAATACCTTAGCAACCGCATAGCAACACCTTAGCAACCACCCTGAGTACCCTAGCAACCGCATAGCAACACCTTTGCAACCACCCCGAGTACCCTAGCAACCACCCCGAGTACCCTAGCAACCGCATAGCAACACCCTAGCAACCACCCAGAATACCTTAGCAACCGCATAGCAACACCTTAGCAACCACCCCGAGTACCCTAACAACTGCATAGCAACACCCTAGCGACCACCCAGAATACCTTAGCAACCGCATAGCAACACCTTAGCAACCATCCTGAGTACCCTAGCAACCACATAGCAACACCTCAGCAACCACCCCGAGTACCCTAGCAACCGCATAGCAACACCTTAGCAACCACCCAGAATACCTTAGCAACCGCATAGCAACACCTTAGCAACCACCCCGAGTACCCTAACAACTGCATAGCAACACCCTAGCGACCACCCAGAATACCTTAGCAACCGCATAGCAACACCTTAGCAACCACCCTGAGTACCCTAGCAACCACATAACAACACCCTAGCAACCACCTTAAGTACCCTGACTCTATCTATCTATCTATCTGTCAAAACTACTAAACTAAAACTTACATTTTCAAACTTCAAACTTTTAAAACTACTTCAAACTTTCTGGACCGGCTTTTTCAAGCCAACTTAAAGTTTGTCTCGACAAACTTTTTTGTCTAGTTTTATATTACAGTGCATTGCAGTAATGCAGCTCAGAACAATACAAACAACCTTAATGGTTCTGAAATGGGTTTAACTGCCTTCAGATTATTAGTAGTTTTGATTTTGAGGTGAAATATGACCAGACGTGATCTTGATCATTTCCATAAGTGTCTTAATGAAACTTTAGTGCATTTCCACATGATCAGCATGACAGAATTATGAGCGAATGAAACCTTTCAGCCGCTGAGCCTAACAACAGGAACCAAGAGTATGTGAAAATAACTCTGTAACGTTTACAAAGTGTAGAAGAGAGAACTTTTACACTTCATCTGTGTTCTTTATACTGTTACGGTGGGTTTTAAAACACTATTAAATTAGATTAAAGTTGAATAAGAAAAACACTAATTTTAAAAGATGGAAAACACATGTAATCACTACAACAAATTGTCTTAAATCAAAAAGAATAAAACGATCTCCTGGAAGTCTCCTGAATATTGATTTATGTCTTTTTACAGGCAAACATGTTAAATGTGAGTCCACGATTAACCCTTGCATAAAGCCAGTGAGTCTAGATTACAATGGCATTTCATTTAAGAAAAACAAACATGAAAATAACTAATTTAGTGCAAAACCTTGACAGAACAAACGTACAGAATTCAGTGTATATGTAGAAATGTACAATACATGTTTCTTTCCAAATGAAAGGAAATCAAATATACTTTAATGTTAAATTAATTGTCATAATGCATCCATTCATTACATGATTTTAAAGCCTCTGTCAGACTTTTGCTTAAAAATAGATACTCTTTATTGTCTAGAACATAAAGGCAGTCGAGAGTTGTTGTAAAAGTGCTAAAGGTTACATTTAGAAAAGAAAAGGTTTGTGGTTTCATCGAGTCGACAAACAAACAAGATTTCTGTCATCATTTACTCTCTAAACCCGTACAGCTTTATTCTTGAGTGAAGCTTCTGATAACATAATAAAATATTCCATTAAAATCTGATTTTGTGAACTGGATCAACTGAATCACTGAAATACGGAAGAGGATTAGGGCCAAGCAATAATACAAAAATAAAACCATCTCGAGATTAAAGTTGTTAGATTTTGAGAAAAAACTCGTTAAATTAAGAAAAAAAAGTCGAGATAAAATGTTGAGAATAAAGTCATTAAATTACAAAAATATAGTCATTAAATTACGAGAATAAAGTCGTTAAAAAACAAGAATAAAGTCATTAAATTACGAGAATAAAGTCATTAAATTACGAGAATAAAGTCATTAAATTACGAGAATAAAGTCATTAAATTACGAGAAAAAAGTCATTAAATTACGAGAATAAAGTCATTAAATTACGAGAATAAAGTCATTAAATTACGAGAATAAAGTCATTAAATTACGAGAATAAAGTCGTTAAATTACGAGAAAAATGTCATTAAATTACGAGAATAAAGTAATTAAATTACGAGAAAAATGTCAGTAAATTACAAAAATATAGTCATTAAATTACGAGAATAAAGTCGTTAAATTACAAGAATAAAGTTGTTAAATTACAAGAATAAAGTCATTAAATTACGAGAACAAACTCGTTAAATTTCGAGAAAAAAGTAATTAAATTACGAGAATAAAGTAATTAAATTACGAGAATAAAGTCGTTAAATTACAAGAATAAAGTCATTATTCTCGTAATTTAATGAAATTTTTCTCGTAATTTAATGACTTTATTCTCGAAATTTAATGACTTTTTTCTCGTTATTTAATGACTTTATTCTCGTAATTTAATGACTTTATTCTCGAAATGGTTTTATTTGTATTATTATTGTTTGGCCCTAATCCTCTTCCGTAGTGGTCAGAGACCTTATTTCTTGTTTTAATAAAGATTTTTAAAAAAGCCTGTGACACAAATGTGTTCCAACTCAAAATTAAAATTAAAACCCAAACCTTGTTGTTTTGATAAATGTGGTTTAATGAATTGTTAATACAGTTATGAATACACTTATATTTCTTCAATAAATGAAAAAATCCTCTAAATATATGTCCGGCCCCTGATTTTATTTTACTGAGTTTGGATTTGACACTCCTGCTTTAAGATATGAACCGGTATAAACTCTATGTACTTCGGCTTGTTGTCCAGCAGGTGGCGCTATCAGAGCTGTCCAGACTAACAGAAGTTCTTGCGGGAATCGTGATGAGCTCAGTCAGTGTTTGCGCTCTGCAGTGGGACAGAAGTGTTGCAGCTTCGCCTGCTTTATGGTTTAACTCTTCAAAATCTGTTATGCAAATGTTATATATCAAATTAAACATGAAAATCTGCCGCATACATTTTTTTTTAAGATTGAATTGTTTCATTGCTCTCAGTCAGTTGTAGCCTTTATGTATAATATGCACACTGCGAATTCTGCTACACTGAGTTCATGTCATATTTTGGTCTTTTACACTGTAACCTGTGAGCGCGTGCCTGAATGTGTGTCACGTGACGCGGCGCGTTATCTGAGCGGAAACAGATCGCGAGCGGCGCGGAGCAGCTGCGGCCCCGGAGGGAAGAGGAGGATTCTGGGCTCTGTGTCTCACTCGAGCATTGTTTCCCTCTTCCTTCTCCGTCTCAAACACTTTTACGCACTCTCTGGGGTTTGATTCAGAGTTGCTCTAACATTTCCTGAGCATTTGGACATCACGTGATTAAAGCAGTAAATACTGCAACAAAGTAATTCAGTTCAGTTCCTGACGGTCATGGCAAAACATCAAAATCTCATTGGATTTTAAAATGGTGATTTTTAGCCACAGAAAATTGATCATAGAAAGATGTATGGATTTGTAATAGTGATTTTTTTTTCTACTGACAAATTTCAGTTTGAGAGCACAAACACCATTAAATGATTTTTAAATCCCCAAACTATTAAAGTCACCATGAAATAGAAATGGACAATTCTTGTTTTTGATTTATCAATGCACATCATTATTTCACTGTAAACATCTTTATTATTTACAACTGTTAACATATACAGTATATGTGCTATTATCACTGTCAAGTTTTTACATATCAGTTATTCTGTTTATGTGTGATAAATCATCCAAAAAAAGCACTTCTCTGTAGAAAACGTGTGTAATCATTTCAAATGCAGTCTGAAAGAGCTCAATCCTCACAGGCCAGAGAGAGACGCGTCACGGATATCATTTTTCATGCTCAATGATTCTGATTGTAGAGAGAGTGTATTTGAAGTCTCTGTCGTGTCCATATGGAGGCACTTCAGCGGCTTCATCACACACTCAATCTGCACGACTAATTGGAAAGATAAAGAACATGAGCAGCAGGTCAAAGTTCAGCAGCCAAAAACACTGACATGGACTATAATACAGATAGAGATTCCCTCCGCTTGACAAAGATAAAATATGGTTTATGGTAAGTCTGAAAAACTTTTATGATCAAATGAAATTAGAGCTTTTTTTGTGACAAATTCATCTGTACAGGACACACACACACACACACACACACACACTCACACTCAGGTTTGTTTTGCTATCTTAGTGGGGACTCTCCATAGGCGTAATGGTTTTTATACTGTACAAACTGTATATTCTCTCCCCCTACACTACCCCTATCCCTAAACCTAACCATCACAGGAAACATTCTGCATTTTTACATTTTCAAAAAAACATCATTTAGTATGTTTATTAATCCATTTCCCTCGTGGGGACCGCTGGCTGGNAACGACCTTATAAGCCTTTCTGCACTGCTCGACTTATGAGGACATCAGCACTGTCCTCATAGTTACGGTGTGTCCTCATAGAGTCGGTACGTATTCATGCGTTTTGTCCTCATAATCCGGCCGCACCAACGCACACATACACTCACACACAAACACACTCTCACACACAAAAACACACACACACACGCACTCACACACAAAAATACACACACACACTCACACACACAGTCACAAACACACTCTCACACACACACTCACAAACACACTCTCACACACGAAAATACACACACACACACACACACACACACACATACACTCACACACAAACACACTCTCACACACAAAAATACACACACACACTCACACACAAACACACTCTCACACACAAAAATATACACACACACACACACTCACACACAAACACACTCTCACACAAAAATACACACACACACACACACACTCACACATACACTCACACACAAACACACTCTCACACACAAAAACACACACACACGCACTCACACACAAAAATACACACACACTCACACACACACTCACAAACACACTCTCACACACACACTCTTACACACACACTCACAAACACACTCTCACACACAAAAATACACTCACACACACACTCAGACATACACTCACACACAAACACACTCTCACACACAAAAACACACACACACTCACACACACACTCACACACACACACTCACACACAAACACACTCTCACACAAAAACACACACACACACACACACACACACAAACACACTCTCACACAAAAACACACACACACTCACACACACACTCACACACAGACACTCACACACAAACACACTCTCACACAAATACACACACACACACACTCAGACAGAATCAGAGGCAGTTTTGTCAGTTGTTCAGAGGGTTTTTCTGTGACTGCTGCTGCTCGGAGTAAATTGAACCTTCTGTTTTATCATAAACTCTTAAAAAATAAAGCTTCCAGAGGGTATTTTCTCAGTGATGGAACAGAGGAATCCTTTTCAGTTCCCCAAAGAACCTTTCAGTGATCAGTTCATAGGAGAAACATTTTTTCTTAGTGTGAAGAACATTGTACAGTTTCATTTCATACTGTAAAGTGATCTCACAGGAGATGAAAGTAGATGAAGTAGTTGATCAAGAGAAGACAAGTTCAAAACCCAAAGAACTAAATATGAAGTGTGTATGAAGCACAGCACAGTATACTGACAATTACAGTAATACACAAATAAATAAAGAAATTCGCCATCCTCTGCACCTACAGTAAACAGTACTATAGCAGTTTCTCGGTCTGAATCTGCAGAACCGTATAATTCTCTGCTTCCACTCAGTTTTCAATTTCATAAAACACACAATTCTCTGCGTAACACACAAAAATCTTGATTTCCTTTTTCAAACACAATCATTGTTTCTGTCCAGCTACACGCGGTTGATGTATTCCTGTTCTTCAGTACTGTAATACTGTATTCACAAACATAAATGCTCACAGTAAAACAATTAATAGTTTCAGTCTTGCTTTCGTGTTTACCGTGAATTGTTCAGCATCTCTCTGCTGATACTCTCAGTCTTGTACAGAAATGAGCACAGGAGCTCATGAAAGAAGGTTTTGATTAACTGATTGTATATGATATATCCAAAAAATAGAACATATGGCAAAAGTGTAACGTAAGACAAATGTTTGCTTTTGAGATGTTTGTGATATTTTGAATGCAGTGCTTCATTTTGCAAGAGATGTGAGGCATTTTTCAAAGAGCCAAAGTTTTGAAAATGTGTGTAAGCAGTTGAAAAAACAATGTGTTTGTGTTTTCTGAACGAGAACATGCTGTAAAATAAGGGCATTTTTGTGTAGAGTTTTGCAGAAATCATTAAGAAAATTGGAATGTGTGTTTATAGTTTTGAGAACTGAATGATCTAAAGAACCTTCTGTGGAATGGAAAGATTCCATGGATGTTAAAGGTTCTTTATGGAACCATCGATGCCACTAAAAAAACCTATTTATTTTAAGAGTGTATTATTACTACTTTATTCACTTTATAAACTGAAGTCGTGAGCAAAACCATCCCAGCTCACATCTCATGATGTTAAGTTCGAATCCCGTTTATAATCACTCTAACAAAAAGTGTCGCAGCAGCTTTTTTGGACACTTGAACTTATATTGAGTAGCTTGAAAATGCCACGAGAGGCTAATGTGAATATAGTAATAATAATACGACAGCTGTCGCAGTGTGAGGCTATCAGAAGGACAGATCTCTCCAGAGAGATGTTGAGCGCCGGAGAGCTGCGAGAGTCTCTATTAAGGAAGCGGAGACTCTTCATCACGTCATTCGGTGTTCAGGCGTTCGGCAGGAAACGGTCTTTCCTCCCGGATAGTTGCGCTCTTTTCCGCTTGCTCAATGCGCCTCTCCGTCCAGAACCCGCGGAAGCCAGCCAGAAGGAAAAATGCCTCCTTCTACAGCGAAAAGATCCTCTCTCGGGCTCTTAGCGGTGGTTTTCGCCGTGTTTTTAGCGGCTCTCCAAACGCGCGCGCTCAAGATTCAACAGGAGTTCGCGTCTCCCAACCGCACCAATAACTTCGTGGTGGACGCGGTGTCCCGACGCGTTTACCTGGCCGCGGTCAACAGCCTGTACCAGCTGAACGCGACGCTCGGACGGGAGGTGGAGATGCGCACGGGACCAGTGCGCGACAACCCGCTGTGCCACGCGCCGCAGCTGCCGCAGGCGACGTGCGAGCACGAGAAGACGCTCACCGACAACCACAACAAGCTCCTCGCGCTGGACCGCGAGCAGGGCGTGCTGCTGGCCTGCGGGTCCGTGTACCAGGGCTTCTGCGAGCTGCGCAGCATGGACGACGTGTCCCGGGTGGCCGTCAAGTTCCCGCAGGACGGGGCCACCGTGTTCCCGAGCATGCTCAACATCGTCGCCAACCACGAGAACGCGAGCACCGTCGGGCTCGTGTTCCGGAGCCACGGCGGCGCGGCACGGCTGCTGGTAGGGGCGACGTACACAGGCATGGGGACCGAGTTTTTCCCCAAGAACCACAGCAAAGAGGACCTGCGCTTCGAGAACACGCCCGAGATCGCCATCCGCTCGCTCAACACCAAAGACCTCGGCCGGCTCTTCACCTACGACATCAACCCGTCCGAAGACAACGTGTTCAAAATCAAGCAAGAAGTCAAGCAGAAGAACAAGCTCAACTTCGTGCACGCGTTCGTGCTCAAGAACTACTCGTACATCGCCATCAACAACGACGCCAACACGGGTCTGAAGGAGAGCCAGCCCAACAGCATCCTGGCGCGCATCTGCCTGGACGGTTCCCGCAGGTCCGCGGAGAGCCGCAAACTCACCGAGTCCTACATCCAGATGGGAATTCAGTGCGGATCCAATGGGAATATCTACAACCGCCTGCTGTCCATCTATCCCGTGGAGGTCAGCGCGCAGAGCGCCGCGGCCCCGGAGCCCTATCTGTTCGGGGTGTTCGGCAGGGCGGGCGGGCAGTCGGCCGTGTGCGCGTTCCGCGTGGCGGATGTGGAGGAGATGATCCGCCAGGGCCGCCGCAACTGCTCGACCGGCCCCAACAGCGACGTGCAGGTGCTGGACAGCGTCATCCAGGGCTCCGGGGCCGAGTGCGAGGCCAAGGGGAACATCGTGGTAAGATTTTTTCCACGCTATTGTTTCTGCTTCGAAAAAGTTGTGATGAAACCATCACCTAACAGTAAATGAAAAGCAATGCAATTCATTATTTCCAGGAGCTCCTTCAATTAAACTTCTAACAGAGATTGTAAATTAATTGTGTAAATTATTACATTATTAGCTGCATTCTCCAAATTGTAATGTTGACATGCATTCTCTGTAAAGCTGATTTGAAACGATATGTGTCGTGAAAAGCGCTATACAAATAAATGTGAATTGAATTGACAAAAAGAAAAAAGGCTTTAAAGTTATGAAAATACTTTAGGGAGCCAATTACTGCATATACGAGAAAGCCTGTGCATTCAGAGAATATGAGATATGGACAGCAGTAACAGCATATAAAATAAACTTTCCTTTCTCGTGCATTTGACCTTAAATTTCACGACTTGTTGCCTTTTCAATATTGGGAGTCAGTCAAAAGTTTCCATAATGAATAATTGCTGTATTATTGGGGAATTATTGCCAATGTGATCAAATTATAGTATTTTTGTGCTGGGAAAATCTCAAAAATTCTACGTTTCTGTCATTAAACCACTGTGCAGGGCATCATAATAAACTCAAAAGCTTACACTCTAAAAAATGCTGGGTTAAAAACAACCCAAGTTGGGTTGAAAATGGACAAACCCAGCGATTGGGTTGTTTTAACCCAGCGGCTGGGTTAAATGTTTGCCCAACCTGCTGGGTAGTTTTATTTAACCCAAATATTGTTTAAAAATTACTGTATTTCTTGTTTAAAATGAACCCAAAATATGTTGGAAATTAACATTTATTAATATGTTTAATAAACAAACATTTATTAATATTTTTTTGAATAATATTTAAACAATAAACATTTATTAAATTGCTTATTAATAAATGCTCATCTTTTTTATTATTATTGTTGCCTCTAGTAATTATGAGTCTGATTTTTAATTTCCAACCTATTTTGGGTTCATTTTAAGCCAGACATATAGTAATTTGTAAACAATTGTTGGGTTAAATAAAACTACCCAGCAGGTCGGGCAAACATTTAACCCAACTGCTGGGTCAAAACAACCCAATCGCTGGGTTTGTCCATTTTCAACCCAACTTGGGTTGTTTTTAACCCAGCATTTTTTAGAGTGTAGAGTGTGAGGCTTTCACCAAAACTACTAAAAACTCTTACTTTTGCATCATTCACCGTATTGAGTTTATGATCTGTGAACTATTAAACTGAGAATAAATAGAGCAGCCAGAGTTAAATCACTTTGAATCACTTTTTATGTGTTGAGCAGAATGAAAAGGTTTGGCTATTGTGGCTTTTCCTTTTGGTCATGTTCATGTAGTTATAGAACTGAACGTCTCATAATATACAGTGAACTCAAACTTAGGTTAATCCATCTCAGATGTTAGTCACATATAAATCTGATGTGAATTTAAAGTCGAGCGTGAAGCAGATTCCGGAGCAGCTCATTTCTGAAAACATGCTGTTTTTATTAGGTGAACATGGCATTTTATAAAAAGCACATGGCAGCCTGGTGTTTATTCAGCGCAGGGGTTTTGCTCTTTTACGTAACTCAGACTTTCCCATAAAGTCCAGGTTCACGCCCCCCTCCTGACGCGGGTTTCGTCGCTCATGCCCAGTGACATCACATGATGCCCTGTACCGCTGTTAAAGGCTGGTGAAGCTTGTGTTTGGTTTGGAGAGGCTGACGCTGGTGTGTGGCGTATCTGATAGATTGCAGTCTCCTCGGAGCGCAGGAGGTCACGGCGCGGAGGGGGAGAAACCCGTGAGAAAAACTCGGCCGCTGAATTCTTTCTCTCCCCCGCTTCAGTTCCCGTCACCCTGCCGTGAACCTCTCGCTGCTCGCGCACAAACTCTACTGGAACCTCAAGCTTCAGACGTTTGATTAAACAGTAGATTAATCAGTGTGTTACAGCAGGTTCAGGACAAACGCATCTAACGCTGCATTATTCTTAGTCTAATTACTTGTTTTGTTAGTGATGTCTGCTAAGGCATCGGTCTTGAACGAGCCCTGAGCTTCACTAATCAGTTTTGGCATCTCAAATCATCACTATTACTATCTAAACCCACGGTTTTCATTTAGCATGACAAAATAAAATCATAAAGAGCCATATCTACACTGAAATAAATGATACTGCCAACTTTGTTACAGCCAAATGTATTCGTTTTTCTCAAATTATATTTATGGTTTGGTCAAATATTTCTTACCTATAAGACTAAAAGTGAAGAGATTATTTATTATAAAGACCTACTAAATATTGTCTAATTTTTGGCTATTTAGAACTTAATTTCACCATAAACAAAAAATAAATTTGCTAGAAATAGAATTTCCTTTTAAGATAAAACTAAAAACATTTTGTTAGTTAAAGGATTAGTTCACTTTTAAATAAACTTTTCCTGATCATTTACTCACCCCCATGTCATCCAAGATGTCCATGTCTTTCTTTCTTCAGTCGAAAAGAAATTAAAGTTTTTGATGAAAACATTCCAGGATTTTTCTCCTTATCGTAGACTTGAATGGGCACCAAACGGTTGAAGGTCAAAATTAGTTTCACTGCAGCTTCAAATTGTTCTACACGATCCCAGATGAGAAATAAGGGTCTTATCTAGTGAAACCATCGCTCATTTTCTGAAAAAAATGGAAAATTATATAAGTTTTAACCATAAATGCTCATCTTGAACTAGCTCTCTTCTTCTTCTCCTCTATTAGAATTCCAGCAGTGTAAACGCTGCTAAGCGTAATACTGCCCTCCACAGGTCAAAGTTTGAACTCAGAAAATGAGCGATGGTTTCACTAGATAAGACCCTTATTTCTCATCTGGGATCGTGTTGAACAATTTGAAGCTGCAGTGAAACTAATTTTGACCTTCAACTGTTTGGTGCCCATTGAAGTCTACTATAAGGAGAAAAATCCTGGAATGTTTTCATCAAAAACTTTAATTTCTTTTCGACTGAAGAAAGAAAGACATGGACATCTTGGATGACATGGGGGTGAGTAAATTATCAGGAAAAGTTTATTTAAAAGTGAACTAATCCTTTAATGTTTAAAGTCAGTGAAAGACCTTATTGTTTATTGTGATGTTTTTTTTAAAGGCACACTATGTAGAATTTTTAGATTAAAATATCCAAAAACCACTAGAACAGTGTTATATTTTGTTGACTTGTGTACTTACAGTATCCCAAATGTTTCCAATAATGTTTAAATCCAGAGAAATTAGCAATTTTAACCAGGACACGGACCATACCCGTGTTATCCTCAATTTCCAGGTTTTATTTTGTAGAAACCATTGAAACACCAAAGACGCTTTAATATAATACATATTTTATTAGACAAGGGAACAACTGTTTGGTTACATTTATAGACAGAAAACTAATTATTGTTATATAGCTCAAAACGTTTAGTCTTATTGCTTAAATCTTGTTTTCTTGATTTTCCGTGACTGCATGTTTTACCATGCCTTTAGAGAGTAACGTTATAACATCATTTTCAACACACTCAATTGTATCTAATATGATAAACAGTGCTGCTTTACCCCACACACACTTGACCGGAAGAAGCGGAAGCGGCGACTGTGGCATAATAAAAGTCCCGCTGCTCTCGAGACATGTGTCGCACTCGTCTCTCATTATCACTCGCTCCAGTGGCCTCATTCCGCTCCCACAGCTCTTGTCCTGCTCTGCTTTATTCTACAGTAACGTTAATAATCTCATCCATGAACATGATTTCTGCCCGAGTCCCGATTCTTTTCCACCGGCTGTGAGGTGAAGACCACATCTCCCAACATTCCCCGCTCAATCAAGCTACGCCTTTGTTTTGAATAGGTGACCCCTAGTGGCGAAATATTACATATTGTGCCATAGTATTTTCTATGTGCTAACAACAAAAAAACACTAGAAAAATAATAAAACCCACAATAACATCTGCAGTCAGTAAAGCGAGTCAGAAACAAAGTCAAGATACTATCAGAGCTAAATTGTTTCGTTTTATTTTTTCTATGGGGAGTGTTATTTTCTTTGAGACAAACTGAACGAAACCTTGATTTATAAAACTGGCACGGTCTGTTTGACTTCTTTCAGTGTAGAGCTGATAATAATAATATCACAGAGACTCTTTTGGCTTCCTCCAGCATAAATAAACCGCTCCGAAGACCCTTAAATCCCACAGCGACTGCCAGGCAAACGCCTCCAACCGTGAGTTTTGCACAGGCGATTATCACTCACATCATGTTATTATTTGTTCCAGCTCCAGCAGGAGCAGCTGAATTGTGGGGCGGCTCACCTCCAGCACCCGCTGGCTCTGAGGAGGCCCCTGAGGGCCCGACCCATCTATGAGGCCCCGGGGCTCAGATCTATTGCTGTAGCCAACGTCCACAACCGCACCGTGCTGTTCCTGGGGACGAGCAAGGGCTGGCTACGCAAGGTGAGATGACACACAACAATAATACTGCGTTATATATAACATACTGTGCAGAGTATAATATATTAGAAATGTGCAAAACAGATGCTTTATCTAGAGTGGCTTATACTGCATTCATTTGATTAACTGGGAACTGTTTGAGCTGCTGTTCAGGAATGCATTAAATAACACTGACTGTCTGTATTCAACCAGACTAAATATCTGTAATCTTTTTCTTCCTTTTTTGCACAAAATATCATGGTATAGGCAAAAACTGAGACAAAAGCAACCAATTGTCTGAAATCTGTTGTTGAAGGCGGTGAATTTGTGCATTGATGCCGCAGTGCTTTAAATGCTTGTTGAAACAGAAGTTGCGATCATCTTTTCTTCCCTAATGGGATGTATATATGGAAACAGCTTCTCGAATGAGAACAAATGAGGGGTTGATTTTGTCTGTGGGGAATTGATTGGTTCGTCATGAGCAGATAGGGCTTGAAAATGCAACTTTGTTGGAGGGAGTTTGCAATGCTGACAGTCTAAAGTGCTGCAACTTCTTAATATGATCAAATATTAAAGCTAAGACGAATATAAAAACGTATGTGTTGACCTAATCAAATATATGTTTTGGTGCACGATTAGTTGACTAGTCTGCCATCCATGATTTATACACCATATAAAGACATAATAGTTTCAGTGTTTGATAATTGCACAGCTGTGATTGATTTCAGTGATGTTACAGCACATGGAAACACACACATTCAAATATTTGTTCATATTCTTTAAAAAGTGTTTGCCTTGGACACAAACTCCATTTAAAAGCATTCCTGTCTGATCGGGTGGTCCTGCTGGGGTCTGTCTTCTTTTGTCTGTGTGTTTGCTGTGCTTCTTTACACAGACGGTCAGTTGTAAAGCTCTGCTATCATGAGCCACTTTCCCACTGCTCTTTCCAGGATCTGTTTAAGGGAACTAATCAGTTTTTTTGGCATTTGTCTCAAACGAGGAACTGTAGTCTCTTCCGGGGTGTAGTTTGGTGTTCTCCTACACTCTAAAAGCTTCTTTATCTGTGTCTGTGGTCCATGAAGATCCTTTAACATCCATGGAATCTTTCCATTCCAAAAAAAAAAGGTTCTTTATAGTAGATGACTGTTAGTTAGATTATTAAAATGTTCTTCACACTTGTAAGAACCGTTCCTGAAAGGTTCTTTGGGGAACAAACAATGGTTCTTCTATGGCATCGCTGTGAATAAACCCCTTTAGAGTCTATGGTACTACAATGTGTTTTTAGATGTTTTTTTGGCACCATATAAATACTATGTTATATTAATATGGTTGTTCCATAACATATATCAAAGTGCCTTTTATATTATCTAATTATAGACAGTATATAAGCATGGCTAACCACTTTTGATTAGTTGATTAACAGAAAGTGTCAGTTCCAAAATCTACCACCAGTCAATTTTCTGTCTTCAGATGTGTTTCTGTGAATTCATCGATTTTGTGTGCATCTTACTTGTCAACATTAAGTTGTATATTGCCTAGGGATGCACAATATATCGGCAACCATTAGGCCTGTCACAATAATCAATATATCGACTTATCACGCAATATATGTACATGACCTCAATCATTTTTGGTGATGCAATAAATCGGCCATTATCTTTACACGATAATAAATGTCACCAACATTTTGCCAATCATTCTGTCATCTGCAGTTCCTACACAGAGCAGTCATCGACAGGTGAAAAAAAAGAGGCATTATTTGAGGCGTTATGGTGTTTTAATGTCATCGTTATCGGCCCAATAAGAAAATTTGGCTGATATATTAAAGCCGATAAATAACATATTATTTCCTTCAGCTGAGACACTTCAGATGCACACTGTTCACTATGATGGTTTTAAATTGCTTGAAATATGATTGAAATTACTTCAAAAAGGAAAATACAATGCAACATACAGCGCAAGTCATATAAGCTATATAAAATTATAATGAGAACATTATAATTGTGTATTTGGGACATGGCTTTTGTTTTTGTAATCAGGCTCTCAAAAATTATATAAAAATTTGGATTTAGATTTATCGGCCAATATATCGGTTATTGGCTTTCAAATATAAAGAATTATCGGTATCGGCCAAAATGTTCATATCGGTGCGGTGCATCCCTAATATTGCCAATATTATGTTGGCCATAACCACCTGCTCTTTAGTTTTGGCCATTTAAAAACACCCATAAACCCAAATGCACATGTTTGCTTTCCTGCCAAGAGGACTGTATTTTGACTGCTAGTTTTTGTACTGAACTAATAGTATTTTCAATCCTCTATCGCTAAACCTTTCTACATTTTGTGCCCCTATTATGCTTTTTGGGATGTTCCCCTTCATGTAGTGTGTAATAAAGCTGTTTGTGAATGTAAAAGGTCTGCAAAGTGCAGATAAATGGAGTTTTTGTCTCTTAAAAGAAAGAATCAATTCTGAAATGCATAAATTAATCGTCAGTAATTCAGTCTCACTTCCTGCTGAACCTGTAGGTTTGTAACTAATTTGCATAATGCCAGTCTATGGTCTTCATTGGCTGAACAGCATCTCTTTGCCCCGCCCTCAATCATTGTAGTTGTTTCTGAGACTTGAAGAGTTTGGTTCGTATGGTTCATGTCGAGAAGATGCTGTTTTCTGCTGCCAAAGCAAATAAAAAAATTGATACGGTAAAACCGACGCCATCGTTACTGTTCGTATCACTGTGAATCAAGAGCTAAGATTCAGATATGATAATGAGCGTTTGTTTTTCAACCAATCACAACAGAATGGCCCAGTCTGACCAATCAGAGCAGAGCAGGCTCTCAGAAAGGCGGGGTTTAGAGAGACTGAATCCTTGATCGAAGCGTTTCAGACACTGAGAGAAAAGAGCTGATGCTGCAGTGGATATTATGAGGAAATTAATGTGTTGTTTGAACTTGGATGCATGTGAACCTATTTTAGGAGACTCCATTAGAGACAACATTAGGAACCCATTTAGCATAATGGCACATTAAAACATAAATAAAACATTTATCATGTTTATGAAGCCGGGACTGTTCACAATTAAGGTGAATTCAGGTTTTCACATTCGCTTCTCAAAAATGTAAGCAAAACCCGAGCCACACACCTACTCACACTAACCCAAAGCGACGATTATTCATGTGCCGCTGTCTTAGAAAACATCTGCGAGCTTCAAAACCTCCGAACAAAAGAGCCGTAATTAGGGCCAGATTCCAGGAAGGTGTGTCACAGTTACTCAGATTCACATTTAGTAAGTTATTTGAAGTCTGGAGACGATGGAGGGCTGGTCTGTGGCCTGCAGTCGGTGAGCTCTTTGTGAGCACTGCTATTATTGAGTGTTTCATTCACACAGATAAGGAATATCTAGCTGCAGGGAGTCTGCTGTAAAGAGTCAGAAAAGGCTTTTTGTTTCGCTGCCAGGACACAGGGACGACGTCTGCTCAGATGTAATGGCTTGTTTCGGAGGCTCTGCTCACACATGTGTGTTTGAGAGAGAGCGTAATCTCAGATAGCTAGATTAAATCTACACAGATTCTCTTTCAAAAAGTAGCCAAGATACAGTCATTTCATGGTACTTTTGATTATATGTTTTCTGGTAGTCTTTTCGCTTTCTCAGTTTGTCGATTGTTGTAATTTTTCTGTTGTATTGAACTCAGTTTGTCTTGCACTCTGAACAAAAGCTTTACCACTACACTATCCTGTCATAGATTCCCTGTAATTAATGCATCATTTATTAAGCTTTAATCTGCTGACGGTGGTGGGTGGATGAGTGTGAGTGCTTGAAGTGCTTGTATTCTACATTTTATTTACATTCCAGCAAGTTCACTTAATATATGAGTCAGGGTTTCAAAGCGTTTCAAAACGTTTTTCATGATCAGGTTTACAACCTGTCACTCACATGAGATCCACCAATAGCAAACCACAACCATCCAATCAATTCCCCACAGACAAAATCAAGCCCCGCCCTACATTTGTTCTTGTTCCTGAAGTGTTTCACTCGGATATACGGCACAATAGGGAAGAAAGGACGTCTAGCGCAACTTCCCTTTCATGCCAACTTTAAAGAGGAGCTACTGTACCTTTAAGACTGCTGTATGTAAATGAGCACCACTGATCTCCACATAATGCTGTGTTTCAAGCAGTAATTCATCATGATGGGTCAGAGGTGTTGATGTGTGAATGGGGGCGGGGATATGTTAATGAGCTTGTGATGTCACACTTATGATGAAGATTTCTTTTTGCAGTTCAGATTCAGTATTCAGTGTGTGTGTGTGTGTGTGTGTGTCCTGTGGGTGGTTTCATGATGCCGCTGATGGTCTCAGGAGTGTGTGTAATGTGATTTGTGTGGTGAGATAAGCTTATTTGTGGATCTGTGTTAGTAGAGGCTAATTTAATTAGAGCTCAACCTCTGCTTATCTGTCTGTCTGTCTGTCTGTCTGTACATCTGCTCACATATACAATACTAACACTCACATTCATGCTTGCAGGCATCTGCACTGTACAGAATAAAGTAAGCTTTGCTTTAGGACACACACACACAATGGTTTCTCTGATGTTCTGGTGACAGACACACTCATCTGTTGATACTAATGTCACTCTTTCATGTGCACGCTCTCCATGAACTCTCAAAGCCTGGGTTGATAAAGCTGAGGATTGGCATCATGGTACCAACAAAGCCTGATTGGGTTGATTTGGTTTTGTCAACTCAAAACTAAGCCCATAACCCTGAGTTTGTTCAACTAGCATCATGGTACGGGCCCCAGAGGCTTTCACTTGATGCCACAAACCTACATATATTTCCTACCCACCATTAGTGTACTGTAATGTGTATAAACCTGAAGAGAAACATAATATATATAACAAAGTAACTGTCTTTAAAGTCATGATTACAGACCAGTCTTTAAAAACAAAAAAAACTGAATTAAACGGTATGTATATGTTATAACAATTTGTTTTTATTAATTTATTTGCATGACTTTTTAAAGGGTACATATCATGAAAATCTGACTTTTCCATGTTTAAGTGCTATAATCGGGTCCCCGGTGCATCTACCAACCCAGAAAACATGAAAAATTACAACCCAGTAACTTTGTTTTGGTGAGCCTTTCTCTGCCAGCATGTGAAAAAATGAGCTGCTCAGATTTCACTCCTCTAGTGACGTAGGAAGAGGATCTTATTATAATATTATATACAGTGGGCGTCCATACGGGTTTAAGATGAACATGACGGCACATGCTAGTGGATGAGTTGAATCAACTCCACAGCAACTACATAAATTTATCCACTAACCGTTCAGAAACGTCCAGTTTCATTCTAAAAGTTGTGACTTCTTCCTGAGTCTCTCCATCAGTGTCGACTCCGGTTTGAACAATGTAAGGCTGAACACCGTTACTGACAATCCTCATTTTGGCTGCTTGAGATTCTCCACCTTTGTTGTTGTTGAGTTGTTAAAGCTCCGCCCTCTTCTGGAAAGGGGGCGGGAGCAGCAGCTCATTTGCATTTAAAGGGACACACACAAAAACGGCGCGTTTTTGCTCACACCCAAATAGGGTCAAATTTAACAAGCTATAATAAATGATCTGTGGGGTATTTTGAGCTGAAACTTCACACACACATTCGGGAGACACCAGAGACTTATATTACATCTTGTGAAAGGGGCATAATAGGTCCACTTTAAAATTTCTCTCTGAACTTTTCCCTGGAGCCCGTTTGCCTCAGTGAGTTGATGCATCTATACAGCAGATTTACTCACAAACACACTCTTTTCTCACTGCTGTGTGTATGTGTGCTCCTCTGATAACTGTGTCTTTGTATCTGGCATAGCATAATTCAAACGTGTGGAATTTGTCTCATAGTGTGTGTGTGTGTGTGTGTGTGTGTGTGTGTGTGTGTGTCTGAACTGCTGAAACTTGTCTACGTTTGCAATTAGCACTTTGTCTCTGAAGGTTGATTTTGGCATGTCAGATTTGAGATGACGAATGTTTCACACCCACCGAATATCTTCTTGCTCTTTTCTCAACATTCAGAGGATGATAATTATGGTGCATTATGATATCATATCATTATCATGCTCTTCCCCTCATCTTCCACCGTTTTATTTAAACTAGGTGCCGTCGAGAAGCATTCAGAGAAAATAGCCTGGTTTTAAATAGAAAAGGGAACACAAGATGACTGCATAGTGCACAGTACAGTATGAAATCATGATAACCCTTACGAAAAAGAAGTTTATTCAAGTGTGTCATTGGTATACTTCTTTTAAACAAAAAATAAATAAGAATACATTCAGTCTACTTTTTATGTAAATACAGGCCTACTTAAATTGCACTTAAGTATACTTGACAGAAAAGTCTATTTGGATTATACATGTACTCAATCTTTGATCGAGATATACTTAAAAGTAATTAATTATTCTAAGTATACTTGGCTTGGCATGTTTCCTATGGGAAACTTTACATTGTTGTGCTTAAATTTACATTTAATCATTAACAGACGATCATATGAGGAGAATGAACTCATCATTCAGTGAGTGCTGTCCAGTTATCATTTTGGAAATAAAGCTACTTTTTTATTGAATCACTTTTAATTAAATCAGTGTAATGTTGTATTGCAGTTACAACTCTTTGAGCTGTCCAAATGAGTCAAGAAAAAGATTAAACCCATTAGAAATGGAACGTCAAGTCGAGTGTGTTGCATTGTGGGATGCAATATGTGTGTGTTAAACGCTTGTGTTTCTTCATCAGCTGTCTCTGCTGGCGAACCTGTCTGTGGCGAAACTGTGGTCACTGAAACTCCATGCTAATGAACCGGTTCACCACATCATGACCTTCGACCCCAGCGACAACGACTACCTGTATCTCATGACCACACACCATGTGAGTACAAATCAAATTTTATACATATCATACACTACATACTTTTGATTTAAGGCCCTGATATATTCACCGCATCATTCTGTTTGGTCCTTCCCTTCCCTTAGAAGTTTGAAGCAACTTTGCATTGATATACTGTTACTTTAAGATAGAGTTGCAGCTTCAGTTTCTACTATAAAACATCTCTCCAATGTTTTCACTTGTGTTTGACCTCGACCGGCTGAACGGAAGAAATTAACCGGAGATTTACACCTTAAAGAAGGCGGAGCCTCAGAGTCACACCCACCTATTACATCACCACCACAGACCAATGGGAGTTTGAAGTTGTTTAACTGCCGGAGCGAAAGTTCACTTTGACAAGCTGTTCCGAAGTCCTGAAATGAACTCAAAACAAACTTTTTATTCGAAATGACGTCACAGCAGTTCGTTCTTCGATTTCACTTTACAGTATATCGGGGCTTTAAGTGTCTTAAGCACATCCTCTATCGCAATGACTGATATCAGCTTTAGTCTGTTGAAAGTGTGTGTGAGCAATGCTGAATTATTGCTCATGGTAACACTTATAATAAGGTTTCATTTGTTAACATGATCTAAAGATAAACAATACTTCTACTGCATTTATTAATCTTAGCTGATGTTAATTTCAACATTTAATAATAATACATTTTTAAAATCTAAAGTTGTGTTCATTAGTTAATGCACCATGAACTAACATGAACAAACAATGAACAGCTGTATTTTTATTAACTAACAAAGGTTAATAAATACTCGAACAAATGTATTGCTCATTCATAGTTTGTGTTAGTTAATGCATCAACTAATGTTAACAAATGAGATTTTATTATAAAGATCATTATATTACAAAGATATTTTAAGCCATTTGTGTCATATATTTATGGAAGCTTGTTTCCGCCAATGAATAAAACATTTAAAAAGGTAATTGCGACTTTTTATCTCACAATTCTGACTTTTTTTTCACAATTGTGAGTTTATATCTAGCAATTCTGACTTTTTTTCTTGCAATTCTGACTTTTTTCTTGCAATTCTGACTCTTTTTTTGCAATTCTGACTTTTTTTCCTCACAATTCTTGCTTTTTATCTTGCAATTGCAAATTTATATCTCGCTATTCTCACCTTTTCCTCACAATTGTGAGTTTATATCTCACAATTCTGGCTATTTCTCGCAATTCTGACTTTTTTCTCACAATTGTGAGTTTATATCTCGTAATTCTGACTATTTCTTACAATTATGACTTTTTTTCCTCACAATTCTGGCTGTTTATCTCGCAATTGCGAATTTATATCTCGCGATTCTCACCTTTTTCTTGCAATTGCGAGTTTATATCTCTCAATTCTGGCTATTTATCGCAATTCTGACTTTTTTTTCTCACAATTGTGAGTTTATATCTCGCAATTCTTCCTATTTCTTGCAATTCTGACTTTTTTTTGCCAATTCTGACTATTTCTTGCAATTGCTAGTTTATATCCTGTTATTCTGACTATTTCTGGCAATTCTGACTTTTTATCTCACAATTCTGTCTTTTTATCGCAATTACCAATATACATCTCGCATTTCTGACTATTTCTTGTGATTCTAACTATTTCTTGCAATTCTGACTTTTTTCTGGCAATTGTGAGATCGCAATTATCTTTTAAATGGTTTTATTCTGTGGCGGAAACAATCTTCCATATATTTGATTAAAACGGAGCTGCATTTAGCATGCACACACTGTCTTCATCGCATTCAGACATCAAGTCTATTTCTGGGAGAGGTGATGAGAGAGTGAATAATCATTGATGGAGGCTGTGAAACTGAACATATGACTGAATGTTAGTCTGATACTCAAGCGTTCGCTCACATGTGTGGTGTTAGAACGCATGTGTGTGATTTGTGTGTTTATTTGTGCAGCTCCTGCGTGTTGGTGTGGCGGCGTGTGGTCAGCACAACTCCTGCAGCGAGTGTTTGAGTGCCAGTGATGCCTACTGCGGCTGGTGTACACTAGAGAAAAGGTAAACCTGCTCTACACTTCAGCGCTTGTCTCATTCCCTCTTCATTTACTCTGAAATCAGGGGGAAATGAAAGGCGCTTGAAGCCCCAGTCGAACCATAACTCCAAAATCTGAATGTTTGATAGGAATGTTGATGATGATTTTCCAGGATCATGTTTGTCTTATTTGACAAAAACACAATCAATTGCTTGAAATGTAAATCATGAGCCATATGGACTACATTTTTCATCATTTTTGAGCATCCGTCTCCATTCACTTTCTTTGTGTGGGAAAAAACAGTGCAAATTCTGCTGAATATTTTTGATTTTGGTGATGGTCTCCTTTAGACATTCTGTTGACTATATATAATGTTGCACCTACATGTCAGCTAACTCTCATTTGAGTATTAGTTGAGTATTAGTTGACTTTTAGGGTTCGGGTTATTAGAATAAGTTGACATGCAGTTGCAAAGTTACTTACAGTCAGAATGTCAGTTGGGAGCATCAAAATAAGTGTTCGCAGATTTTCTTTTTTGTTTCACAGCAGAAAGAGTCACAGTTCTTTGGAGAACGAACCTTTTGATATTTAGTGACAAAAATACACGTGGAATTTGTCAAACTGCGTGTTTGAATGAAATTTCAGATGTTTTGGGCTGGATTTCCTGTAGAGTTTATCTTTATTCAAGGGTTTTCCTGAATGCTTGGAATTTGAAGCAGACGTCACTGGGTGAAGGAGTGCAGCGATTCTGTGCTTCACTCATCTTTAACATTTATCCAACTCATGATGATTGTTCTCATGATAGAAGCTCTTTCAGAGGAAAATGTCAAACTGCACTGAGGGTCTTTTCATCCTGTGTGTGTGAGTGTGTGTGAGTGGGTGAGTGTGTTTGTGTGAGCAAGCGTGTGTGTGTGTGTGAGTGTGTGTTCAGTACATCCATTCAACAAAAAACAAACGTAACTGGTCAGACTAAACGTTTTATCTGCATATTTCTTTAAATTCATCACAGTCCCTCTAACCTGCTCTTATATCTTACCTTCAGAACGTCTCTGTCTTTTCTCCGGATGAGCTTCTATCAGGTTCTTGCTCTCAGCTCTGTACTGTATTGCTCATTACAGCAAACTAAAGAGACGTCCATGATGTTTAGACTTTTTACTCCCTTATAGTCCACACACGTTTATAAATGACATTTTCTGAGCACAGTGAATTCATTTAATGCTGTTTTATGTTCGTTCAGTGGGTCTTTAGATTAATGGACTTATTATTAGGATCAAAAGGGCTGTTCATTACAAGCCCACTTGACAAAATAAAAGTTTATTTAATTACATTTACATTTATGAATTTGGCAGATGCTTTTATCCAAAGTGTGTTTACATCTGTTCATGCTTTCTGTGGATATCGAACCCATGACCTTGCCATTTGCTATTTATGATTTATGGATTATAATTACAGACAGAGTATTAAATATTTGGCTCAAGAAGCTGCATATGCTTATCAAACATTTTTCTTCATTATTGTTAACTAGGGATTTAACGGTTTACAAACCGAACCGAAAAACTGCAATACACCACCCACGGTATGAACAGCAATACTCTCGTGGTGTACCGAAAGTGCCCCGTCCCCTGATGCCCCGCCCAGCCCTGGCCCATTGGATCTACACAACTAATACAGCGTTGTAGCCTAACCACCATTAACCACCTGTAATCGCAATAAGCTCCGCGTTTTATTATAAGATATTTCAAATTCTGTCCATTTCATCACAAAATTCAAACAAAAAATGCCGTTTTGATGCTCTTTAATGTGACAGATCACTGTATAGTCCCCTCAATTCAAACGGCAGCACGGAGCGCGAGTGAACGCGATCATCTCTTCCTCTTTAATACTATACTTAAAGAATAAAAATGAATGAACATCTGAAGGTATGTTGAAAGATACAGTACAACTTACTGAAACGTATAATATCTAGTGTAATCGCTCAATCAGTGTTTCAACGGTGGAAAGACGCCAATAAAACAGCTTGTAAACACTGTCACATAGTATTTACCTCAGGGCAAGTCTACAGCTTGTTAGTTCGCCGGAGAAATGAACTCTTTTGCTAAATTCATGCACTATATTAGCTTATATACTCATTATATTTTACTTATATTGTTTGTGATGTCTTGATTATACAGCCACTGTGTAAATGATTATACTTCAAGAACGAATTAGAGTGAAAACATAATTTTATAATTAGATATAGAAGTTAATGCAAAGGCTTATTAAGGTGAGTTTCCCTACATGTGCGCTGCAGGTGTTCGATTCAGAAGGACTGCTCCAGTGGGAATCTGAGCCGCTCGTGGATCAGCAGCGCTGATGGCGTCCAGCAGTGTCCCTCCATGACGGTCACCCCCTCCGAGATCACCCGCTCCGCACACATGAGGGTATTCCACATTAACACACATTCAAACCAATGCACTAAACCAGAGGCTCTCAGTATTAGCTTTATGAAATCAGGTAGATTCTAGTTTTCTACAGTGTTCCCTTTTTTCAGCATTAAAGGTGAGCTATAATTCCCTTTTCACAAGATGTAATATAAGTCTCTGGTGTCTCCAGAATGTGTCTGTGAAGTTTCAGCTCAAAATACCCCACAGATCATTTATTATAGCTTGTTAAATTTGGATGTGAGCAAAAACACACCGTTTTTGTGTGTGTCCCTTTAAATGCAAATGAGCTGCTGCTCCCGCCCCCTTTCCAGAAGAGGGCGGGGCTTTAACAGCTCAACAACAACAAAACTGGAGAATCTCACGCAGCCAAAATGAGGATTGTCAGTAACGGTGTTCAGCCTTACATTGTTCAAACCGGAGTCGACACTGATGGAGAGACTCAGAAGAAGTTACAACTTTTAGAATGAAACTGGATGTTTCTGAATGGTTAGTGGATACATTTATGTAGTTGCTGTGGAGTTGATTCACTCATCCACTAGCATGTGCCGTCATGTTAATCTTTTGTTCAAATCCAGCGTTTAATTGACCCTCGTTTGTGAAGCAGTCCGGCGTAAAATGACAACAACACTCTACTACAACAACTCTTCCTCTTCTCTAAAGCAGCCCAACATGGCCCCGCCCCTTTGTTGTGTGTTCTCGGGGGCGGGTTTATGTAAATTTTAGGGTTTGTGATGTCACTAACCCAGGAAGAAGCTCACTGTAGTCCACCAGTCATTTGTTGTAGTTCTTAAAAAGTGATTTCTGTACAAGAAAATATCTCCCTTTGCATTGAACTTTGAGCGTCGTAACTGTGCAGATGTTGTTGCCAAAACTGCTAATAAACGATATAATTAAAATAAACATGGAAGGAAAAGTAAAAAAATCAGACACATACAAATAAGCAATCTGCAAATTATCGAATTATCATGCATCACAACATATACAGAGCACGATCACGTTTGTAACAACTTTCATTTAAATAATCATGCAACAATTGTTTTATAAAACATTATAATAAATTTCCATTTAGCTTATGAGACATAACTCCAGATGTTTCTCTGTTTCCATCATCACTCGATCTCATTTGAATGAGAGATGTCTCTTCGTTTTGTTGCACTTCAAAGCTTATATTACACGTTCATTTGCATGACAAAAGGTAATATAATTACCTCTCGTTTTTGAGCATGTTTGTGCAATGAACTGATTTGCATAATTCCTTGCAAGTGAAACAACAGAGTCTCGTACACTGAAAACAACACGCATTTGAATCTTCAGTTATGAGGATGATTAATATTTGTACAAACAGACATTTTAGGATTTAGGACATCTCAGATTGTGGGCTGTTTTCCCCACATAAGCACTGGGAATAAGGTTCTGCTCCTAATGTGGCAGACTGGAAGATCTTGATGTGAAGGAGCTTCTGTCCTGGATGAATCTGATCCAGGGCCGGAGGAAATGACTCTTCAGCCCAAACAGGAAACAGGAAACAGGAAACAGGCACCATGTCAGGAAGTCTACCATCCTGACAACAATAGAGCTCAATGTGGCGTGTGATGGCAGAGATGAGCGTCTGAAAAGAGCCGGCTGGAATATTTCATCACCTTAGTTTCTAAACTTTCAGATTAAAACATGATCATATCTAGAGTCATTGTGTGTCACATTCAGAGACTCTAATGAGGAGAATGAAGTCTGTTGAAATGCATGAAGAATCTTGTATTATTGATGATGAATGTCATGAAAAATGGTCATATTTCACCCTCAAACCCAATTGAAACCAAATGATTTGTGTGTGTGTGTGTGTGTTCCTCTCAGAACGTGGGGATCCTGATCAACGGCAGCGTTCCGGATCTGCAGGGTCTGCGGGTGGAGTGTGATTTCGGGGTGGGAATCGCCACAAACGCCACCGTGCATCTGGACTACGGCACGACTCTGATCCAGACGTGTCCTCTGCCTCCGCCTCACATGTATCCCACAATCCCCTTCGGCAGAGGTGCATACACAAACACAGCTGCAGTAAACATATGTAGTAAATCCGTGTCTGATTCTTTGGGGAATACTTCTTTCTTACTTTTTATTGTTCTTATATGAATGAACCTGTCAAAGGCTTTTCAGTGCAAGGCGAGACAAAAGGCAGCCAGAAACACACAGTGTACTGAGGACTTTTTGAAGTTTTGCTTATTATGTGTAGTTTAGTGTCATGATGCAGCTGAATGTGTCTCTGTTCAGATCACATCACTGTCCCCGTGGCGATCAAGGTTAATGGTGTTCCTGTGGTTTCTGGAGGTTTCATCATTTACGAGTGTGAACGAATGGGAGCGATCAACTTCACAAATGCGTGAGTAAACACAGACACACACTCACACACTCACACACACATACACACACACACACACACACACTTGTATATGTGGTTTACGGGTACTCTCGATAGGTGTAATTGTTTTTATACTGTAAAAAACGTATTTACTATCGCCCTACACCAACCCTACACCTAAACCTAACCATCACAGGAAACTGTGCACATTTTTACTTTCTCACAAAAACTAATTCGGTATGATTTATAAGCCTTTTGAAAAGTGGGGACATGGGGTATGTCCTCATAAGTCACCCTCTCCTTGTAATACCCATGACATTATACACATTTGTGTCCCGATATGTCACAAAAACATGCGCACACACACACACACTTGTATATGTTGTTTACGGGGACTCTCCATAGACGTAATGGTTTTTATACTGTACAAACTGTACATCCTCTCCCCCTACACCTAAACCTAGCCGTCTGCATTTTTACATTTTTAATAAAAAAAATTTAGTATGATTTTAAAGCTATTTTAAATATGAGGACTCATGAAATGTCATGAAATATCAGTGTAATACCCATGTCATTATACAAATTTGTGTCCTCATAAATCACAAAAACGTGCTCACACACACACACACACATGCATGCTCACACACACACACACACTCACACACATATATATACAGTACAGTCCAAACGTTTGGAACCACTAAGATTTTTAATGTTTTTAAAAGAAGTTTCGTCTGCTCACCAAGGCTACATTTATTTAATTAAAAATACAGTAAAAAACAGTAATATTGTGAAATATTATTACAATTTAAAATAACTGTTTTCTATTTGAATATATTTCACAAAGTAATTTATTCCTGTGATCAAAGCTGAATTTTCAGCATCATTACTCCAGTCTTCAGTGTCACATGATCCTTCAGAAATCATTCTGATATGATGATCTGCTGCTCAATAAACATTTAATGTGTACAATTGTACAAAATATTTGTGTACAATATTTTTTTTCATGATTATTTGATGAATAGAAAGTTCAAAAGAACAGTGTTTATCTGAAATCTAATCTTTTGTAACATTATAAATGTCTTTACTGCCACTTTTGATTGATTTAATGCATCCTTGCTGAATAAAAGTATTCATTTCTTTAATTTCTTTTCAAAAAAATAAAAATAAAAATTCTTACTGACCCCAAACTTTTGAACGGTAGTGTATAATGCTACAGAAGCTTTGTGTTTCAGATAAATGCTGTTCTTTTGAACTTTCTATTCATCAAGGAATCCTGAAAAAAAAAGTACACAACTGTTTTCAACATTGAAAATAATCATAAATGTTTCTTGAGCAGCAGATCAGCATATTAGAATGATTTCTGAAGGATCATGTGACACTGAAGACTGGAGTAACGATGCTGAAAATTCAGCTTTGATCACAGGAATAAATTACTTTGTCAAATATATTCAAATAGAAAACAGTTATTTTAAATTGTAATAATATTTCACAATATTACTGTTTTTACTGTATTTTTAATTAAATAAATGTAGCCTTGGTGAGCAGACGAAACTTCTTTTAAAAACATTAAAAATCTTAGTGGTTCCAAACTTTTGGACTGTACTATATATATATATATATACCGTCTCGCATCACATGACTGTGGCTGTAGTATTTCATTCAGCACAGTGTTCAACAGTGACTTTAGACGAAAAACACAGTTTAAAGTGTTGATCTGCATCATGTCAGGTACGTGTGAGTTCATTAACATGTGGCGTCTGTGAAGGTGATAATAAGCTCAGGGCCACAGGAGACACAGTGCAGTGTATAACTTCACATCTAGAACAGTTTAAAGCATTCACACCAGTGCACGACTCTATATATATATTACTCTCTCGAACGGTGTAAGAACATGCAATCAGTTAAAGTGAGGACTGTAATGCGCGGTTGCAAAAACAAAAATAAAAAAATGAAAGGGGCTGCTCTTATTGCAGCAGTTGATTTTATTAAACGAAAACTCAAAGAAACAAAATACTCAGAATACTTAGACTCAATAAACTGGAACAGAACAACCGGTAAATCAGACGAGAACAGATAAATGAACAAAACACAGGGCTTACATACCAAAGCAAACTATCGACATGAACATCAGATGCAACAACTCAAACTAAAACATGTGCAAAACCCACCCAAAACAGACACAGATAACCTGTTACGAAGACAGATTCTCCACTAATAGTCATGTGACAGCAGTGCTCTCGTTTACACCTCAGACTGTCTCGACATGAATGGCTTACAGTAACAAGATATTAGGGTAACGCTTTAGATTACAGCCCGGAAAGTACTGCGTAGTTACAACCAATTTACAGCATAACTTTCAATAATTATAGTGTAACTATACAGTAAGTATGTGTAAGTACAGGGGAACAATATGTAAAGTATTGGGAATAAAGGGGTAACAACCAGGAAAAATAACAAATTATTTATACTGTAAATATTTTATATCTAAGGGGTACGTATGACATATTACTAAGGGGTAAGTATGACATATTACTAAGGGGTAAGTATGACATTACGGGCCGTAAATTAAAGCGGAGCTTGTTACACTCTTATTTCATGTAGTTACAGGGTAAGTAATTAATAAAATGCAAACAATCTGATATCACTGACTCCAAAACCTTTATTTGAAAAACAACTTTATTAAAAACAGGTCTACAACACTTATTATTCATTTTTTTAAATCAACTTTTCATTTCAAACTCTAAAGTCCTGACAGTAAGTAACAAGTTTTGTCCGTTTTTTGGTAGTTGTTGTTTCTCGCTTGGCTTCCTCCTGCTCTTGTTTCTCAGCTGATGAATCTTAAGAAGGAATCCTGTTGCTATTCTGTATTATAAGAAAATACAGTACACCCCGAAATTCATGGTTTAGGCTATTCATCTTTTCGCTTCCGACCAGCTGTCACCAGCGCCTGCATGAGAGTCGACTTTGCGTTTGACGAAGCACATTGTAATGAGCAACGTGAAGCTTTCATGACGTTCTCGCGGGAGATTCGTGTGAAACTCGCGCGAGAACTGCCGTCTCTGTTATTCTGTCTCGTTTGTTTCTCATTCTCATGATCTGTTATTCTGTGTATTTTGTTGTGAGCATTACTAAAAAAATAATAATAAAAAAAAAAAACTGACGGCATCCGACATCTGCGTGAGTTTCTCGGCATGAACTCTCAACCCTCGCATGCACGCGCAGGAGACAGCTGGTCGAAAGTTTTAAAAATATTCAAATATTTAGTATTTTTCTTACAAATACGTATAGTTTCAATTCAGAAGACATTGATTCATCCATTGGGGTCGTATGGATTACTGTACACTCTAAAAAATGCTGGGTTAAAAACAACCCAAGTTGGGTTGAAAATGGACAAACCCAGCGATTGGGTTGTTTTGACCCAGCAGTTGGGTTAAATGTTTGCCCAACCTGCTGGGTAGTTTTATTTAACCCAACAATTGTTTACAAATTACTGTATTTCTTGCTTAAAATTTCTTGCTTCATTTCCAACCTGATATGAATAGGTTGGAAATGAAAAATCAGACTCATAATTACTAGAGGCAACAATAATAATCAAAAAGATGAGCATTTATTAATAAGCAATTTAATAAATGTTTATTGTTTAAATATTATTCAAAAAAAGTATTAATAAATGTTTGTTTATTAAACATATTAATAAATGTTAATTTCCAACATATTTTGGGTTCATTTTAAGCAAGAAATACAGTAATTTTTAAACAATATTTGGGTTAAATAAAACTACCCAGCAGGTTGGGCAAACATTTAACCCAGCCGCTGGGTTAAAACAACCCAATCGCTGAGTTTGTCCATTTTCAACCCAACTTGGGTTGTTTTTAACCCAGCATTTTTTAGAGTGTAGTTATTGCCGTATGTGCTGTTTGATGCTTCGACTGTTAGGAACACATGAGCTTGCAATATAAAGCGTTCCTAGATGATTAATTTTTTTCCTAAAAACCTTTTTGTGTTCATCTTAAGAAGGAAAGTCGTATACATCTCAGATGGCATGAGGGTAAAAGATGAGTAAACGGTGAGCACATTTCTGGGTGAACTGCAGTTTTTAAATACAGAATAGCAAAGGGGATTCCCTCTTAAAATTCATCAGTGGAAAGAAAGAAGAAGTGGAACAAGAGGAGGAGGAAGCCAAGCAAGAGAAACAAATAAGTTTTGAAATAAGTTGTTTTTCAAATAAAGTTTTCCAAGTGATATGACTGTTTGCGTTTTTATTTATTTATTTATTATTATATTTTTATTAATTACTTACCCTGTAACTTCATGAAATAAGAGGGTAACAAGCTCCACTTTAATTTACGGCCCGTAATGTCATATTTACCCCTTAGTTATAAAATATTTACAGTATAAATAATTTGTTATTTTTCCTGGTTGTCACCCCTTTATTCCCAATACTTCACATATTGTTCCCCTGTACTTACACATACTTACTGTATAGTTACACTATAATTGTTGAAAGTTATGCTGTAAATTTGTTGTAATTACGCTGTACTTTCCGGGCTGTAATCTAAAGCGTTACCGATATTAGCTCTGAAATGAAATGCTCTGGTCATATTTCACCACAAAATCAAAAGGAAAAAATATTATTTTACAAACTCATATAATAAATCAATTATAAACCATAGGTTTCATTTTTCTTTATGCAAAGCATGAGTTGAGGTGTTTTTAACAGAAAGAGAGAAAGACTTGATGGCAAACAGTGAGAGAAGAATCTGTGTGTGATAAGAGTGTTTCAGATGATGTCTGGTTACTCTCACACACTCACACACACACACTGAACGAGCCTCACAATCAGAAGTTACTCACTCCATCTGTCACACTGCAGTGACTCTAACACACACTAGTGCTGGATCTTATCTTAAACAAACACACACGGCATCTCTCTGTGTGAGATAGCGTCGTAATGAATGCTGGGCTAATTGTGTTTGTGTGGATGAAAGGGCCTCTCCACCTCCTGCAGACACACTTCACTGCTTCAAGTCAAGTCAGCTTTATTTCTATAGCGCTTTACACAACACAGGTTGTTAGTAACAGAGAATAACAGAATCACTGATGAAAACTTCAAACTTCAAATATGATACAAACTGAAGTTCTGCTGTAAAACATCTCTAGTGTCATTATTCAGATCAATTCAGTTCAATAACATTGTAAAGTTTATCAGTTATGAAACAAAGTTGATCCAGCTATAAAGCAGCTCTACAGAAGACAATAGTCTAATGTTTCACACAATAAAGCAGCTGTGATCGCTCTCTGATCAATGGTGTGTCAATCAGAACGTTTACTTAAAGGATTAGTTCACTTTCAAATAAAATGTTCCTGATAATTTACTCACCCCCATGTCATCCAAGATGTTCATGTCTTTCTTTCTTCAGTCGAAAAGAAATTAATGTTTTTGATGAAAACATTCCAGGATTATTTTCCTTATAGTGGACTTCAATGGGCACCAAACGGTTGAAGGTCAAAATTACAGTTTCAGTGCAGCTTCAAAGAGCTTTAAATGATACCAGATGAGGAATAAGGGTATTATCTAGTGAAAATACCGGTCATTTAAAAAAAAAGTACAGCTGTATATGCTTTATAAACACAAATAATCGCCTTGCACGTGCTTCCACTTTCTGTATTCTTCAAAAAGCGTTCGGAAAAAAAAAAGGCCATTGGAGTCCACTATAAGGAGAATAGTCCTGGAATGTTTTCATCAAAAACCTTAATTTCTTTTCAACTGAAGAAAGAAAGACATGAACATCTTGGATGACATGGGGGTGAGTAAATTATCAGGAAAATTTTATTTGAAAGTGAACTAATCCTTTAAGCTTGTGTTCTCTTAAAGGGTTAGTTCACCCAAAAATGAAAATTCAGTCATGAAGTATTCTCCCTCATGTCGTTCCACACCTGTAAGATCTTCGTTCATCTTCAGAACACAAATTAAGATATTTTGATGAAATCCAAGAGGTTTATGACTCGTCTAAACTTTCAACACCCAGAAAGCTACTAAAGATGTATTTAAACAGTTCATGTGACTGCTTAATGTTATGAAGTGACGAGAATACTTTTTTGTGCGCAAAAACAAAATAACTTCGAAGCTTTACAAATCTTTTGTTTCGAATCAGGGATTCGGAGCACCAAAGTCACATGATTTCAGTAAACAAGACTCGAAATTTCAATCTTTCACCACTGGGGGGCGTGACTTTGGCAGTTTGATACACGCTCCGAACCACTGATTCAAAACAAAAGATTCGTAAAGCTTCATGAAGCAGTGTTTTGAAATCGCCCATCACTAGATATTGTTGAATAAAGTCGCTATTTTGTTTTTTTGGTGCACAAAAAGTATTCTCGTCTCTTCATAACATTAAGGTTGAACCACTGTAGTCACATGACTGTTTTAAATACGTCTTTAGTAGCTTTCTGGGCATTGAAAGTGTTAATTATCTTGCTGTCTATAGAGGCCTCACTGAGCCATCGGATTTTATCAAAAATATCTTCATTTGTGTTCTGAAGATGAATGAAGGTCTTACGGGTGTGGAACGACATGAGGGTTAAAAAATATGTTTCAATAAGCCGTCTTCTTGTGTGCATGTAGACAGGGTCAGTAATACATGTCAGCTGTTTCATATAAATTCATACAGTCTGACTTTGAAAGCAATTGAATGATTTGCAGGTAAAACATCACCATGAAGCTCAGTCTCTGACCCTCACTGGGCCGTGAGCACAGCATATGAATTCGTACCAATTCACCAGCAAATCGCCTGATTGTAAAATGCTTCTGAATGGTTATGAGAATGTGTCTGTGTGTGTTATAACGGTGCTGGATGTGTGTGTTCGTGTAGGTGCACGAGCTGTTTGAGTGCTGGGTGGCGCTGTTACTGGGACCCGCAGCTCAACTTGTGTGTTTCCAGCAAAAACAACACACAGCGTGATCTTCTGGAGGTGAGACACGTCAATCCAACACACATACAGTCAACGCACAATCACATACAGTGGCATTTCTCTTTAAATGCTCAGCATTTTCACTGTGAAACATGTTTGCTTGTAACCTTAAAATGAGCTTTATGGTAACAACTGCACAGTTTTAATTCTTATAGTGTACTTATCTCAAGGTAAGGCCAAAGAAAGCAGATTCTGTTCCAGACCCCACACACAGCAATGTGTCCTCAGCACAGAAGGCAATCCCAGAATGCATTGCAACAAGATGAATTAAGATAAAACTAAAACATTTTGCCAATATTTAATTTGGTTTGCTTACTCTAAATAATAAAACAAACGTTGTAAGACCTTAATATTTAGTGTGATGCATCATATATTCTGCTATGTACTAAAAATACACCAGAAAATGAATAAAACCCACAATAATTTCTGCAGTCAGTAAGGCTTGCCAGTGTGTTTCTCAAGATGGCCTTTAAATACTGCTGGGAAATATGTGGCAATTTAAGACACTTAGGATTTGTTGTCTTTTTCTCATATGCTAAAGCTCTTATTTTCCATAAAAACAATCTGAAGGGCAGAATGTGGTCTGATTGCTCTTGTACAGTCATAAATAACTGATGTTTGCATTTTCACTGTCACCACCCTTCCTCTGGTGTTGACATGATCCCTCACACACACACACACACACACAGACAGGAGATTGCTTGCATTCATAGTTCCTATTCAGTAGGTCATGTTCAACGTTACATTGATACTGACGTATTGGGGTCTCACTTGGGAGCCCGACTCACCTCTGAGTAGTAACAAACGGTCCAATGAATATTGGAGAGTGAGATTTGCATCTCTGTTCCCTCCTTCAGGGAACGAGGGTTACTTCAGTATCCAGGACGTTCTCTAAACATCAGTCACTATTGTTTTTGTTGAGTCTAGTTTTTTCTCACCTCCTGTTTCTCTCCCAGAATTCCTCGTCCTGTCCCAGTATGGAGGCCCATGACGTTCCTCCATTGCCCACTGGAAGCACTCATGTTTTCACCCTGGACCTGAAGAACGTAAAACATGTATGTTTGTACACATATATGACCCATAAACTCACACACAAATGCACACAACACAGATCTGGATCACTGGTCTGCTGACAGGGTTCCTGTCTCAGGACTGATGGGCTTTGGTTTGCATGCCTCACAGCTATTTTTGCCCTGTTCTTTGTGATGGTAAACAGAGATAATGACGCTAGAAGAACCTAAAAGGATGCCCTTTCTGAAGGCTGGAATACATTAGTGTTAAAATCTGAACAGAATCCGTTTCTGAACTCCCTGAAACGCCTCCATTGTAGCCTTGAGTTTTCTTCTGGGAAAAAACACGTCATAATATTCCTCATTTAAATAATTTATACGCAAAATAAAGGGACGGGGCCTGGTTGAGTTAGTTAGTAGTGTGTTGAAACTGGCGGTTATGGTAAGGGGTGGGACATTTCCCAAACACTAATCACAACACACTGCTCCAGCCGACCAATCAGAGCACGTTGTGCTTTTCAGAAGGAGGGGCTTCATAGAGACAGGAACTAAACAGGGGTGCGTTTCCCAAAGCTAACTATGGTCGCAAGTTCTGTCATTACCAATAGAGTTTAATGGGACTATAGTTGGCCAACGATGCTTTCGGGAAATGCACCCCAGAGTGTTACTGACAGACTGGGAAAAGAGGAGCTGCAACAATGGAGAAAATGGGCAAAATAATGTGTTTTTTGAACATTCAAGAATGAAAATATTTTAGTAGAGGTCAAAAACAAAATCAAGACTTTGTAAAAGGGCATAATAGGTCCTCTTTAAGACAGCAGCAACATGCTATCAGTTTGACTCAGTTTGACACATTGACTCAAATTCACTTACAGTAGTTTTTCACTTATTGAATGCAAGAGGACACAGAATTAGTAAGATTTGCTGTTTTGCAAACTGGAGTGTGACAGTTACTTTTCACAAATGGAGACGAGAAAAAGCAACAGCCTTTAAACCTTCACAAATCGACAAGTCAAAAAACACTGAAACCAAACCAAAGCCTTTGATCAAGCTAACTAAACTACAACCCGAATTCCGGAAATGTTGGGACGTTTTTTAAATTTGAATAAAATGAAAACTAAAAGACTTTTAAATCACATGAGCCGATATTTTATTCACAATAGAACATAGATAACATAACAAATGTTTTAACGGAGAAATTTTACACTTTTATCCACTAAATGAGCTCATTTCAATTTGATGCCTGCTACAGCATCTAGCAACTAATTAAGTTAATTGATATCAGGTCTGTAACATGATTAGCTATAAACGGGATGTCTTAGAGAGGCAGAGTCTCTCAGAAGTAAAGATGTGCAGAACTGTGAAAGAGTGCGTAAAAAGATTGTGGAATACTTAAAAAACAATGTTCCTCAACGTCAAATTACAAAGGCTTTGCAAATCTCATCATCTACAGTGCGTAACATCATCAAAAGATTCAGAGAAACTGGAGAAATCTCTGTGCGTAAGGGACAAGGCCGAAGACCTTTATTGGATGCCCGTGGTCTTCAGGCCCTCAGACGACACTGCATCACTCATCGGCATGATTGTGTCAATGACATTACTAAATGGGCCCAGGAATACATCCAGAAACCACTGTCGGTAAACACAATCCGCCGTGCCATCTGCAGATGCCAACTAAAGCTCTATCATGCAAAAAGGAAGCCATGTGTGAACATGGTCCAGAAGCGGCGTCGTGCCCTGTGGGCCAAGGCTCATTTAAAATGGACTGTTTCAAAGTGGAAAAATGTTCAATGGTCAGACGAGTCCAAATTTGACATTTTTGTTGGAATTCACGGACGCCATGTCCTCCAGGCTAAAGAGGAGGGAGACCTTCCAGTGTGTTATCAGTGTTCAGTTCAAAAGCCAGCATCTCTGATGGTATGGGGGAGCATAAGTGCATACGGTATGGGCAGCTTGCATGTTTTGGAAGGCGCTATGAATGCTGGAAGGTATATAAAGGTTATAGAGCAACATATGCTCCCCTCCAGATGACGTCTATTTCAGGGAAGGCCTTGTGTATTTCAGCAGGACAATGCAAAACCACATACTGCAGCTATTACAACAGCATGGCTTCGTCGTAGAAGAGTCCGGGTGCTGAATTGGCCTGCCTGCAATCCAGATCTTTCACCTATAGAGAAAAATACGTCAAAGACGACCACAAACTCTTCAGCAGCTCGAAACCTATATCAGGCAAGAATGGAACCAAATTCCAACACCAAAACTCCAGAAACTCATATCCTCGATGCCCAGACGTCTTCAAACTGTTTTGAAAAGAAGAGGAGATGCTACACCATGGTAAACATGCCCCCGTCCCAATAATTTTGAGACCTGTAGCAGGCATCAAATTTGAAATAAGCTCATTTTGTGCATAAAATTGTAAAATTTCTCAGTTTAAACATTTGTTATGTTATCTATGTTCTATTGTGAATAAAATGTCGGCTCGTGATTTGAAAGCCTTTTAATTTTCATTTTATTCAAATTTAAAAAACATCCCAACTTTTCCGGAATTCGGGTTGTAACACAACAGGTCCTAAGATCTGTTTCATAGAGTCTTGAAGCACATTAATCAGCTCTCCATGCGCGATGCGATGCATTCTCACACAAACGCACACAATGCTCTTTCTGCTGCATTAATTTGGATAATGATGGCCTCACAAGTCTGCTCTCTGTGTGGGTCTGGATTATGACTTCCAGATGAGCTCTTGCTTCACACATGTGCAGATGTATGAAGTAAGCATGCTCATGAGATGTGTGTGCAGCTATTCATGACGTTTGTGTGCTTTCTGTGGCTGTTCCTGTCATGGATATTCATTAGTTAAGAGTGTGGGAATAATTTTTGAGCCCTATTTATATTAGGTGTCTTTAAGTACTATATACTTCAATAATTGTTAGGATCAATGTACTTATTGTGTTGATATTACATTGCAAAACACTTGTGCTGCTATTGAGGTGGATACGGGTAAGGTTAGGACAGGTTTGGTGGTATGTGTAGGTTTAAGGGTTGGAAAAGGGGTGAACAATGTGATTATAGATGGAATTAATTACATGCAGGGGTTTTTAATATAAGTACAATGTAAAAATGTGTATGTACACAATAAGTGCATTGTATAAAATGACTCATTTAAATGTTAGCACATAGTAGTTATAGACACTTAAAATCCTTGTTGGGTCCAACTTTATGTTATGAGCTACATACTGGCAATATCAGAAGGCTGACTCACTAAACGAAACACTTTGCGTGTCGTTTGTATGGCATTCCTGAGAGCAGCTGAGGGCATGGGAATCACTGGATGTCAGAGACAGTTAGTCATCAGTCTGATGGTCTTGTGATGTTGTGTGAACATGCCTTCATGACTCTGAAGTGATTGGTCACAGCTGTGGTCCTCATGCTTTGTGTGTGTAGGGCACTGCGCTGGACTGTGACTTTGGCGATGGGCAGCTGTACAGTGCGCAGTGGCTGGACGGGTCATCAGTGAACTGCAGTGGAGTGACCGTAAGTTCATCCGATAGCAACACTTACAGCAGCTGTCAGTGATAACATGTTTGATTCAAATGCTCACATGCTCACATGCATGTCTGACTCAGACACATTCACGTAATAAAAAAATAAAAAAGGCAATTGTGACTTTTTATCTCACAATTCTGAGGGGGAAAAAATATGAATTACAGATTATAAACTCAGAATTGCGAGAAGTAAAGTCAGAGTTGATAGATATTAACTTGCAATTGTGAGAAAAAATGTCAGAATTATGAGATAAAAAGTTGCACTTACCTTTTTTATTTTTTAAATAAACAAGCTTCCATGTTTGTAACTGAAACTCAGAACTTTGATTTTTACAGATGAATAAAAGTGTTTCATATGTTTGTGCAGCTAAAAACTACAATGTGGAGCAAGATATTCCATCTGAACCTGCGGAGACGAGGAACCACCACATATATAGATAGTCCAAAGCCAATGACAGGTATCAGCACGCTCACACACACACACACACACACACACACACACACACACACACACACAAATAACAGACGTTTCACTGGTGTTCTTAAGGAAATGTATTAAATCCAGCAGAAGCACGTATAGTTTTCACAGTTGTGCTGAGCATGTGTCTCGTCACCATCAGACTGTCTGTTCACTCACACTGACTCATCAGAGCACACACACACACACACACACATATGTTGGGTTTCCATGTTTTATGGGGAATTTCCATTGGCATACTGGTTTATATACTGTACAAACTGTATATTTTATCCCCTAATCCTAACCCTACCCCTAAACACAACTCTCACAGAAAATGTCTCTCTGGTTCCCTGAGAAGGAGAATAAGATGCTGCGTCTTGGTGTTGAATGCCATCAGCATCACCGGTGTCTGAAACATGTGTAAACACACCAATATTCGTTGGCACACAGCAGTCCATGACGTCACATGTGGAGCGCCCACAAGTATAAAAGTGCGCATGTCCAGTTACAGCATGTCCAGATTGTGTTCACACATGCTGTTTTAGAGCGCACTGGTCATTTCCCATATCAGTAACACTGCTGTTCACTGTGGTGCACTGTAGTTTGATTATGCTGTCATGTGCTCTTATAAACAACATTTTCACAAGGGCTTCAGTGGACAGATTTTGAATGTGTTCATGTGTGTGCAGTGGAGGTGTACAGCTGTGGTGCGGGGGACAGTGACTGCTCTCAGTGTCGGGGCCGTGAGACGCAGGGTCACATGTGCGTCTGGTGCCATAACGACTGTCGTCAGCGAGACCAGTGCCAGACCATCACTGCACACTGCCCAAATCCTCAGATCCAGAAGGTGAGACTGACACAAACACACAATAACAAAGACATAGCAAAGAAAAATCATAAGTGAGATCATGAACAGCAGTGAGGATGGATGGAGAATTCAAGAGATGAAAATCCAGTCAATATTTACTCAGCCTGCCGTTGAAGCTGTGTGACCTTCTTTCATTTTCTAGGCAAGAAACAAGACATAATTTTAATATTTGAGCAAAAAACGAAGGCCATATGGCTTAAGAGCAACAGCAGGTTGAGTAAATAAAGACTGAACTGAACTATTCCTTAAGGTTTCAGAAAAAGCTTCAACAATGTCTGAATTGTGCTCAGATTTGTCTAAAGTCTGCAAGCTCAATATGAACTTGTGAAACATTTATCTCAATATCTGAGCACTCATGTCAATGAAACCAAAAACTTCAGCGCTTAAGGACTATAAATTGCTGTCTCATGTGACGCAGGTCACATGGTCAAGTTTAGTCATATTTTTTTTAGGTTGGTGAGTTATGTGACACACACATCAAATGTGCAGTTATAAGTTGCCAGTGTAAACCACTAGTCTTTCATTCTATTGTTCTATAACCAGCTGACACATTAGAAACAACAGAAGGATTGGTTTGGGTTCGCAGAGACATAAACAAACATGATTTAACAGCACAGTATATTACGCCATAGTGCTTCTGACCCACATTCCCTGAACAATTCATCATGACACAGAGATGAGACAGAGATACTGCTGATCCACAATGAATGAGGTCAGAAAGTGCTTGGAAACAGACAGGAGAAAAGAGAAGCAATGGAGTGACTGTGCTTGTGTTGCAAGAATCCTCAGATGTAGAGCAAAGGTTCAGTACGAATCCGCTGCACAAACACTCATCGGCCTCTTTCATCTTTCATTTAACCATAACCATTTGCAGCAGATCTAAGATGATGTTCATTTTGTCAGATGTCGGATAGGTATTAATGCTACCCGGCTGTGACAGTTATCACTCACTTTCTGCAGTTTTTATGGTTAACCTGTTTTACAAAGTAAAGTCTGACCATAATAAGCAATTAACTATCATACAATGTAATAAGAGAAGTGTTAATATAAACCAAAATTAGTGAGTGAATGAATCTCGATTAGGCCCTGTCCCAAATGTTGTACTAGATGTCATTTCAGGTTTCACAAGACAACGTTAATTTTGAGAAAATGAAATGCTGGATTTCATGACAAAACACTGTTACGCTTAAATGTGTTTTGTACAGCCATTGCATTCCATTGTAAATTCATGACGTCATTTTGTGCACAAAATTCTAAACCAAAAACAACGAATGAAAGTTAGTTTCATTTCGGTGACGTTCTGTGAATGCATTTTTCATTTTGTGGATAACTATGGAAGCTTGTTTCCACCACAGAATAAAATAAAAGGTAAAATGTTAATATCACACAATTTATACTTTATAACTTGTAATTCCGATTTTATTTTACAACCCGAATTCTGGAAAAGTTGGAATGTTTTTTACATTTTAATAAAATGAAAGCTAAAAGACGTGCAAATCACATGAGGCAATATTTTGTTCACAATAGAACATAGATAACATAACAAATGTTTAAACTCAGAAACTTTACACTTTTATCCACTAAATGAGCTCATTTCGAATTTGATGCCTGCTACAGGTCTCAAAAAAGTTGGCACGGGGGCAACAAATGGCTGAAAAAGCAAGAAATTTTGAAAAGATTCAGCTGGGAGAACATCTAGCAACTAATTAAGTTAATTGATATCAGGTCTGTAACATGATTAGCTATAAACGGGATGTCTTAGAGAGGCAGAGTCTCACAGAAGTAAAGATGGACAGAGCTGTGAAAGAGTGCGTAAAAAGATTGTGGAATACTTCAAAAACAATGTTCCTCAACGTCAAATTGCAAAGGGTTTGCAAATCTCATAATCTACAGTGAGTAACATCAGCAAAAGATTCAGAGAAACTGGAGAAATCTCTGTGCGTAAGGGACAAGTCCGGAGACCTTTATTGGATGCCCGTGGTCTTCGGGCCCTCATACGACACTGCATCACTCATCGGCATGATCGTGTCAATGACATTACTAAATGGGCCCAGGAATACATCCAGAAACCACTGTCGGTAAACACAATCCGCCGTGCCATCTGCAGATGCCAACTAAAGCTCTATCATGCAAAAAAGGAAGCCATATGTGAACATGGTCCAGAAGCGCCGTCCTGTCCTGTGGGCCAAGACTCATTTAAAATGGACTGTTTCAAAGTGGAAAAGTGTTCTATGGTCAGACGAGTCCAAATTTGACATTCTTGTTGGAAATCACGGACGCCGTGTCCTCTGGGCTTAAGAGGAGGGAGAGCTTTAAGCGTGTTATCAGCATTTCGTTTAAAAGCCAGCATCTCTGATGGTATGGGGGTGCATGAGTGCATACGGTATGGGCAGCTTGCAGATGCTACACTATGGTAAACATTCTCCCATCCCAACTATTTTGAGACCTGTAGCAGGCATCAAATTTGAAATGAGCTCATTTTGTTCATAAAATTGTAAAATTTCTCAGTTTAAACATTTGTTATGTTATCTATGTTCTATTGGGAATAAAATATTGGCTCATGTGATTTGAAAGTCTATTAGTTTTCATTTCATTCAAATTTAAAAAAACATCCCAACTTTCCAGAATTCGGGTTGTATATTTAAATCAGAATTGCGAGTTATAAACTCTGAATTGCAAGATATAAAGTCAAAATTGGCAAGAAATAACAGAAAACACCTTTCGTGGACAAAATTCACCCAGCAACATGAGATGCATTTCATAATTCTTTCGCAAAACTCTCAAATCTTGACTCTGTACCTGTATGCAAGCAGAGTTATGCAACTTTATATTGGCTGGATGAAATATATACATTTCTTTTGATGTTTGTGGCTGCAGTGCATGAAGCACAATGGATACATGTCTTGTAGTTATAACTAGTTGAAATAAAAACTCTCTTCAAAGCATGATGCAAATTCAGTCTGAAGAAACCGTGAGTGTCCTAGTTTGCCTCAAACTTGTTTTCTGCATTTGAATGTTTTTAAAAACAGCCTGTGCTTTCTGTCCTCTATATTCACACTTTCTCTTTGTGTCTCTGTCTCTCACATCGGTAAGGGGTGTAAATGAAGAGAACAGCAGGTAAAATGACGCGAACTGAGACTCATTACACAGTTCAGTGATAATTATCATGTCAGGAGTGTTTACAGGCCTTCACAGAAGTGCTGCTTTACAGGTTTTAAATTTGCAGATGTTTCTTTACATATATCCTACTTTGGTGGTTTGTGAAATTCAGTCTTTTTCATGCAATACTCTGCTATAGGACTGTCTGTCTTTGTGATGAAACAACTTTTTGACAACGAAGGTCTTCTTCTTCCGCTTTTGAGTCCATGGCAGCCCATAGAATGGCTTGCGAGTAAATTATGAAATTTGGCACACAGATAGAGGACAGTCTGAACATTAACCACAGCAATTTTAGAGTTTCTAACTCAATCCCTCTAGCGCCACCAACTGTCCAAATTTGCGCTTACCTTTATGTTAATAACTGTTGAACTGCAAGGACTAGAAACAAAATAATTTTTTCCTCTGATACAAATGCATTTTTTTCAGACCATGCTGACAAAAAGCTTTTTGATAACACCAACCATTCTCGAATAACACGTGAACGAATTCGATAAAGAGCACGCCAAATTGGATGCAAGGCTATATCTTCGCAACGCTTTAGCGTATTGAGACGAGTCTTGGTACATGTCATCACAAGCATGATCTGAGGCTACATGCAGCATTTCGTCACAGCGCCACCTACTGGTCAAGAGATATGGGAAATGGCTAATTTTGCTGAAAAATTTCTGAACGGTTTGCCATAAAATCATAAAACTGTTCTCTTTAAGTTCAGTGCGGCATATGTGTCAAATAAAACCAAATTTTCCCATATTGACCATTTTGAATTTTGTAGTAAAATACTGTATTTTATGAACACATTACCGTATTGTTACAAAACTTGTTATGTGTCATCAGGACGATGCCCTGAACGTACTCAAAATGTTTTTGTGGTCAAAATTTATAATGAAATTTAAAAAAATGCTATTAGTGTCTGATTACTTTTGCCTATTTTAATGAAACTTTAATGATAGATTTCTTGAGTCATACCAAGAACAAGTGATTCCAATTTTGCCATATTCAATCGAACTTGTTGTCCGCCTCTTTGAATTTCTTTTAAAAACTTACTTTTTCAAAATCCTCCTAGTCCAATTTTCACCAAAATTGTCTCAGATCATCTTCAGACCATGCTGGCAAAAATTCGTTAAAAGCTTTTTGATTGACCAAACCATTCTCGAATGACACATCAACAAACCAGAAAGCTGATTCTTTGGCATACTGACACCAAACTTTGCATTGTCTCCTCACACTGACCACACAACACCAATTTGGCAACAGCGCCACCTATGGGTCAAAAGTGATAAGCAATTCAATCATATTACAAGTAGTTGTATTTGTGATTTTTCAGCCATTTTGCCTAAAATAATCTAAAATGTCTTGTCTAAGTTGCTCTGACGCTCCCAGCCATGCTTGCAGAACTCATCAAGCTTTTTTTTTTAGCTTGGCCCCTTAATTGTTGCTTGCAGCTATAATTTGTTATTGAAACTAGTGGTCTACTGACATTTGTTTCTTGCTAACACCAGTATCGCAAGAGCAGGGTGCTGATTTATACATAATACAGTTTAAAGTAAAGATGAATTGAATGAATGAAACACTTAACATTTCTTCATAATTCACAAAAAGTGTGCTTGATGCATTGTGTGCTTGCATTGTAGTTCATACAGTTGTTTATCTCCAGACAAACACAATCACACACTTGTCAGTGATAATGACAGCATTACTGTGGCTCTGGCATCATTTCAAGCAGTTGAAAAAAACTTCTCTTAGAATTGTGATCATAATGAAGACATGCAACTGAATGTAAATGTGTCTGTGAGGACAGATGGTGGAGAAACATTGGCCTAGTGTTTTCATGATCATAGTGCTCATGTGAAAAGCACAAGTTTGGCTTGTTTCATTTCCTTATCCTGTTCGGCCCTCTTCACCTCCTCCTCCCTAACTTCCTGTCGTCTCACTGCGGACACTGTTGATGAAAGAGACGCAAAAACCACTGAAGCTGTTCTGTGTCTCTCTCTGTCATTCTTCTCTCATTACTCAGACTTCAGTTTTAACCCACAACAGTGGATTCGGCTCAGACACTCATTTCAGTCCTACAGAAACACACAAAACAACACTTTACAACAAGATTCCATTTGTTAGCATTAGTGAACTGCATTAGTTAACATGAACTGACATTGAACAACACTTCAACAGCATTTATTAATCTTAGTTAATGTTATTTCAGCATTTACTAATACACGATTAACAGTTTTTTTTAACTAATGTTAACAAAGATGAATAAATACTGTAACAAATGTAATGGCTTATTGTTAGTTAATGTTAGTTAATGCATTAACTAATGGGACCTCATTGTAATGTGTTACCATTTTTTTAAAATGCACTTATTCACCCTAAATACATTAAAAAGTGATACAGTATTTGGTAACACTTTAGTATGGGGAACAATTCTCACTTTTAACTAGTTGCTTATTACCTTGCATGAATTTTGGTTGTTTATTAGCACATGTTAATGCTTTATTCTGCATGAATTTATTCTACATCCCTTAATCCTACCCAATACCTAAACTTAAAAGCTACAACAACTACCTTACTAACTAGTATTAAGCAGCAAATTAGGAGTTTATTTAGGCAAAAGTCATAGTTAATAATGAATATGTGTTCCCCATACTGAAGTGTTAACCTGGACAAACGTAGAAAAGCAGTAAATTGCAGAATTTCACATTTAGTGCCGATTTTCTGCATGAAATACTTCACAACATCATTAATGTACAGTTTATCTGTGTGTCACTCCTTCATTTACCATTTGATTTCTCTCCAAGATCCTCACTAGACAGCATAACCATAATGGGTGTTTTGTGGAATAGCAAATGTATATGTTTAAGAATAAAGATATACATGAGCAGATTACACATCATTTAATGAATATTAGAATGATTTCTGAAGGATCATGTGACACTGAAGACTGGAATAATGATGCTGAAAATTCAGCTTTGATCACAGGAATAAATTACACTTTACTATATATTCACATAGAAAACAGCTATTATAAATTGTAATAATATTTCACATTTTTACCGACTTATTTATTTTGACTGATAGTGTACATTAGAAACGTGTGTGTGTGTGTTTAAGGTGGAAAGATTGTTTATGAGCAAAGGTTTAGTCTGTTTAGTCTGAACCTCTGAATGGCTTACCCAAACCATAATGAACATAAACATTTTAACCATGTTAGGTTTATAATAACTGTACCAGCAGGATTTCAAAATAAACCATGAGATGAGCTTCCCACTCACTACTGCTACATTCGAGCTCTTTGTAAAGTTTTGTGTGAAAACTTTACACAAAAACTTCTGTGTAAAAATCTGCAGTTAGTGGATTGTACACGCGTTCATTCACCTGTGCTTGTTTATCTGAATCACGCCGTCATTCCTCAGTGATGATCTGTCTGTGCAGATTGAGCCGCTGACAGGGCCGCTGATGGGCGGGACGCTGCTCACGGTGCAGGGCAGGAATCTGGGACACAGTGCTGATCTCGTCAACGTCTCCATCGGGGATGTTCCCTGTAAACTACTGCCTCAGTACTACACTGTTTCAGTCAAGTAAGTTCACACACGATGCAAACCGAAAAGTGTTTTTTTTTTCTTGGTTATGCAAACATTCCATTTTGTCATGGCATTCCAGCGTTACTTTTGATTGTTCTCTGAACGTTCTGAAACAAGTAGTAACATTCAAAAATGTTAGACGAATGTGTTTTGGGTCATGACCTGCCGTTTGATGTCAGGCGTGTTTGTGTGTCGCTACAGGTTGGTTTGCGAGACTGGTGCATCGTGGGAAAAGAAGAGTGATCATGTTACAGTGAGCGTGGCCGGTAACGCAGTGGGTGTTTCAAAGGACACATTCTCCTTTGTGGTACGTTCAAGCCTTTTGTTCTCTGTTCGTGTTTTAGTTTGTTCTTTTTCACACCCTCGGATTGATGATCTTCTCTTGCATTCACCCTTTTGTCTTCATCCTGATTTATTTTCCCATCACACCCTTCGCTGTGCTTTAGACCACCCTCGCATGAGGCTGCTAACAGATACAGAACATTTTCACCCAATGTTTGCATGATATGATGGCGTGTTTGAATGCATGAACTGAGAGCAAAGACAATACGCTCTCTAGATCAGCTTGATTCACTTATAATGGCCATTGTGAACTTCAGGTTCCTTTTGTTTTGTCTGAGAGTTTCTGGGCTGATGTCATTTTCACATGGCATTGAGAGATACTGTGGTTTGTTTTAAAATGAATGTGAAAGAACGGAGTGTGATTTGGTGCTACTCAGCAGATCAGATTTCCTGCACAGATTTCAGGGGAAAATCTGTGGAAAGTTGGTCGAATGTATTAAACAGAGCTGAGAGCAGCCTACTGGATAACTGAGCTTAAACTGGAACATGGTTTGTTACTGGTCCAACATTGACTATCACCCAGCTAACAGGGAACATTCTCAGAAAGTCTGGCAAAAGTTCTCTCAAAGTATAACCAAGAAACTGGACGTTTTGAACTGTCAGAGAAAAATAACGTTTTCATAACTTAATGGGAATGTTACCAAAACGTACTTAAAAAATCGAATGCTTTTCTTAAGCCCTACTCGGTAATTGTTTCTCACGTGGACATCTGTCAAAATAAATTTGCATGGCACCTCGGTGATGAAACTTCTGTATTCGGATGTTGATGTATTCATGGTAGAGGAGTTTTGTGGAAGTTTTGTGGAAGCGTGTGCTGCTCACGCGGCCAGTTGCATGATTGTCTGCTTTGAATAAAATGCCACGCTTGGAATAAAGAGAATAAATTCATATGAAATGTAATAATAATATCATATTTATTATTTGATTATTTAAATCTCCTGTTAGACGCGCTTTAGCCTATAGTTTAAATGGTTTTGTCTTGCATTTTATCTCAAATATGTCATTTTAAAAATGGGGAATTTAGCGGAAATAAGTTAAAGCAGCCTCTTATTTAGAGTACATGAGTTAAACATGTATGTTTTTAATGTAGTTGTATATAATAGGCTACATATTTAAAAATGTTATTGCACACCTGCTGCCAGAATAAATGCCCATTTGTGCTTTATTTCCCTTTTTCATTTTTGTTTTTAACATCTTCCCGCTGCTGTTGCGGAACAGTGATGAAATACTGTTCTTGTAAATACTTTACAACATTTCCGTAATAAATCTTTAAAATGCGTGCAATTAACAGTGAAGCTCAACACTTATCATACGGTGTTCAGCAGTGGCCAAAAATGTGGATTCATTGTACCTGACATTACCACATGACCAGGAGGTAATTCGGTCAGGGATTCTGACATGGGTGATGGGATAAAAACACCGACATTCTGGATTCGGACGGCAATAAAATCACAGACAACCCCCTGTAAATGGTGAAAATACCTTACATCCCCCTGAGAAACAATCTGAATAGGGCTTTACTTCGTATTTTTGTCTTGTTTCCAGTCCAAATATCTAAAAATTCTTAAATCAAGATGCATTTAGGCAAGTAAAATTACATAAGATATGATGTCTTGTTTTCTGAAACAAATAAATAAATCAAAATGAAGTGAGTTTTTGCTTGAAACAAGCAAAAATATCTGCCAATGGGGTAAGAAAAATCATCTTGTTTCCATTTGAATTGAGATTATTTTTCTTACCACACTGGCAGATCATTTTTCTTGTTTTGATATCTTATGCCATTTCACTTATCTAATAAATACATCTTGATGTAAGAACTTTTATATATTTGGTCTGGAAACAAGACAAAAATACTAAGAAAGGAAAGCGTTTTTTCAGTGAACATATTTTTGTTAGCTTGGCAGCTTGGACCAGTTTATTACTAACTGGAAACCATCCACCATGTTCCAAACATATCCTGCAGACAGTTGAGTATCATAATGGGTCAAACATAAAGTTACAAACCAAAAGACTACTTGGGACTGGTTTAGGTGAGAAATGGAGCTGGAGCAGAACTAGAAAACATGGATGAAAAGTTATAAAAGAGGAAAGTTCGGATCATTCCCCGAGGAATCATTCCTCCTCCAAAGCTCCTTCCTCAAAACTTTAGCCCACTCGCCGAGCTTAGGAAACATCTGTCTGAGCGACACACACACTTACACTTTAATATCCTCCCCTCGACCCTTCACCTCCACAGGATATGATGTCATGGTTTGAGTGGAGTGTTGCAGACATGTGTGTGCGTTTTGTGTTCACATGTGTAGTGCTGACGTTCACTCTACATGCCACATTACTTCTGAATGACATGCTAGTTTAAACTAACCTTCCACAACTGTTTATGTGATCAGAGCTGCTGCACGCTGACTTTATCAACACAGCTTTAGATGTTTAACAGTCTGGAACCTGAATATTTAAATGTGCTACCTCTAATTTACTATTATGACACCTTCCTAATGGAAAACACACACTGCTTAAAGTGGTCTTTGGAAGTTTAGTTGCTGGGATGGTTGACCTTCTGGCAAAAGCCTGTCATATTTTGCTGTATTTTGAAAAATAGTAGCTGATTTGTTACTGGTCCAAGAAGGTCTACCAGCTCTTACCAGTTCAGTAAGCCAGATCTTGCACTAGATTGAACCATAGTTTGTTTTTTATACTTTTAATAAGTTTTTTCTCTGTCCTCAATGACACAGGAGCCCAAACTCCAGAAGTTCATGCCATGGCAGGGTCCTCTTGCCGGAGGAACTAGACTCACCATCCACGGCGAGTTCCTGGATGCTGGATCCACCGTTAACGTCAAGATCAACAGGACTCAAAACTGCAGCATCTTCATGTGAGTGTGTTCACAGTGTTTCATATTTTATTGATATATCATTAGGGATGTAACGATACACTCATGCCATGATTCGTTTTGATTCACGATATTCATCTAACATTACACTCTAAAAAATGCTGGGTTAAAAACAACCCAAGTTGGGTTGAAAATGGACAAAGCCAGCGATTGGGTTGTTTTAACCCAGCGGCTGGGTTAAATGTTTGCCCAACCTGTTGGATAGTTTTATTTAACCCAAATAATGTTTAAAAATTACTGTATTTCTTGCTTAAAATGAACCCAAAATATGTTGGAAATTTACATTTATTAATATGTTTAATAAACAAACATTTATTAATACTTTCTTTGAATAATATTTAAACAATAAACATTTATTAAATTGCTTATTAATCAATGCTCATCTTTTTGATTATTATTGTTGCCTCTAGTAATTATGAGTCTGATTTTTAATTTCCAACCTATTTTGGGTTCATTTTAAGCCAGACATATAGTAATTTGTAAACAATTGTTGGGTTAAATAAAACTACCCAGCAGGTTGGGCAAACATTTAACCCAACTGCTGGGTCAAAACAACCCAATCGCTGGGTTTGTCCATTTTCAACCCAACTTGGGTTGTTTTTAACCCAGCATTTTTTTAGAGTGTAAAATTCAGATAAAATTAAATGTTTTTTTTTTTTTTCAAATTATTATTTCTAACACTATATCCTAATCAGAAGTGATGTGATAAGATTCCAGCGAGCAGTTTGTCTGTCCACACCAGACGTAACACGACTATGAGACGCCACAAATCAATCAAAAATCACAGCCAATCAGAAGAGCGTGTGGGCGGAGTCTCTCTGCAAGCCCACTGCACTCGCAATCAAATAATCAAGTTCATAAATATGACACCATTTTAACATTATTAAAAGTACACAGTGACTGACTGACACCAGTGGGTCTCCAGGAGCAGGATTGAACACCTCTGTCATAGAATGCATTTGTTTGTTCACAGTTTGAACGTTCTTGTTTCCTTTCATTCACTTTCAAGATCTGAGGTGAATTATCTATTGTTGCTTTCAGTACGGCTATAAATGATATTCAAGCTCCTTAACACTTCTTTTGACATTAAATAAAACACAAAATCAGTACCTGAGATTATCATTGTCACACTTGTGTATGTTGTTGTTCCAGCCGATATCGACTTTTATATGTGAATCAGAACCTAAATTACATCTGTCTGAACTTTCATTTTGGGTGAACTATACACAATACCATATGGTCAGATTATCGTGTTGTGATATTTTGTGGCTCGATACGTTACACCCCTATATATCACATATCTCCCGTAATCTGCTGTGTGATTGTGCAGGCAGTCCAGTGAAGTCATCCAGTGTGTGATGCCTCCCGTTGCACTCGCAGAGGACGTGTCCGTATGTGTGGTGTTTGACGGCCGGCAATGTCTCAGCACTTCACCCAACTTCACATTCACCTATGAGAAAAACCCCACTATCAGTCAAATCAAACCCAACAAAAGCTACCTCAGGTAGGATGACACTTCTAGACACTTAAGTCTTGCTCTACTGTAGACTATATGCAGCTTACTGTTTTTAAATCGTAATATGTGAGCAGTGTATGCAGTGTAAACAGACAAGGAAAACTGTGTTTGATGTCATATATCATACATAGTATTATAGAGATGGCAGCAGGAATATTAGGCTGCTGTCACTTTAAGAGCTATACAGATCCAATACACTGTTACACATTCATGTTCTTTCTCAACTGTTTATGTTCACTTAAGACATTTGTGACTGTATTTACTGTCTGTTATTTGTCCGTTCAAAATGCGGAAAAGAACTCAGCTCAGTATAGCGCACTATTCAGTATGAGAGCTGTGCGCACGTTTTGGATGTGTGCGCAGCTAAGAAAAACAGCGTGCGAGTCTTCTTGTGCTTGAATGGTTTAAAATCACATTAAAATATTTTTTTCTGTGCTGCAAAGAAAGCCGCCTCTCATGCTGAATAGTGCACGATACTGAACTGAGTTCTCTTTCGTGTTGCCCTGGAACGGACAAATACTCACAAAAATACACTATATTGCCAAAAGCTTTGGGACACCTGCCTTTACGTGCACATGAACTTTAATGCCATCCCATTCTTAATCCGTAGGGTTTAATATGGAGTTGGCCCACCCTTTGCAGCTATAACAGCTTCAACTCTTCTGGGAAGGCTTTCCACAAGGTTTAGGAGTGTGTTTATGGGAATATTTTACCATTCTTCTACAAGCACATTTGTGAGGTTAGGCACTGATGTTGAACAAGCAGGCCTGGCTCACAGTCTCCGCTCTAATTCATCCCAAAGGTGTTCTGTCGGGTTGAGGTGTGCAGGCCTGTCAAGTTCCTCCACACCAAACTCACTCATCCATGTCTTTATGGACCTTGCTTTGTGCACTGATGCGCAGTAATGTTGGAACAGGAAGGGGTCATCCCCAAATTGTTCCCACAAAGTTGGGAGCATGAAATTGTCCAAAATGTCTTGGTATGCTGAAGCATTAAGAGTTCCTTTCACTGGAACTAAGGGTTCAAGCCCAACCCTGAAAAACAACCCCACACCATAATCCCCCTCCACCAAACTTTACACTTGGCACAATGCAGTCAGGCAAGTACCGTTCTCCTGGCAACCGCCAAACCCAGACTCGTCCATCGGATTGCCAGACAGAGAAGTGTGATTGGTCACTCCAGAGAACACGTCTCCACTGCTCTAGAGTCCAGTGGCGGCGTGCTTTACACAACTGCATCCCACGCCTTGCATTGCATTTGGTGATGTAAGGCTTGGATGCAGCTGCTCGGCCATGGAAACCCCTTCCATGAAGCTCTCTACGCACTGTTCTTGAGCTAATCTGAAGGCCACACGAAGTTTGGAGGCCTGTAGCTATTGACTCTGCAGAAAGTTGGCGACTTCTGCGCACTGTGCGCCTCAGCATGTGATTTTACATGGCCTACCACTTCATGGCTGGGTTGCTGTTGTTCCCAATTGCTTCCACTTTGTTATGATACCACTTACAGTTGACCATGGAATATTTCGCGAATGGACTTATTGCACAGGTGGCAACCTATCACGGTTCCACGCTTGAATTCACTGAGCTCCTGAGAGCGACCCATTCTTTCACAAATGTTTGTAGAATCGTCTGCATGCCTAGGTGCTTGATTTATACACCTGTGGCCATGGAAGTGATTGGAACACCTGAATTCAATGATTTGGAGGGGTGTCCCAATACTTTTGGCAATATAGTGTATGTCAAAATATCCCAGTAAACACAGTCACAGAGTATGGGTCTGCTTGCACTTGAGTGGTTTAAAGTCATATCAAATGCACACAAAGGAATCGATAAGAGGAATCAAAATTTTATAACAAGTATCCAATTCCTGAGCTTAAGTATCCGATTCCAGAATTGGAATTGATTTTTGATTCCCAACCCCATTCGCTACACTGGAAATGAAAGGCTGGCAAATGTAGTCCCAGCTAACAGGAAACATGATCAGAACATTCTTGCAAGGATCTCTTAAAGTTTTGAACAAACGTTCTTACCTAGTTCTGGGATGAAACTTTAGATGGCACAGGCTGATAGGTCTTCAACTCATTTGGTAGTGATCACATCATTTATTTATACATCGTTCATAGGAACGTTACCAAAATATTCTTAGAACACATTTTTGTTAGCTGGGGTAACATTGATATTGCATACTCTTCGCAATACAGGCTACGTACTGTAGAATTAGCATGAGTAGTATGTTAGTATGCCATTCCAAACACAGACTTTTCCTTTGGCTTGCAGTACATGTCACATAGATCTTTCTTCCTCTGTTTTAATATGTATTTCTCATGGGACGGTGTTAGTGGTGGTCGCAATATCTACATCACTGGATACGGCTTCAATCTGGTGCAGTCGGCCATGATGGAGGTGAAGGGAATCGGACTGACGGTGAGAAATAATGCCTTTTCATTGATTAGAGATCAAAGTTTGTGCACTCATTCATGTCAAGTCAAGTCCATTGCTTTATACAATACAGATTGTTTCGAAGCATCTTCACAGTGCTAAACAGGAAAATAACAGAATCAATGATGCAAACTTCATCAAATATGAGACACAAGCAGCTCAACAGAACACAATAGTGTTATTCAGATCAATTCAGTTCAGGTTTTGTTCTCATCTGATTGTGTCAGTGCAGTCAAATCAGTAATATTACTGAATATGAATGTCTTTCATGTGGTCGTCATTTCTCCAGAACTGCTCGTGTGTGTCGTCCACTCTGATGGTCTGTCAGTCTCCTGCGGCGGGTCAATCCCAGCCTACCACGGCTCACTTCTACCTCAATGATGTGCTGTACAGAGGAGAGGAAGCGTCTCCATCAGACCAAGGGCTGGATGAGGACGAGGAGCCTCACGCTGATTCCTTTCACTTTGACTATGTGGAGGATCCACAGTTCTATACGGCCAACAAAGAGAAACTCATCAAACATCACCCTGGAGAGCCGCTCATCCTCGTGATCAATGTAAGTGTGCGTGTGGATGATCTGCCCAAAAACACAGAGCGCATGTTAAGGCACCATTGATGGTAGTTTGCCTTCTAAGATGCCTAGTGAACTAATAAACCAAATGTACTAACAAAACATTTTTAGTTTTGTCTTGAGTGAAATTCTACTTTCATATTATAGGTAATTTATCTTTTGTTTATGGTTAAGTTAAGCTGTAAGCAGCCAAAAAAATATTATAACAACCGGTGTTGGGGAAAAGTTACTTTTAAAAGTAAAGCGTTACGATATTGCATTACTCCCTAAAAAAGGTAACTAATTCTGCTACTTAATTACTTTTTATGGTAATTTACATTACTTTTGCATTACTTTTTCTCACATGGGCTGGGCTTGCTTGTTTGTTTTAGAATAACAAAAAAACAAAAGTTCTATTTTTTGGCAAATGTAAAGGCCCTTTCACACCAAAAGTGAAACGATGAAGCCTCAGGCTGAAGGAAATGCAGATTCACGCCTGTACTAGGGCTGGGAAATATAATAAAAGTCCACAAATACCCTATGGTCTGCCATGACAAAAGTAGTTAAGCATTTCTCTCACACACACTCTCTCTCACTCTGTGTAAGTATTGGGAAAGTCCAGAGCTGTGTGGCGGGATGTTGAGAGTCAGACAGGAAGTAGCTAACAGGCACAGCAGAGCGAGGGAGTTTTATTTTCATTCTCTCCTAAAGAATTGGGGAGGAAGGAAGGAAGGATGAAGAGCTGAAGCCAGTGTCTGTGTGTTTGCCATCAAAGTATGTAGTTAATTATCAAAGGATGTTTAGTTGTTCATGTTTTTGTTACACTATTGGTGCTTTTCCACTGCATGGGACGGTTCAGTATGGAACGGTACGGTACGGCTCGCTTAAATAGTACCACCTCTGTTGAGGTTCCAAGCATCCATACCAATACTAAATGTGACGTGTAAACACTGCAGACCACTGATTGGTCAGAAAGAATCGTCACTACCAGCGTCATTGGATTTGAAACACAAGACACCAAACCCGCTAGATTTAAATAGTCAGTAACAGCCACCGCAGTATCATTTGTTCGCGAAACGACTTGCTTTAAATGACCGTCACACGCAACTTGAAAAAAGAAATGGCTGTATCATGGTCAGTAGACAAGGTGGTAGATGAGGAGTGGATCCACAGCAGTAAAGGTGGTGCAACTATAATGATCAGTCTATAATCCCACTCAATTTGAAGCGGTACTAAACTGCAATGGAAAAGCAAACCGAAAGTAAGCAAGCCAAGCCATACCGAGCCCAGCCAAGTTGTTCCACGCAGTGGAAAAGCACCATATGACATAAACAGCCATGATGAGCGACAGAACATTCTGTCAATCACTTGGTTTCTATTTCCACTGTGAAATACTGGACAAAACATATCTGTATATTTAACATCATACACACATACTCACAAATCTAGACACAGAGTAACAATCTTTGTGTTTGTCTGTCAGAAAGGGCCAAGCGAGCTGGACCTGACACTGGACGAATACTCAGTGACGATTGGTTCAGACCTCTGTGACATCACCTTCCATAACGAGCAGCTGTTCCACTGCACCATCAACAGATCACTGAGCGCCAGCACTGGAGATCTGCCTGTCACTGTGAGTTCAGCCACATTCAGCACATGCAGCGCTGCCCTTCACTGCAGCATCAAACTATTGTTCCAGGTTCAGGAAGTTTCAGGTTGCACATGTAACCATGGTTCCCTGAGAGGGGAACGAGACGCTGCATCCCCTTGCCATACTTCCTGCATGCCTGGGAGCGGCTTGCTTCAGACTATCAGAAGCTGATGCTGTTGTTTTGCCAGCTTCCCTTTATAGCTTCCGCGTTACTCCGTTACACGTCACGAGGTAAGCAGTACCAATCAGGATTGGATTAGTTGCACACGTGCTTCAGACGCAGTCATGCAGAGGTGTTCCCCAAAATGCCATAATTGGATGCAGCAACTCGTTCCCTTCTCAGGGAACCATGATTACATGTGTAACCTGAGACATTTTGTTAGCTGGGTCAGTGTTGTTTTTGTTTCCATACAATGAAAGTCAGTGTGCTCCAGAGTTGCTTGCACTCCAACATCCTTCAAAATATCTTCATTTGTGCTCTATAATGGTCGTTTTGGGGTGAACTGTCCATTTAATACATTCAACTTTTAAAATAAAAATTTACAGTTTTTCCATAATTCATTTTATAAAACGGTTAGTTCCAATACTTGATTCTGATTGGTCAATAGCTGTGTTTTATTCACGATAAAACACGACTATGACTGCTTCACCCGAACGGTTCTGTGTATGACAACACAACACCCTTAGCAACCACTCTTAGCAATGTAAACTGTTTGTTCTCAGTTAGTATTGTTCACTGAAGCTTACTGTATTATGTAGAAGAGTACTGAGAGAAAGAGATCGAGTGAGCGAGTTTATTACCTGCATTCAGATTTAGCATATTCCTTCAGATCAGTCCTATGTTCATAATAAAAAATCTGTTTAAATGTCTATCTTGTCCTTTTAACAGTTAAGGGGTTTTACCGTGACTGACAGCGCTAGTCAAAGCATTTGTCAGTTGCGTTTTGTTCCGTGTTCACAACAATTCAGTCTTTTCAATGTAAAAGTCTTCGCTACTGACTGACACACTTATAAAGACAGTCTTTGCCGCCATCTAATGGCGTAATAATGTAACTTCTGTTGCTGTTCACGGTCAGGGACTATTTTTTTCCAGCGGAAGGAAGGCTTTTAGTGAATGTTTACTTCATGAAAGTTGCATTGATAAATTTTTTGGGTTTTAATATTTGTATTGTGTGGTAACCATTTTATAAAAGCAATAAGGTACTCGTATAGTGCATAAGTCACGGCTGAAGGGGTTAACAACACCCTTCAGCCATGACTTATTCATGATACAGCACAGCCTCTCGTAACTTATTGCTTACATAGAACAGAAATGAACATTAACCATGTTTATTAAATGCTATTGTTCAGTGTTAGTTCATGTTAATTATTATACTATGTTAATGTTCATATTGAACGTTTTCAGTTTGTGTAAAGTGTAGTAGCTGTTGTAGTTTGGTTATGAGTATCTTGTATCGTGGTAATCATGAAGCCTTGCATGCACTGCTGCTTTTTTGCACTGTTACAAGACTCAAGGAAACAGTCGCCCTGTGGAAAGAAAAACTTCACATGCTGCAAACTCACTGTGACCTACAGACTGTTACTGGAACCTGAAATCTCTTTATTATGTGTGACTCACACACCCACATCAGCCTTATCAGTGTGCTGTATCTAACGTTAATCACATGGAGGATGGCGCGCTACCAGCGTAACCATCACTGTTCATCACTTTATACTTTATCTCCTCATCAGTATCGTTCTCTCTCGGCCACTGGAACACAGTTTAAAGCAGCACTGGAATTTTTCTCTGGCCTGGTGGACGACCTCAACATCAAGCATAAAAACAAGAGTTAATCAAGCTCCTGAACCGCCCTGATTCCAACGTGCTTGTTTTCATGTCTGAATTCCCTGTTCCTTTGTTTGGTCTGATTGTGAAACACACACACACAGCTATATTTAACACAGCCGGAGCACTGCATGACATAGCCAAGGGCCAGTCTGAGGGCCAATGAAGCATACAGAGCGGGTTCCAAACACTCACGCACGTTGTTTCACGGGAACGGGAGGTTGTATGGAATTGCATTCTGGCCATTTTTCCATGTTTTATTAACAGGACAAATGGTGAAAGACTAGAAACCACATGATTAGGAAACGATTCTGTCATCTTTTACTCACCATCATGTTGTTTCACGACTTTATTTGATCTGTGGAACACATGATAAGATATTGTAAAGAATGCCTGAGCTGCTCTTTTCCAAACAGTGAAAACTTATAGTGAACAGGGCATCATAAAAGAACTTGTCTTAGGGCTGGTTCATACAGAACACGTTTCTACTGTTCAAAATGCGAGACGCAGGACAGTAGAACTTTTAACTTGTCATGTTTTTAGAATGGCTTGTCATGTGTGATGCACTGCAAAAGACGAGAGATGCACGTCCGTCTAGCATGTTTACATAGAAACACAATGGAAAAGTACCACTGTGGTACTTTTTCGTCTTTTTATCTTCCTCCTTTTCTTTTCTTTTTTTTCTACAGCACCTTCCTAGCCATTATTGATTATTTTGCATTGAAAATCTAAAAATGGACTATTGGATAATGGAAAGTTTTGATCTCTGGGAAAACACATGGTGATCAGCATGTATTAGTGTGTGAAATGTGAGAAACACAAGAGATGGCAGCGTCCAGAGAGACCAGATGATTTCATCAGTCATGGAGACTTTACACAGTAACAGCACTTGCCAACTATGAACAAGCTGCTTTGGCAGACACAGAATAGAATAGAATAGAATAGAATAGAATAGAATAGAATAGAATAGAATAGAATAGAATAGAATAGAATAGAATGCCAGATCTGCTTGTGTTCACACACTGACAATGATCTGTCATGACGGTCAGAAGCTCCAGCTTGATGATGATGATAATGAAGCTACATGCATGATGTTTTGCTCTTCTGCCGGTCTGTTCCAGGTGCGAGTGGGTCATTTCCATAAGGTCATAGCGAAGGTTCAGATGGGTGGAGGCAGTGAGCTGGCCATAGTGGTCTCAATCGTGGTCTGCTGTGTGCTGCTGCTGCTGTGCACTGTGGGTACGTCTGTATTCACTCTCTGCTGAAGCTCAAGATGCTCTTTAGATCAGGCATTTTCAATCTGTGTTCTGTGTAAAAATAGAGAGAAAAATAAATATTCTACTAGTGTATCTACTCTGAAAAACTAACATGATTAACACGTGTGTGTGTGTTCAGCACTGGTGGTTTACTGCACTAAGAGCCGCAGGGCAGAGCGGTACTGGCAGAAGACTCTGTTACAGATGGAGGAGATGGAGTCACAGATCCGTGAGGAGATACGCAAAGGTAACACACACACACACACACACACAATCCAGTGATGGACTGTTAGTTTTAGTAGCAGGAATCCCTCACGCATGTGAAGAGTGTGTGTTTATGTTCACATGTGAGCAGGGCCATCGGCAGAACGGAATGGGTGGGTGCATTTCGTTTTCATAGGGGGGCACACTTTTTATGATTTGATAAACAAGCATTCACCAAAACAGTAACAACCCATATTTTTAATAACTGAAATAGACCAAGTTCTATACTAAAACAACACCAAAACGCAAGTTTGTCCATCCTACAACTACACCAAAACCCCCTGCCATTATGCCTATTATAGTTATAATAATAGATCTGCTATGCCACTGCTGCTGCAGAGCAAGTACAGGACTTGCTACTGCCAATACATATACACTGCTGTGAGCATGCATAAATTACCCCTAGAAGATCTATACAGGTGGAGCTGGGGAGGTGGAGGGTTTCTAAAAGCGCGCTGCAGCAATTGCTGACCAAGTATTTGAAAGTTGAACAGCGAGCTCATTGGCTACTGATACAGCTGGAACCAATCAGCTGTGTCCTATAGAGAATGATTTGATTGCAAGCAGATTGAGTTAAGTACCTATCAAACTGCGGCATCTAGAGTTTCATGACAAAACTTTGTATTTATAAATATAATTGTTTCAAGTTTTGTTTTGTGTAATGTGTTAAATATGTATTTTTCTGATTTTTCTGATCATAAACAAAGGATGAACAAACTCCAGTGCAAGGCTAAGGAGATGCGCTTCCCCTTTAAAAACACATGATTTTTAAATAGATGTTTCATGTCACCACACAACCTACACATCCCAGCATAAATGCTCCCGATGATTTGCTATTAAAGCATCTACATTCACAAACCACTGTTAGAAACAATGCAGGATTTGGCAGATATCACGCAAAGAGCACTACCTTTATAACCACTAAAAAGCTGTCACTCATAGTTCATCATGATCTCGTAAAGTTCTGTTATAATCAATGAAGCTGACTGCTCAATGAATCTCTTATTTACATAATTGTTTATTATAATGAGAGGATTTGCGAGAATGCAGAACTCAGAATCCACTCACCGCTCAAAATGCCGGAGTGTTTGTTCAGTGCTAACTTAAACACCTCTGATTGGCTATTGCGTTCAAGAAATCAACAGATATGTTTGTGATTGGCTACAATGCTTCAAACACTTCAAAAACTAATATAGAAACATTTGACGCTTTTTAGAGTAAAAACACAGATACTCACTGGATCGTTTGCTAAATCTGTTCGCCAATATGCTATTATTACAGTGAAAACTGATCCTAGATCAGCAGTTATGAGCAGATTTTCCCTCTAAAAGCAATCAGAAGCAGCAGCAGTCAGTGGTTTGAGTGAGAAAATCCCACCCTAGTCTCAACTCTGTGGCCAGGGGAAGGCTAAGTTAACTCTGCGTACGTTTCTGATTCATATTTCTGAAGATAATGTGTTATTTAAAGTTACCATGAGTGTTCCTGTGAGGGGGGGTGCACATGGTTTTAGGTTTGAAATGTGTGATTGTTCTCGTATCTCGGGTGTTTGGTTGGTAATGTGACTCGAGGGAGTTGAGCTTTCTGGATGGCTCACCCATCATCATCTCTCTCTCTCTTGTTTCCTCCTGTTATATTCTTGGTTTCCATGGTAATTTGATCCCTAAATATACACAAACATCCTGTGTTGAAACAATAAGAGGATGTTTCACTTCCTGTTATCCCAGCAAGACTTTCCCCACAGCACTGATCTGACATCAGCTCACATCACGATAAAAGAAAACTCAAGACACACACACACACACTCACACACATATGGTGCAAGTTTCCAGAATCAGTGTGTTACTTTTTACCACAAACCACTGCTTCACACAAACTTGAATGTGTTTATACAAAGCCATTTAAAAACCAACCACTTCATATTAAAGGTGTAATTCATGATATTTTCACAGTGAATCAGAGTTTGAGCTGACATCTGTTTGACTCAATCATAAACAGTGTTTAGACAGAACAATTGATTACACTGTAAGGGGCCGTTCACACAAAACACATTTTTCCATTCCACTGCTCGCGTCTCGCGCATGTCACGGCATTGTAAAAACACAGCACTCAAGTTACAAGAAGTTCAGCTTTTAAAAAGGGCATCTCTAGAGCTTGCTTTTTTCCCACTCAAGTTTTAACTGCAAAAATGTGTTTGCAGTGTTGGGGTTACGCATTACAGGTAACACAAGTTACGTAATCGGATTACTTTTTTCAAGTAACTAGTAAAGTAATGTGTTACTTTTAAATTTTCAACAAAATATCTGAGTTACTTTTTCAAATAAGTAACGCAAGTTACTTTGTGTTCACATGTATTGACTGACAGCTCTCCTGTCCTCATGTTGAGAGAATCGTAAGTGCAGAGGTGTTGTGTGTGAACATGATGGTTATTGTAGTCCTAAACTAAATGTGAGCATGCATTTACTCATCTCACTTGCACAAAAACACATTCAATATTCCTCAAAATGAATAAAAACAGTGAGTTGCAAACTCAGAATATTACGCAAACCTGCAATATTTAAATGTTAAATTACACAAATATACTTATTTATTTCATTTTATTAACCAGTGTCTTTGTTGCTGACTTTCGATGATCCAATTCAACCATACTAATAAGCAAAAATGACTTAGTAGATAAACATCTTGTTGTGTTTCATTTTTGTTTTTATTGGTGAAGCAAGGGTGTTGAACTTTGCTCCCTCTACAGCACAGGAGGGAATTTGCATTTTGCTGGAGCGGCTTATTCATTTCACTTTTGGTGTGAAAATGCCTTTATTAATATAAACTTTTTTTGTTATTAAAAAACAAACAAGCAAGCCCAGCCAAGGTGAGAGAAAGTAATGCAAAAGTAACACTTTACTTTCCGGAAAAGTAACTAAGTAAAGCAATTAGTTACTTTTTTAGTGAGTAACACAATATTGTAACACATTACTTTTAAAAGCAACTTTTCCCAACACTTGTGTTCTGTGTTAACGGCCTCAATGATTCCCATATTTCCATTTATACAGTGCCCTCCACTAATATTGGTAAATATGAGCAAAGGCGGCTGTGAAAATAAATCTGCATTGTTTATCCTTTTGATCTTTCATTCAAAAAAATTCTAACATTTCATTGAAGTAAAACAATTGAAAATGGGGGAAAAAGCTCATTATGAAATACATTTTTTTCTCTAGTTCACGTTGGCCACAATAATTGGCATCCAATTATTGCAACATCCTTTTCCCAAGATAACAGCTCTGAGTCTTCACCTATAATGCCTGATGAGTTTGGAGAGCACCTGACAAGAGATCAGAGATCATTCCTTCATACAGAATCTCTCCAGATCCTTCAGATTCCCAGATCCATGTTGGTGCTTCTTCTCTTCAGTTCACTCCACTCATTTTCTGTAGGGTTCAGGAAGCAGAAGCTTCATTTTGTGCTCAGTGACACATTTTTGTGTTGGTTTTGATGTTTGTTTTGGATCATCGTCCTGATGCAAGATCCAGCCACGGCCCATTATTGGATTTCTAGCAGAAGTGGTCAGGTTTTGATTTTTTATCTGTTGGTATTTGATAGAATCCATGATACCATGTATCTGAACAAGATGTCCAGGACCTCCAGCAGAAAAATAGGCCCACAATATTAAAGATCCAGCAGTATATTTAACCGTGGGCATGGGGTACTTTTTATCCATGTGTGCACCAAACCCATCTGGTGAGTTTGCTGCCAAAAATATCTTTTTTTAGTTTCATCTGACCATAGAAGCCTTTGAAGTTACAGTCGTGTCTGACAACTGAATATGCTGGAGATTGTTTCTGGATGAGAGCAGAGGATTTTTCTTGAAACCCTCCCGAACTTGGATGTAGGTGCTGTTTGGTCATTTTTTTTTAAGCTTTCTGACCCAAGAGACTCAACTAATCTCTGCAATTCTCCAGCTGTGATCCTTGGAGAGTCTTTGGCCACTCAAACTTTCCTCCTCACCGCACATTAGGACGATTTAGACACACGTCTTCTTCCAGGCAGATTTGTAACATCTTTAGTTGATTGGAACGTCTTAATATTGCCCTGAGAGTAGAAATGGGGATTTTCAATGCTTTAGCTATTTTCTTACAGCCACTTTCAATCTTTTGCTGCACATCATAACTATATTCTTTGGTTTTACTCATTGTGATGAATGATTAAGGGAATTTGGCCTTTGTGTTTCCTCATGTTTATACACCTGTGGAACAGGAAGTCATGGCTGGACAATTTCATGCTCCTATTCACCCTGGTGTGCTAAAAATTTAAATATGAATTGGAGTATACTTCAGAGATATTTTACTCATAAGAATTTCTAGGGGAGCCAATAATTGTGGCCAAACATGTATTGGGGAAAAACATTTATTTTATAATGTGAGTTTCCCTCCACTTTCAGTTGTTTTACTTAAATGAAAGGTTAGAATTTTATGAATTTTTTGAATGAAAGATCAAAAGGATAAACGATTATTTTCACAGCCGCCTTTGCGCATATTTACTAAGGGTGACAATATTTGTGGAGGGCACTGTATGTCTAGGTACACGTTTGCTGACATGATCCTTAACTGGAAAAGCAATTCATGCATAAAATTAATAGCACATTTTTTTATTATTCAGGTTAGACATGTCCTCATTCAGACATGTGTTTGTCTTTCGCAGGTTTTGCGGAGCTGCAGACCGATATGACGGATCTGACTAAAGAGCTCAATCGCTCACAGGGAATCCCATTCCTGGAGTACAAGGAGTTCGTCACGCGCACCTTCTTTCCCAAGGTACCGCAGGACACGCCCCGTTATATACACGTAGATGTGAGCAACAAGTCGTAAAAGCATGAATCAAAGCTAAATGATGAAAAACACTGATCTCAGTCACATTATTTGATGGAGTTCTCTCTGTTTAAAGTGTGATCCATTAATAGCTGACAGTAATTATATACGCCGCTTATGCCTGAGGCGGGGGAATGTGATTTCTTAAACAATGAATCTGTTCATCATCATTTAATAATTCTTAACAGAAAACAAAACCTAGTTTTGCAGCTCTCAAGTCCTCAGTGGTATTTGTCAGATTTTTCTCAACAGTTGAAGTCTCCACCGAGGGCAAATATAGGACTCTCCTGTTTGTTCTCCATTTAAAACCACAAATGTTGCAATCTTCCAGTATTAGTGTCTGCAGAATACAGGGCACAAAGACAGGAAAATCCTGGATACTCCCTAAAATACTGTGACACAGTGAGAGTTTGGTGGACAGCATTTCGGGGGAATTTTGGGTTTACTTGGACAGTGACCTTAAACACACTGCAGTCCTGCTCTTCTTCTGCCTAACCTGTATAAGAAACGTAATGATTACAGTTCCCATTCAGGTCCAGCATAACAGCTCTAGTACCTTTATAAGGCAGATATGCAGTAATGGCTCTCGATGCTCAACCCTAGCACTGAATTTGGTGTCAGAATGAGCTTGTGTTGATTCTGTGTTTGTGTAGATGTGCTGTGACTATGAGCGGAGTCTGGTTCAGCCGGTGTATGAGAACGATCCGCTCGGCCCACGAGCTCTGTCTGAAACTCATCCTCTGCTGCAGGACTGGCAGGTGAGACACACACACACACTTCAGAAACTTTCACAAACTCTGGGAAATGATGAGTGGGCCTTATATGTCCTGTTGGCTCTTTATTCCATGATTCTTGTAGTGTGTTTGCAGTAAAGCACAGATTGTTGGTTGTCAGCAGATTCAACTTCTATGCATAACACGACGTAATCTGAGGAAGCTCTTGTTTCGGTCAGCAGTCTTTCTTTTATCAGACTAGTTTTGTCCCTCACACACACAGATTTTGGCTGAGCATATTTAATTTTTCTCCCCTAATGTTTAAATAAGTGTTTTGCACAGTCGTTGGGAAATTACTGTTGTGATTCCCCTGTGCAGTTGTGAAACTTCAGTACTGTTCAGCAGGGTGTTTTATGAGAGAAAGAATTTATTAGTTATATAGTCGACAGGATGTGATTAACAGGACAGCACACGATTGCAAAATAGCATGAACTAATGCAAAATATTATTCTAGAAAGAATGCATATGGGCTTGACATTAACACCCACCAACCCGCCAAATGCGGGTGTATTTCAGCAGTGGCGTGTAACGCAGTCATTCTCTTACTATCCACTTTGGCAGGTTGAATTTGATATATAATATATGCATTTTTCAGTTGTAGTCTTTTAAAAAGGCATCTGAAATAAGTGCAATGTAGTGTTGTCAAAAATATACATATTGATACAGAAATATCTGAAACGTTCCCTAAACTCAATAGATACACGATATCAGCTGCTCTTTCTCTCTTTCATCTCTCTGACAGCGAGTGACACAATTGTTGTTACAGGGCTTGAATTTTGGCTTGGAATTGCGTACACTGCACATCGTTTCAATCATTCCCCTAGATTTTGTGTTCACACCCAAAGTGTGCGCACATAAAGCTGCCTCTCAGTACTAAAATTAGTTATTTTTCGCTGCTTATTGCTCTTAAACAGTCAAATACACACAAAATAATGTCAAAATGACGGTCTAGGTGAGTATTTACATTTACATTTATGCATTTCACATAAACACAGTCAGTTATGTTTTAAGAGAATGTAAACAGTTGAGAAAGAAAACGCATGTGTAACTGTATAATGGATTCATGCGTCAGGTCTTAAAGTGACAGCAGCCTAATATACCTGCTACCAATTTATGAGATAATATTATAAATATCTATATTGTAGTTTTTCCCCATGGTATCAATGTCAAAATTACGGCCAGTGAAAATGCTGAGTGGATAGTAACTTTGGAAACCCACTAGCCACAGTGGCTGGAGAGCAAAAAGGTTAATGTCAAGCCCTGGGCATAATTTAGTCATTTTAGTAGTTTTACATTTTATGCTTTTTAGTGATTATATGCCATATGCTGATGTGGCCTGTATCTCTGTTCCTTATGATAGCCATGTAACACCACGCGGCCCAACCTGGAGGAGGGAATCACTCTGTTTTCCACCCTTCTCAGCAACAAACACTTCCTGGTCACCTTCGTTCATGCCCTTGAGCAGCAGAAAGACTTTGCCGTTAGAGACAGGTGAGTACAGACACAACAGCCACTCTACAAACAGCTGTTTATTCTCATGGTCTTGCAGTGGTGCGTTAAAGAACCCAGAAACTAAGACACAGAGCTAAAAAGCCTATAATGCAACATCTGAAACATCTGTAAGCTCTGAATGACCAGCTCAAGCTGCTCGAGAGCCCAATACAGTCAAACATACTGAGAAATGAACACAAAAGCCCAAGTGGATCGTAGAATCCATCATACGATTCACCATATCTTGCGTTCTGTTTCCTAAAGCCATCGTAACTTAAGTAGTACTTGAAAATGGACATAGATTTACGAGTGCTCTTGAGTAATCGCATTGTAAGGAGACAGGCAGACTTATGCAGTCACCAAAATTAAACAAAATACATTTTGTTTAATACAGTTAATGTTGAGGAGCAGTATAAATACAACAAGACTTTAATATCAGGATACAATTATTTTATTTATATATTTAGTAGACAATTAAAACAATAAAATAGCTGCAAGCAGCAATTATTTAGCCTGTAACCACCTAGAGATTAAAGATGGATGGAAAAGACCATTTACTGCCAATACAGGCAGTTTACAGAGGAAATATATGTTTTTAAAGCTTTTTAACAGTCATCACGCCATCTATAGTCCGATCTCCATAAAAGTTGACATGCTTCTTTAGAATCATATGTTGCACGGGCTCACCAATTTTTGTGAAGTTTTGAGTTTTCGTTTAGGATTTATAGGCTTTTGAGTGTATTTTGCCATGCCCATTTTATAAATGACCGTTAGAGCGACCCAAAAGGTCAAATATTTTTTAAATATTTATTGACCTAGAGAGTTCTGAGAATCAGCGCAATTTTATAGCCATTTTAGTAAAAGTGACCCCACTCACATCGAACATTTTGGCGCCCCTTAATGGCCGTGAATCGAAATTTCTTTTTTTTTTCGATAATTATTGATATTCAGGCTACAGAATATATTTCTGCACTGGTTTGGTTCGAATTGGCTGAAAAACCTAGGACTAGTTTGCAAAAGTAGGTTTTCAGAAAAATCCAAAATACCCGAACATTTTCGAGACATGAGTCTTGTTCGACTTGAGCCAAGAATTCCAACGATATAAGACATTTGAGCCGACGAACGGTTTAGGAGTTATGAGCCGTTACATACTTTTGATTGCTTTCTTCTTTCTGATGAACACAATCTGAGAAATATTAATAAATATCCTGATGCATCCGAGCTTTATAATGGCAGTAATGCATTACCAAATGAGTATGAGCTGAAGAAAGTGTCTACATCCACATATTAAACGTACTCCACACGGCTCCGGAGGGTTAATAAAGGCCTTCTGAAGCGAAGCAATGCGTTTGTGTAAAAAAAAATCCATATTTAACAGGTTATGAAGTTAAATATGTAGCTTCCGTGTTCAAATTATGAAAAAAAAACGGAGCTGGCATCACGTCAGTTCCGTAAGTATAGGGAAGGTGTAGGACATACAGCGTAAGCTTTTTGAAGAATACGGAAGGCGGTCTGGCCTTTATTAACCCTCCGGAGCTGTGTGGAATATGTTTATGATCATTTATGGATCATTGGATGGAGACACTTTCTTCAGCTCATACTCGTTTGGTATCGCTTACTGCCATTATAAAGCTTGGATGTGTCAGGATGTTTATTAAAATATCTCCGATTGTCTTCGTCAGAAAGAAGAAAGTCATATACACCTAGGATGGGTGAGTGAAGCTTGGGCTAATTTTAATTTGAAAGTGAACTAATCCTTTAAGGTTTGATCTGCCCGATCGCATTTAGGGCAGAAGGCTGATACTTGGAAATTCGAACAATTACAAAAGTGTTTCAGCGCTATTCGCTTGGACCCCTAATAGATAAACTAATGCCTCTCTGAGCTGATATGAGATGGGAAAAGGCAGAAGAATGGGATCAGAAAACTTTTTTGCACCTAAAGTGCTCAGGTCATTTGTGTCAAAATCTCGTCTAGCGGTGGCTAATATATTGTAAATAGCGTTTGCCAACAAGATGGGCTGTTTGTACTTAGTGAATTAATAATGTCGCCTAAGGTGATTTGTGTATGGCGTGATTGCTGCAGATAACTCTGTTATTTACTCCGTCTTAAATTCTGATGGAGTAAAGAAAGTGTCTTTTTGACACTCAAAAGTGCGCCAAACCACGATCTTATGCAACATATCACCATTATCAGAGCAGACTGTGTTCATTTTAATTGTGCAGGTCTTGAAAAAGCTTTAAATCTTATTTTAAAAACCCCGCAGGATTATGTACAGGGACTAACTGCCGTTCAGTAACATACGTATTGTATGTGTCAGACATATTTAACATGGTATTTAAAGCACATCTCTGCACACTCATGTAAGTAGGAGAATGCACATAACAAAATTACAAACATTCATAAAATGGCAAGTGGAAAATGCTCTGAACAACCAAGATCAAATGCTATTGGGAAACGAGGCACGGATGAGAATTCAGTGAGTTCAAGTTTTGCATCTTGGCAGTTTGAGAGGATAGTTACACACCCTGCATTGAAGTAATTCATCAGTGCTTTCATTGTCTGTCATCGTCATCTGTGTGTGATTAGCAGTTGAGTGATTGTGTAGCTATTCATTATCAGTAGGGCTCTTCAGAGAAAGGGCTTTTCCCCAACTCTCTTCACACCGATGTGAATGTTTTCAATTACTGTCTCTCTCTAGGATTGGTGTCATGATGTGTACGCATTTTTTCATTGATGTTTAGGTGCAATCTTGCCTCTCTGCTCACTATTGCCCTCCATGGTAAACTAGAGTACTACACCAGCATTATGAAGGAGCTGCTAATCGATTTGATTGACGCTTCAGCCTGCAAAAACCCTAAACTGATGCTGCGGCGAACAGAGTCAGTAGTGGAGAAGATGCTGACCAACTGGATGTCCATCTGCATGTACAGCTACCTTAAGGTTTGTGCGCCAGTACACAAGAGCAGTTTCATTCCTCGAGGGGTTTTGCTGGAGATGCTGGCTTCACTTGCATTGGTGAACGGTTGTTTCTCTCTGCCACCATCAGGAGACGGTCGGTGAGCCGTTCTTCCTGCTGCTGTGTGCCATCAAACAGCAGATCAACAAGGGCTCGATTGACGCCATCACGGGGAAGGCGCGCTACACACTCAACGAGGAGTGGCTCCTCCGAGAAAACATCGAAGCCACACCGCAGGTGAGCGTCACTCTTGAGATCACATTCATGAAGGTGTTGACCCAGCTAGCAAATGAAAACGTTATTTCTGAACATTAAAAACATTCAATTTTATCATTCTTCTGACATTATGGGAACGTTACTTTTAAATCTTCTCTGAACGTTCCGAAACAAGTAGTAACATTTAAAAACATCAGACAAATGTTTCAGAAAGTGTTCCATGAATGATGTATTAATAATGTTTTTGTCCTAACATTTTGATAACATTATTAAAGACCAGATAACTTTGAACAAACATCCTGTTAACGTTTGTTCAGAACGTTAGCTAAAGTTCTGAGGACGTTGTGATTTGATGAGCCTTGATTTGATCTTCCGTCTGTGTTCCAGAACATTAACGTATCGTTCCAAGGTTTCGGGATGGACTCGGTGAGCGTGCGTGTGATGAACACCGACACTATCTGTCAAGTGAAGGAGAAAATACTGGAGGCCTTTTACAAGAACCTGCCGTTTTCCCAGTGGCCCCGAGAAGAGGATGTTGAGCTGGGTAAATAATCACTCGGAGACGTCTGTCTGTTACTTGATCAGTAGCGAATTCATTCTTTGTATGCAATGCTTTTTCAACATCATGAAACAGCACATGGTGAAAATAAAGTGGTTTAGAGCAGACCGACATCTTAATATTGCATCATGAGGAGATTTGTAGTTTGCAGAAATTTGGAGTTTATAAACTAAATCTATGAAATTAATGTTAATAGAATGCCATAACAGTAGCTATTTTATATTTATATCTATATTTTCTTCTTGTCAATGAATGACTGATATGAAAAGGTGGGATGAAAATGGAATTTGACCCGGAAGAAGCATTTGACCATTCAAATATGGGACCAGTATCAAGATGTCGGACCATCCGTCTATTATGTTGTTAATCAACAGGGGAAAAAATTGAAAAACACACTCCTAATTTATTTGTTTATTAATTAGTTACTGGGTAATAACTAGGTACTAACTCTGAACTTTCCCCTAAACCTAACTTTAACCCTTGTAGTTACTTTATATTACCCAATACTCTCTTAGGTAAGTACACTGTAAGTACATGTAAGTGCACATACTGTAAAATAAAGTGCAACCATTAATATTAAGGAAACTCTGTTTGAAGGAAGTTTTATGAGAGACTGAAGTATCATGTTTAGAGTTATCAGGATTGTCCCGGCTCACTCAGTGCTCTGTTGGTCTGTCCCGATCAGAGTGGTTTCCAGAGGGACGCAGCAGCAGAATCCTGCAGGATCTGGACGACACGTCTGTCATGGAGGATGGCAGAAAAAAACTCAATACCGTTTTCCACTATCAGGTGTGAGAGTGTGAGAGTGTGAATGGGTGTTTGTGCATTTGGCCATCCGTGTGTGTGTGTCAGTCACAAAGTTCTATGTTTTACCTTCCCCTTTTCTGTTTGTTTATTAAATATTTTGTCCGTTCATGCTTTTTAAATCCATTAAACAGAATTCAGCAGACTTTCCCCCAAATTCAGCGCAGAAACTGTAAAAACTGGCTAATTTAGATAACCCTTGGACAAACCCATTTAGGGTACCTACACTGGCCCCATATGAAGTGTTGGCTGATGGTTTGAAAAGCCCTGTACGCAACACACTAATGACCTCTGACCTATATCTTGCAGATCCCAGATGGGGCGTCACTGGCCATGAGCTTGAAAGACACAAGAGAGAACACACTGGGCAGAGGTACAACAATCACACCTTACACGCCTAAAAGCCCCGATATACTTGGTTCATTTTCGTTCTTCGCCTAGGGGTAAAAAGAAGTTTGAAATACGTTTGCAGTGATATAGACTGTTAGTGAACCTCTGGATGCCGCCCACATTTAGGTGAATATGTGCTTTCCTCGCAATGACAAAATAAACACACAACGAACAAAATGAGAAAACCGCAGTTCAGAAAGCATATGATCATAGTGATGTGGATGTTTGAGATTCAGCTCTTCAGTCACGTCACGTCTATTTCTACAGCACTTTATGCAGTAGATTGCTTTAAAGCAGCTGCTTTACAGTATTAAACATGAAAAACAGTGTCAGTGTCTCTTTAAATTAGAATTACAGCTTCAGTTTCGACTATAAAGCAGCTCTCCAGTGAGTTCATGTTTTCACTCGCTTCTGACCTCGACCGACTGAACAGAAGAAATGAACCGGAGGAGATTATACCTCAAAGAAGGTGGAGCCTCAGAGACACACCCACCTATTACATCATCTCCACAGAACAATGGTAGTAAAAAAAGTGGAGCTTTTCCATAAAGTTCACTTTGGCAAGCTGTTTCAAACTCCAAACAAACTTCATTTTGTCCTGATTTTATTGGAAATGGCATCACACCAGTATATCGGGGCCTTTACACATGCACAATACTCAACTCAGTTATGAACTCTTTGTCCTTTTCAAGTCTTTTCCATGAACATCTTTCTGTTGATTCACAGTTAAAGATCTGGACACAGAGAAGTACGTTCATCTGGTGAGTGTGCTGGACGTCTCTCACACACTAGAGTCTTTAAAAGTCTTCTGCTCACACTAATAATCAAGAATCGTAATACTTTATCAGTGCTCTCGATTGCTTAAACTATTTTGTAACAGATCATATCATGTTCAGGACTCACTAAAGCAGAAATGCACTGGGATTGGGTCAGAACTCAGCAGTTCTTCACTATGCTTTTCGCAGTAATGGGAATAAGTTACAACTTAGCTCTCATAAACTCTGTCTGCTCGACAAACTCTCACTAAACAAAGACTGTTCGTCTCGCATGCCAAGGTTTAGACTATCAGCATTACATTTGCTGTATATTTGCCCATGCTGACTGACTATTTATGTCTCAACTGGTTCGATTTCACACTCATTTTGCATACATTTTTCTCTCAGTCTGAGCATAGATGTCTGTCACAGTAAGAGGCTTTTGTGAAAAATGTGCATTAGTGGCGTGTGGTCAGTCCCTTAAAACCCTTAGGGGAAGGACTGACAAGAAGCAAGATTAAAGATTTAAAAGTTATGAAACCTTATTAACTCTTGAGAAGCTCAAGATTCTTCTTGATTACCTGTCTGACAGAGATCGGTCTGTGATCTGACCCAATGGTGTAGTTTTACGGTAAAGGGTTGAGCAAGTCTTTCATAATAGCAAAATCTGACCAGTCACATCTCGTATTTGCACTGTGAAGGGTTTCACACCTTCAGCAAAGAATAGACTATATGTTATACAATTCATGTAAAAAATAACCAAGCATTTTCTGGAGAATGGACTATAATGCTGGGTTCAGAGATTACACAATATTTTCATCTGTTATGAAAGTTACTTTGTGAGATTATGTGATTTTGATTGCTAAATTCTTGCCATGTCATGGACAAGAAACATGTCAAACTAAACATTGCCCACTGTCGTTTACCAATCACCACCACACCCTACGTCAAATGGATCATGCCAAAATTGTGTATTCTGAATCTGGCATAAATTGATCTCTAATTGACACTGTTAATCTCTAATACATTGTTCATTGGAAATGATTAATAATTGGCCTAAAGCAGTGCTGGAATAGAACAAATTTACCAGCAAATTCACAACAGCTCCCAGAACACAAGAACACTTCCCAGAAACTGTGAGTAGAATTGTGCTCCAGCTAACAGGGAATGTTCTGGCAAGGTTATCTCAAAGTTACGAACAAACATTCTTCCAGTAACGTTAATGTAAGGTTTGTTCAAAGTTATCTGGACTGGATTTCCTGAAACATTCTTAACACTACGTTGTTCTTAAATTATACCTTAAGCTATACCTTAACGTTAATACGTGTTTCCCGAAACGTTCTTTGTTAAGTATACCTTCTGTAAGTCATACTTTCGTAAGGTTGGTCTGGACCACTCTTAGCTATACCTTATCACTGTTGACAGTCAATACGAATACTGAAGCTCTAATACACTCAGTGTTCGATTAGGATAAATAGCAAAGAATAAAATGCAAAGATTCACTGCTAAATTCAAATCTGCTTTAGCGCTGATCCAGAGACAGATGTGCGCTCCGCCCTTGTCATATATTAGTCAATATCACAACTATTCAGTGTTTTCAACCACATCAGGTTTATTTTATGTTTCAGACATTTAAATACACATTTGAATTAAGTAGGCTACTGCATAAAAATTCATGATATAGTTACGCGTCTCCAAGGAATTAAAACTTTGTTCTAAATAACGGTCGTCTTAAAGTCATGCTGATGGGGGCTCCGTGCCCCCAGAATATAGATAAATTACAATATAGATTTAGTTTGCAATTTGGATTACTTTTATAACATCCCATGGGTCCTGATAAATGCAATTTCTACTTTTAAAGTGCTTCTTTTTATAAAGAACACTTATTTCTCACACAATGCAGTGAAGCAGCCCCTGTATAGAGTGAATTATAGATTCTCGAGCCATCGATATCAACCAAATGGACAGAACCTGGTAACGTCGCACTTAAGAAGATTTACCTTAAACAACCTCCTAAGGGATAGTTCGGGGAACACGCCTAGAAATGGTATATCTTCAGTTAAGGTCTACCTTTAGAGTCTTCGTGGCGCGCTGAGACAACATTATCGGGAAATCCAGCCCTGTTCTTTAATAATGTTTTCAAAATTTTAGCAGAAAAGCGTTATGTATTCATTGTTCATGGAATGTTAATGCACTCCAAACTGGTTAATTGATCATTTAATTGTAACAACTGCTCTGGTTTGACTGCAGGTGCTGCCGCATGATGATCTGACCGAGAGCAGGAAGTCCCACAGACACAGTCACAGGAAGAAGGTGTTGCCTGAGATCTACCTGACACGCCTGCTCTCCACTAAGGTAACGTTCGACTCAGCCGTATCAGATCTGAAGTGCCACTCTTAGCTATACACTACTTAGCTAAACACACTACTGACCTCTTAAAGACTCATATCATGGGAACAAAGGATTTTGAAACAGAAAAGGTTATTGAATCAGAACTTTCACAATTCAGACCCACACAGAGCATTCCATTCCAACTGTAAAATACACTCTTTATTGCCGACATAATTCAATTCAATTCACATTTATTTGTATAGCGCCTTTCACAATACATATCGTTTCAAAGCTTTTGAAGTTATAATGAAAGGGAAGTTGCGCTGATCTTTTCTTCCCTATTGTGACGTACAAACCCGATTCCAAAAAAGTTGGGACACTGTACAAATTGTGAATAAAAGAGGAATGCAATAATTTACAAATCTCATAAACTTATATTTTATTCACAATAGAATATAGATAACATATCAAATGTTGAAAGTGAGACATTTTGAAATGTCATGCCAAATATTGGCTCATTTTGGATTTCATGAGAGCTACACATTCCAAAAAAGTTGGGACAGGTAGCAATAAGAGGCTGGAAAAGTTAAATGTACATATAAGGAACAGCTGGAGGACCAATTTGCAACTTATTAGGTCAATTGGCAACATGATTGGGTATAAAAAGAGCCTCTCAGAGTGTCTCTCAGAAGTCAAGATGGGCAGAGGATCACCAATTCCCCCAATGCTGCAGCAAAAAATAGTGGAGCAATATCAGAAAGGAGTTTCTCAGAGAAAAATTGCAAAGAGTTTGAAGTTATAATCATCTACAGTGCATAATATCATCCAAAGATTCAGAGAATCTGGAAGAATCTCTGTGCGTAAGGGTCAAGGCCGGAAAACCATACTGGATGCCCGTGATCTTCGGGCCCTTAGACGGCACTGCATCACATACAGGAATGCTACTGTAATGGAAATCACAACATGGGCTCAGGAATACTTCCAGAAAACATTGTCAGTGAACACAATCCACCGTGCCATTCGCCGTTGCCGGCTAAAACTCTATAGGTCAAAAAAGAAGCCATATCTAAACATGATCCAGAAGCGCAGGCGTTTTCTCTGGGCCAAGGCTCATTTAAAATGGACTGTGGCAAAGTGGAAAACTGTTCTGTGGTCAGACGAATCAAAATTTGAAGTTCTTTTTGGAAAACTGGGTCGCCATGTCATCCGGACTAAAGAGGACAAGGACAACCCAAGTTGTTATCAGCGCTCAGTTCAGAAGCCTGCATCTCTGATCGTATGGGGTTGCATGAGTGAGTGTGGCATGGGCAGCTTACACATCTGGAAAGGCACCATCAATGCTGAAAGGTATATCCAAGTTCTAGAACAACATATGCTCCCATCCAGACGTCGTCTCTTTCAGGGAAGACCTTGCATTTTCCAACATGACAATGCCAGACCACATACTGCATCAATTACAACATCATGGCTGCGTAGAAGAAGGATCCGGGTACTGAAATGGCCAGCCTGCAGTCCAGATCTTTCACCCATAGAAAACATTTGTCGCATCATTAAGAGGAAGATGCGACAAAGAAGACATAAGACAGTTGAGCAACTAGAAGCCTGTATTAGACAAGAATGGGACAACATTCCTATTCCTAAACTTGAGTAACTTGTCCCCTCAGTCCCCAGACGTTTGCAGACTGTTATAAAAAGAAAAGGGGATGCCACACAGTGGTAAATATGGCCTTGTCCCACTTTTTTTGAGATGTGTTGATGCCATGAATTTTAAAATCAACTTATTTTTCCCTTAAAATGATACATTTTCTCAGATTAAACATTTGATATTTCATCTATGTTGTATTCTGAATAAAATATTGAAATTTTAAACTTCCACATCATTGCATTCTGTTTTTATTCACAATTTGTACAGTGTCCCAACTTTTTTGGAATCGGGTTTGTATATCCGAGTAAAACGCTTCTGGAACAAGAACAAATGTAGGGCGGGGCTTGATTTGGTCTGTGGGGAATTGATTGGATGGTTGTGGTTTGCTATTGGTGGATCTCATGTGAGTGACAGGTTGCCCCGCCCTCATCATCAGAGAAGAGAAGAGATGCTGCAAGAGGAAGGGAAAGATATTCTGATTCAAGATTACGAGGAACTTGAAACACAATAACGATAAATCATTTATAATAAATACTGCAATATTCCATCAAAAGCTGACAGAAGCGAGAGGTTAGGAGAGCAGGGGTGATGCTGTTCAAAGCCGGCTGATGTCTATAAACAGGATTCTTGTGCAAGTCCAGATGCTGCAGGATATAATGCAATCTGCATCATCCACGCACCGTTTGCTCAATCAAGCGTCATCATGACCTCAGATGATTATGATATCACAACCATGAGCTCATTAACATACAGTGTGTTTAAAGGGACAGCAGCGAGAGAGATGTTGACTGCAGACTTTATTTGTAGATAAATAAACCCCATCAGAGAGCACTATATGAAGACTAATAATAAGTGTGTGAATGTGTTTGTTTCAGGGAACGCTGCAGAAGTTCCTGGATGATCTTTTTCAAGCCATCCTCAGCATTCCTCTGGAGAAACCACCGCTTGCCATCAAATACTTCTTTGACTTTCTGGAAGAACAGGCAGACAAGCGCGGCATAACCGACCCGGACACGTTACACATCTGGAAGACGAACAGGTATTGTACACTGCTTTATTACACGCTCTCTGAAATGCTCAACTCTTATTGGTCAGTTGCGATGATCTGAGGTCAGTTATTGGCAGATAATGACCATCCTCAATAATTCAATTCAATTCAATTCACATTTATTTGTATAGCGCTATTCACGATACATATCGTTTCAAAGCAGCTTTACAGAGAATGTCAGCATTACAATTTAAAGAATGCAGTTAGCAAATAATGTAATAATTTAGGCAATTAATTTACAATCACTGTTAGCAGTTTAACTGAAGGTAGAACCAATGAGCTCCTGGAATAACGAATTACATATTAACAATAATTAGGATATATAGAAACAGAGATGCTGGTGCTGGTGTACTTGACAAGATGAGCAGATGAATCTGAAGAGGATTTGTGATGTTTTCTGTCTCTCGGCAGTTTGCCTCTACGCTTCTGGGTGAATATCCTGAAGAACCCTCAGTTTGTGTTCGACATTGATAAGACGGATCACATGGACGCATGTCTGTCTGTCATCGCTCAGGCTTTCATTGACGCCTGCTCACTGTCTGACCTGCAGCTAGGCAAAGTAAGAGCACACTCACACACAAACACATACAATCTTATTCATCTATCTTTGTGAGGACATTCATTGACACAGTGCAATCTCTAGCTTCTAAGAGCCTAACCTGATCCCTTACCCTAAACCTACCCTTAATCTAATTATAACCTGAACTCTAAAACCAAGTCTTGACCTTCAAACAGGCCTTCAAAGGCTCTCAGATAGTGAGAACCAGCCAAAATGTCCTTACTTTACTCTGTGTCCTCACTCCGATAGTCTAAAGATATCTGTACAAGTATGTAACACAGGCGGGAACCGGCGAACATTCAAACAAACTTTAATTCAAAATAAACAGAACAAAACGAAAGTAATGCCGGCAGACCCTCGCGGACGTCTGCCGGCCACACAAACATAATAAAACATAAAATAAAGTCCAGGCCTGGTCCTCTCTCGTCCGTTCACTGTCGTCGCTCCTCCTTTTATGCCTCCGGAGCTCCTCCGTGAGGGACTCGAGGCCGGTGCGCCTCACATGTGACGATCATTAACACTCGCGTCACCGGCCTCGCGCCGTTCCCTCACGGCTCTCGCCCGCCCTGCTCGCCACAAAGTATAAGTACACACACACACACACAAAAAAAAAGCTAATAATGTAAAATTTCTAAAAATCATAGTTATGCACACTCCAGACAGCAGCATAGTGTCGGCTCAGATCCGGCCCACATCTGGTAAATGTGGATTACACGCGGACCAGATGTGGGCAAGTTGTTATCAGCGCTCAGTTCAGAAGCCTGCATCTCTGATGGTATGGGGTTGCATGAGTGCGTGTGGCATGGGCAGCTTACACATCTGGAAAGGCACCATCAATGCTGAAAGGTATATCCAAGTTCTAGAACAACATATGCTCCCATCCAGACGTCGTCTCTTTCAGGGAAGACCTTGCATTTTCCAACATGACAATGCCAGACCACATACTGCATCAATTACAACATCATGGCTGCGTAGAAGAAGGATCCCGGTACTGAAATGGCCAGCCTGCAGTCCAGATCTTTCACCCATAGAAAACATTTGTCGCATCATTAAGAGGAAGATGCGACAAAGAAGACATAAGTCAGTTGAGCAACTAGAAGCCTGTATTAGACAAGAATGGGACAACATTCCTATTCCTAAACTTGAGTAACTTGTGGGCCAGATGTGGGCCGGATCTGGGCCGACACTATGTTGCTGTCAGGGACAGATGAAACCTCATGACTGATCATTAATGAAGCACTATGATCTCTCTGATCAGTCGTCAGTTCAGGGATCAGTGGAACAGATCTCATATTCTGCCTCTAATCAGCTGCTTTCTTTGTTACAGGATTCTCCCACCAATAAGCTGCTGTATGCCAAAGAGATCCCGGAGTATAAGAAGAGAGTGCAGTGCTACTACAGACAGATTCAGGAGATGGCGCCGCTCAGCGAACAGGAGATGAACGCTCACCTGGCCGAGGAGTCACGGGTAAGCTGATGCTGTCTAAAGACCTGATATACTCGTGCCAAAGTCCTGTACCATTCTTGCCTTCTTTCATTTGAAGTAAATAACAAGTACAGAATGCAGCTCACTAAGTTATTGGAAGAGAGACAATTTGCCATGTCACCTGCAGTACACACTCGAGGAATGCCAGAATGCAGAAATATCAAGTGCATATGAATGTTATATGTGCAAAGTATGTATACTTACAAAAAATTTCGGAATAATTTTTTTCTGCAGAAATACAGGAATGAGTTCAACACCAACCTGGCCTTAACGGAAGTCTACAAGTATGCCAAGAAATATCGCAGTCAGGTGAGTCTTTCCTCCTGTAGGTGCCGTCACTGTCCGGTGCGTGTGTGAGCGTGCAGATGGACTGATGCGAGCTCATTTGTGCTCTGAATAGAGCTCGTTTGACATGAAAGAGCAATCACATGGGGGTTTGCCAAACAATGCTGATGATTGTGAATGCGCAGTGTGCATTTCACTGCGCGAGTATGAAGGAGACGGCTTGTGTTTGGATTCTCTGGCGCTTTCTTGTCGGTCAGAGAACTGTGATTTTTTCATTTATTTATTTTTTGCATTTTGCACCCTAAACAGGAAAAAGAACACCACATGTGCTCTTTTTGAAGCTTAAAAGCACTCATTGAGCCAATGAGATCAAACGGTCACCTGTATACAGTGAGCGATGGACTGCAGAATCAAAGGGACACAGTTCTGCAGTGTTGTAGTACTTGAGTCCATGTTTCAGGAGCATTGAAAATATGATCTTGAACTCTGATTCAAGACGGTCTTGAGTCTGACTCGGTCTACAGCACTGCAATTCTGTGTTTTAGCTACTACATTTTAAAGAGTTTCTTGGTCTTTGGCCATGTGTGAGGCTGCGCTTCGGTCGGATTTTATTGATTCCGTTTTGCTAACGTTTCCTTTAAGTTATTAAAACGTTATTTCTGAATGTTCTCTGAACGTTCAAATGTCCAGTTTTAAAAACATTAAGGAAACATTCCATTTTATCATTCTGCAAACATTATGGGAAACTGGGATACTTTTGAATGTTCTCTGAAAGTTCTGTAACAAGTAGTAACATTTTAAAATCATTAAACAGCTGTCCAACTAAAAAAAAAGAAAAAAACATTCCATGAACAATGTGTAAATAATGTTTTTGTGCTAATGTTTTGACCTTGGGCCTCGTTTATAAAATGTTGCGTAGAAACCCTCCTACATTTGATCTTATGATAATTTCTACAATGTGTGATCTGTGATTCAGGGAACGAATGTACTCCTCTTTCCAGATGTGAAAATTATAAATCGCAAATTATCTTGTAATTGTGCACAGCTGAATCATTTCAGATCTCCGCTTTGTAAATGCCGCCTAATTAATGTCATTAATATATAAAAGATCACCAGTCAACATCCAAACCCTTTACTTGAGAACGGTGAGCGGCAAGAATTGCTTATATTTAAAAATACCTGCAGTTCTCCGACTCTCTGCCACAAGAAAAAGTGTGTATGTCTGCTCAGATCCTGACATGGTGCTAAACACTTTTCTACATGCCAAAGAACATTTTATAAATATGAACACTTCAAGATCAAATCTGTGTATTCACAGGTTTTATAAATGAGGCCCCAGGTAACTTTGAACGAAAGTTCTATTAATGTCACATGTTAAAATAACATTTATAAGCCAAAGTTCTGAGAATGTTCCCTGTTAGCAGGGTCACTTATTGTTAACGTATATTGCAAAATGTGTCATATTCATGTATTTAATTTAATATATTTTTTTAATGTAATTAATTACATGATGTGGCGATTAATTAATCTAATTAATTGCAATTTAATAGCACATCAATTTTTGGCTGAGAAATTACCCCCAAAAGATCATTTTAAGTCATTATTGTGTAAAGCATCAAATAGACATTACAAAAAGTAGCTTCAGAAAGGAATAATTTATTTGATTTAACAGAATTTATTACACATGAACTTATGGACCATGTGGTCGAGTAAATAATGACTGAATTTTTTTATTTTTGGGTGAACTATACCTTTAATTTTTATTTCAATTTAATTAATATAGAAATATGAAATTCTTTTTTAAAGGTGCCCAAGAATGCTTTTTCACAAGATGTAATATAAGTCTAAGGTGTCTCCTGAATGTGTCTGTGAAGTTTCAGCTCAAAATACCCCATAGATTTTTTTTTATTAATTTTTTTAACTGCCTATTTTTGTTTTATTCTGAGTGAATTTGAGGCTGTGCTCCGTGGCTAAGGGCTAATGCTACACTGTTGGAGAGATTTATAAAGAATGTGTTTATGAATTATACAGACTGCAAGTGTTTAAAAATGAAAATAGCGACGCTCTTGTCTCCCGTGAATACAGTAAGAAACAATGGTAACTTTAACCACATTTAACAGTACATTAGCAACATGCTAACGAAACATTTAGAAAAACAATTCACAAATATCAGTAAAAATATCATGATATCATGGATTATGTCAGTTATTATTGCTCCATCTGCCATTTTTCGCTGTTGTTCTTGCTTGCTTACCTAGTCTGATGCTTCATCTGTGCACAGATCCAGATGTTAATACTGGCTTGTGTAATGCCTTGAACATGGGCTGGCATATGCAAATATTGGGGGCGTACATATTAATGATCCCGACTGTTACGTAACAGTCGGTGTTATGTTGAGATTCGCCTGTTCTTCGGAGGTCGTTTAAACAAATGAGATTTATATAAGAAGGAGGAAACAATGGGGTTTGAGACTCACTGTATGTCTTTTCCATGTACTGAACTCTTGTTATTTAACTATGCCGAGGTAAATTCAATTTTTGAATCTAGGGCACCTTTAAAATAAAATTAGACTCTAAATAAGAAACTAAAACTGACAGTAGGTGGCGGTAAATCTCTTAATGATTAAGTCGTTCATTCATTCATTCAAACGCCTGATTCATTCGTGAAGTAAATGGTTCTTCAGGCTTGTTGGACTTGAAGCGGCGCTACACAGAATGATCGGTGTTTGACATCAAAGTACCGCGAGAGCGTTTAGAAAACAGACGGCTCGGTTTGCTTTTGAATCGTTCTCACTGTACTTTGATGTCATACACCGATCGGTCTGTGCAGCGCCGCTTCAAGTCCAACAAGTCTTTTATGATTGATCGGCTGAATCATTCAAAACGCTGATTCAGAAATGAAACACTGCTGTGCACTGCACGGAGATGAAGTTCTTTATATTTTCATTGGCAAAATTGAACAAAATAGACAATATTGTGTCTAAAATAACAATATCAACTTCTTATTTACTGAACTGTTGTATAAAATCAGTATTGCATTTGCACTCATTATATAGGCTATGGGACAAAAACTTGTATAATATTGCATTCGTTATAGTGTGATATTGCTTAACTCATATGATCTAAACATGAGACAAAAACTCAAACGGGCATTTTTGCCCCATATCTTGAATTTAGGATCATTCTAACTACATTTTATAGGCTCCATCATGCAGTGAGTTGTTGACCTGCATCATGTTCGTCATCAATCAACCGTATGTAATGTCAGATGAACTACATAGGTCTGGGGCAGGGCAAGTGCATTAAAAATTAACTCGTTATTTTTTACCATAATTAATCTAATTAAGACGTTAAATCGATAGCCGGATGAATGTGAACAAAGACTCGTAAAGGTTTGAATCCTGTCTCACTATATCCATGTGTGTGTGTCTCAGGTGGTGAGCGCGCTGGACTCGAACCCGACCGCTCGACGCACTCAGCTGCAGCACAAGTTCGAGCAGGTCATCGCTCTGATGGAAGACAACATCTACGAGTGCACCAGTGAGGCCTGAGACGCACACCCTCGTCCCTCCGACCAAAACTCTGGCTCGTTTAATGAGGATGTTCAAGTGAAGAGAAGCATCCGCTTGTTCTCGCTCTGATGAGTTTGTTTGTTCATTTTCGATTGCTATAGTATTGAGTATTGACTTCAAATGAGGAGTTTAATTGTGACGCACTGACCCCACACTCGGGGAGAGCCAATTATGCACTGGATTATACAAGACCTTCTCCATAGCAATATTTATAGCTGTATGATGAGTTTATAGTGTGATTCAATCAATGTGAATATGTTTCTGATGGGACGTTTGTACTGCACTGTTCAATGGCGTTTCATTTTAATTCCACGATGCCTTGGACGACAAGTAATGATATGATTAACATATAACAGGCTTGAATGAGACTGTTGCATTTGTATTAATATTTTTTTTGAAGGGTTTGGATCATTCTTGAGTGGATCCAAACCAAAATGTGTGCATTCTTCTGTAGATATTCTGCTGGAAATGTTTAATTTTTTTTTGGAGAAAGAGGGAAATTTTATCAGTAAAGATGAACTTTACTAAAACATCGTGTTACAGGCTTAGTTGTTTTTTTTTTGTCATGTTTCCAAGCGCCACAGCATTTTGGTAGCCCAAGTAGACTTTTTTGTTTCACATGAGCTTTTATTTCTTCTTTGCCTCCATATTTTCAATCTGCAGGCAAATTCACATCTTCACACATTTACATATTCAAACTTAACAACATTTACATCTAAACGTTCACAGAATTGTTTAGTTAGCGTATCTCCTGAGGTCTCTTGTGGCTCCAGCGCTCAATCTCACTTCTTGGGTTCAAAACATAAGCCTACGATAGTCAAAATGTACAAAAATCATAGCTACATATTCATCTAACACCCGGAGAATCAACAAACAGTGGTGAAGCCGAAGCTAATGGAACGGACATTTGAAATGCCATCACGTTACTAAACACATTCCAAGGATTTTCCATATAAATCGCACAGTTCAAAACATACAGCAGTGTTATAGAGATCTGATTGGCCAGTTTTGTAAGATAGAAAGGCAGAATAAGTTGTTGATGTAGCAGATGGAAGCCAAGCCGACTTGGAGAGCTGTATTTGGCCTGTAGGAGGCTGTGGGCCGGACTGGTCCAGTTGTGAGCCGTTCAGATGTTCAGGCGGGAGCCACTTGAGCGGACGAGACCACCGAGGACTGAGTCTTACTGGAGACCGTCATGCTGGTCTCCTCCTCACCAAACGGGTTCTTTCCACAGCAGACCGTAGTGAGCATGCAGTTCCTGAACTGTACCAATGGAAACGCAGCAGTTAACATATTACTTTGGTGAAATTAAAAGCTTTCCTGTAGCTCAGTGGTTAGAGCATGGCACTAGCAATGCCAAGGTCATGGGTTCGATCCCAGGGATTGCACATACTCCGATACAAATGTATAGGATAATGCAATGTAAGTCGCTTTGGATAAAAGCGTCTGCCAAATGCATAAATGTAAATGTAATGTAAATGTGAAATGTGTAGAGCTTGTTGCTTTTTATATATACACCAGGGGTGTCCAATCCTGCAGACTTCAGTTCAACCTGGATCAAATTGTTTTCTAGTGATCCTGAAGAACTTGATTAGCTGCTTCAGCTGTGTTTGATTAGAGATGGAGAGGAACTCTCCATGAGCGGGACTGGACTCACTGATATAGAGTAAATATCCAGGAACATTAGTTTACGTCACATCCCGGTGTCATGAGCAGTTAGGATCTGTTCGGTCAAATGTGTCCACCTTGGACACCAAATAATTGCATTTGAGACTGTTTAATGAAACTGTTCATTAATGGTAAATGAACAAAACTACAGATTGCTACAATTACAGTCCTAGGGCCCTATTTTAATACGGCGCATGGTCTGAAGCTCATGGCACAGGTTCACTTTTGCTAGTTTAATGACGCGCCAAGCGCATGGTCCAAAAGGGTTGTACCTAGTCTCTTACCTAGTCTCTTAACGTACCTAGTCTCTTTACATGGCGGAATTTGTAAGCGGAAAGACGGAACGCTTCTCCAGAGAGGAAACGGATCTGCTCGTGCGTGAGGTTAAAGCATGTAATACTTTTATTTTAAAAAATCCCTGTGTGTGTAACAAGCAGACTGTACGCGCGTTGTGCACCTACATATAGGTGCATATTACTAACGCGCCCTTTAAATAACAAAAACATACTGCGCCATTGACTTGAGCCAGGTTTCAGTTGGTCAATGGCGCAGTCATTTTCAGTTGCTTCAAAATAGCAACACGCCAACAACGCACCTGAACACACCTCGTTTTCAGACCAGCACACCCATGGGTGAACAGATGGGCGCAAATGCATTTGCTATTTAAACAACGTGGCGCTGGGTGTGAAAATGATAACTGTGTCAGACTGAAACTAAAAAAACATTGAATCATTCATTGAATTATTCACTCAACCGATGCGAGTCAAAAACACTGATTCATTCAAAAACACATTAATTCAGGAATGAAACAGCACTAGTGTTTGTTGCTTGGATACACACAACAGTTAATTCTTCTTCAGAACAGTTTGCATTACATGTATGCATCTGGCAGACGTTTTTATCCAACATGACTTTCATTGCATTCAAATTGTTCTTTTAATCTGTTCATGCATTCCCTGGGAACTGAACCTCAGACACTGGTGTTGCTGGTGTCATGCTCATCTGTTGGTGAATTATTGTTGGTAGACCAACGACAAAGTAACTGGCAATATTGTGTCTAATAGTGCGTTGTCATCGGTTAAAACTTCTACTAGCATATACAGTAGAGGGCCTTAACACTAATAGACTAAAAGCAACAAAACTTTCATTTTGATGTCATTGGGCTCATGATCACTTTTTCAGCCCTAAACATAATATAATACATAGTAGAAGTATTGAAGTGTGCGTGTCGGTCTCACCTGTCTGTTGAGTAGGATGTAGATGACCGGGTTGTAGAGCGCTGCACTCTTAGCAAAGAAAGCTGGTATTGTCATGGCGACAGGACCAAATTCAGCCCCCTGATTAGCAAAGATGAACCAGGCCACACTGGCATACGGCACCCAGCACACTAGGAACGCAATCACCATGACAACCACCATACGCGTCACTTCCCGCTCGGCCCGCTGGGTTGTCTCTGATTCCTGCTGCTGAGCAGCAGCCTAACAACAGAGAATGACATAAAACAAAAATATATCAGGTATTCGTAGTCCTAGATGCTGATTGGTACAGTGCTATAGTACCATATGATTATAGTAAGTGTTGTGGTGTAAAATACTGGCTCATCACTGCACAGCTGCCATAGAGGTCAACTATTTTTATTTGTCAGGACAGATCTTGTGGCCTTTATTTACAAAATGCTTTGTAAAAGCACTCCAAGACTGTGCTTGTTTGTTAGTGATGATAGTGATAGTTCACTCAAAATGACAATTGTAGATTTTTCTTTGTCCATATACACCCTTAGGAATAAACGCTCCAAAAGGAGGTTTTCACAGTGATGTCACAGAAGAACCATTTCTGGTTCCCCAAAGAACATTTCAGTGATCAGTTTATAAAAGAACCATTTGTTTCTTAGTGTGAAGGATATTTTTAATAATCTAAAGAACCTTTCCCACTATAAAGAAACTTTTGTGCAATGGAAAAATTCCATGGATGTTAAAGGTTCTTCATGGAACCATTGATCCCAATAAAAAAACCTTTATTTAGTGCAATGGAAGTCAATGGTCACCAAAACTGTTTGGTTTCCAAAATTCTTTAAAAATCTTCTACATTCTGCAGAAGAAAGAAAGTCATACAGGTTTGGAATGACATGAGGGTGAGTAAATTATTATAACTTTTTTTGGGTGAACTAACCCTTTAAGTCAGTTCTTCTCAATTAAGCAATAAAATGAAAATTGGCTTATCTGGTCAGAACACCTGTCAGGTGAACAACTATTATGACTCACAAAAATCTCTTATGGCTTATATAATTAATTGGTCAGGCAACACCCATTTTTACAAGTTGACCCATATCTGCTGAATGCAATGTCCAATCTTAAGAAAACTTGACACACACAGAAAACAGGACATTCTGAGAACGCATACCAAGTTTTGTAAAATTCCACCAATAGGGGCAGTAAAACTGAAAACCGTATGATCCATCAAGTTGAAAAGTGGTATGCATCTTTTTTAGTGTATGTTCTAACACATCCTCTAATATGACTATGATACTTCAGAAACATGGCCGCCAGCAGCCAATCAAATTTCAAAGGCTAATAAATCAAATCTGAATGGCCTAACAGTACAAAAATGGATATATTCATACATTGTGTGAAAACGAATATGTGTACCAAATTTTGTTAAAATGGGCCAAAAGGTGGTTCTATAATGAGCAAATATGATCTTCAAACTCAAGTGGGATAATCAGAAATGTTTAGTGCAACAAACCGTTCACAAGAACCAATACACACAAATGAGTCTGACTTTCCAGCTCTGGTGTGTGTGTGAGTGTGAGCGTGTCTTACCGCGCGGACAGTGCAGAGCAGACGACTGTAGCAGAAGAAGATGATCAGCAGTGGGATGGAGAAATGCAGGATGAACATGTAGATGACAAACGAGGTGTTGTTGATTTCAGGTTTGGGAGTGTAGTAATCTATTCCACAGGAGCACTGCATTCCCTCGGGAATATACCTGCACACACACACACATACAATTCATCACAGCAGTATGTCTATTAGGTCCCATGAGGATTCATGTATGAACTCAAATTTTACTGTCATGGGAAAACTATTTAAAAATGAGTTGCTAAACCTGCGTATTCTCCTGAAAAGCCTGACTGATTACCTGGACCATCCCAGCAGGGGCGGCATGGCGCAGGTGAGGGCCATGACCCAGGTGAAGCCCACTCCTACGATGGCGTGCTTCTCACCGAAACGAAACGTGGTCATTGGCTTACACACCACAATGTAGCGCTCGATAGCCAAGACCACCAGAGACCACAGCGCGATCTCACCTGAGAAACATCGAGAAGATCACCATCACTCAGTCGGGACAATCTAAATGTAGTCAAATCAGTTTTATTTGTATAGGCCTTCACAGAAATGAATGCTGTTAATGTTTGTAATGCCTATTAGTCCACATCTTAGCTGTTAAGCGCTAAATAATAGATAAAGGTTAAACCTATTATAGTTATGAAGTTAGTAATTCACTTTTGCATTGATATTGAGGATTATGAAATCTGTATGGTTCTGGTTTCAGTTTATAATGTTTTGGTGTCATTATACTATAAACTGATGTGCATCACGGCAATGATTAAAATTACACAAATCATGATTTTCGTCAATTTGCTCAAACCTAAGCAGTTACTTAAAAGTGACTTAATACTTTATTTTTATTCCCCTAGTGTGAAAGAACAAAGCAACTGAGGCAAGGAACAAGAACTTCATTCGATGTTGGATAATGGAGGAAAAAACACTTAAGAAACCAGGCTACACCATCAGTTCTCCTAAAAATTACATGGAAATGTATTGAACTGTAAGATAAGATCCATCCAGGATTGAACAGAATGATGCCACTATTCGAGAACAGGCCCAAACTGACCACAAAATGTGATGTGAAGTTATGATCTGCCTGGATGAAAGGCAATATTTCACAGCACTGATGTGTGAATCTCAGAAGGTCTGTGATCGGTTCATATTTCATTCCCAAAATCAGAAGAAAAAAAATTAAGCCTATCTTGTTTTTCTTTTTGCATTGTAACATTATTTTCCCCACAAAATTCATGTTATTGTAATTCATCAGGATTGTTACTCTTTATTAATATTGATTAATTTTAGTGTAAAAACATGAGACAGTGCCACCTTGTGTTCAAAAGTTATAATGAAATTTCCGAAAATGCTATGAACTTTTTTGATTACATTTACGCATTTGGCAGACGCTTTTATCCAAAGCGACTTACATTGCATTATTCTATACATTTGTATCCGAGTATGTGCAATCCCTGGGATCGAACCCATGACCTTGGCATTGCTAGTGCCATGCTCTAACCACTGAGCTACAGGAAAGCCTGATTAAATTAGCCTACCGTAATTAAACTTATTAGATTCCTTGGGTCATGCCGATAACATAGAGACCAGTTTTGCCATAGTTGGCCAAACTTCCCTGTCCGCCATTTTGATTTATTTAAAAACCTTCTTTTTCAAACTCCTCATTGACCGTTGATCCGATTTTCACCAAAATTGAATCTTCATACCATGGCAGCAAAAAGTTATGGATTTCATGGATGAGTGAGTGAGTGAGTGCTTGCACTTACCGCCCAGGGTGGCGAAGAAGCCCTCGATGTTGCAGCCCGTGACCCCCAGGACGAAGTACCCGTTCAGGGCCGTGTAGAGCGTGACGGTGAAGCCGCCCACCACCATGAACAGGTCGGCCACGGCCAGATTGAGTAGGATGAAGTTGAGGGGTGTGCGGAGCTTCTTGTGCTGCACCGTGACATAGAGCGTGAGGAAGTTGACGGGGAATGAGGTGGAGATGAGGAAGAGCATGTACGCGGCCAGCAACGAGTACTTCCACGGCTCCGCTAGGTAGTACTGCGGCTCCTCAAACGGGCTGCGAACCAAACCAGTCTTGTTGGACATCGGCACGTAGAAGTTCGGACCTTCCGTTCCGTTCATATTCGGTTCACTAGTCGAGGGTCAAAACGGAGAAAGCAGACGGACGAAGCTGGAAAGCAAATGAAGTCCCTGAGAGCAAGCGAGAGATCTGCTGCCCGGGACTTGAGCATCCCTCTTATATGAACCCCATGCGTCCAGATTAATGAGATTACAGCGAGGCGCTGCAATTTGGAGGAATTGAGTTACTGGCAGATTGGGGTCAGACTCGATAATCCATGAAGGTAAACCGGCTGTAAACACAGCAACACTTTCATTTTCCTCCCTCTATCTCTAAAGGCCCTCAAAAATTGACTAGCATGCTCAAGGCCGGGTTAGTGCGACACTGAAGGTTTTTCTTCTACAATTGCAAGTTTGCTGGTGTTTGTTAGTCTAGACTTTGACCAGTCCAGCCACACACACCTCAACTTTCTTAGGGGCCAAGCACCGAAACTGCTATGGCATCTATGGTAATCGTTAGTGTTCCTATTCTTCTTGTTCTTCCACATTTAAGACTATGGTATCCCATAGAACCGCTTGCAGGAAAGTTATGAAATTTGGCACACAGATATAAGACAGTTTGAACATTAATCACAGCGAATTTGGAGTCTCTTAACTCAACCACTCTAGTGCCACCAACTGTCCAAACGTTCACTTGCATTGATGCTAATAACTTTTTTTACGTAAGGGCTAACACCAAACATTTTCCTTCTGATTTCTTGGCTCAAGCCAATTCGATTGCATCATATGATGTCATTTTCAAAAAATTTCCATAAAAACGACTTTTTCTTACTCCTCCTAGTCCGTTGCGCCGATTCTCACGAAACTTGAAAATATTCAGGAATTCAAGTTGATTTGTCAAACCATTTATACAAACGAATTAGACAAAGACCACGCCAAAATGGACACGAGGCTACATCTCCGCAATGCTTTAACGTATTCTGACCAACTTGTGTGTTATGACAACCATGACCTGAGGTTACCTGCACAATTTCGGCACAGTGCTCCTTCTGAACGGTTTGGGATAAACTGGATAAAGACTAAAAAAATAAATCACAAAACTGGTCTTTTTAGATTTGTTGCAGCATGCCGATTTGAACGATATCCAATTATGCCATATCTGCCATTTTGAAATGTCATAAAATGCTATATTTTATGAACGCATTGGCATATCATTACAAAACCGGATAAGTGTCATCAGCCCTGAAGGTACTCAAAAAGTTAAGAAAGCGCCACCTTGTGTTCAAAAGTTATGACATTTCCAAAAATGTCAATAACTTTTGATTAAATTGTCTATTGTAATGTAATCTCAATAGATTCCTTGGGTCACGATGAAAACATAGATACCAATTTTGCCATAGTCGGCAGAACATCCTTCCCTACATTTTCAAACTCCTCCTACAGCGTTGATCCGATTTTCACCAAAATCGATTTGTATCATCTTCAGACAATGCCGGCAAAAAGTTATGGATTTCGTGTTGATAGACAAACAGTTTTCGTATATCACATCAACAAAGTTGATGGCATGATGCCAAAAGGACTGAGGCTGTATCTCTGCAATACTTTGGCAAATTGACACCAAACTTTACGTGTGTCTCTGACCACAACACATCAATTTGGTCCCAGCGCCACCTATTGGTCAAAAGTAATAAACCATTAAATCATATTACTAGTGACTGTATTTATGATTTTTCAGCCATTTTGCCTAAAATATGTCTTTAACCGCTCATTGTTGCAGTTGGTCTGATGCTCCCAGCCATGATGGCATGACTCACTGTGCCTTTGTGCTTGACCCCGTATTTGCTGCTTGCAGCTATATTTACACTTTTTACTGACACAATGGCAAAAAAATCTTTTGAAATGCAGATGTCTGTAATTTTATCAAACAGGAACATTTCAGAGCGAGATAAATCTCACAAAACATCATGTTTGTGCTCCTGGTTTCACACCACTAAAGGATGAGGACATTAAGATAGTTAAATGGATATTAATAAAGACTTACAAGATGGAAAGTAGTGAAATGATATGAAAAGGGCTCCTATAGTTCACTTAATTGTAAAGAAAACATATAAATACACTTCAGCTCCACTGATAGGAAAAGATTACAACAACACACATTAGAGACATAAATATGAAATCTTTATTTAAAATGACTCCGCTCACAAACGAGTAACAGTGTTTAAATGGAATGAGCTGTATGTGTTTGTGTACGTGTGATAAGGAGCATGTATGGACACACATGGATACACGGTGTAATCTGCTTTGGCCGGTTGATCCGGGTAATCCTATCAGAGCTGCGCTGAGCTGGCATTTACTGACGGATTCTAACAGCTCAATCCTGATCAAGCTCACGCACATTCAGCACATACGGTTGTGCTAGCTGGGCTCGTCGATGGGTCTGCGGCAGTACGGACAGCAGTTGTGCTGAAGAACCAACAGCTCGTAGTCCTCACTGTGAAACATCTTTGAACGAGACAACATAACGCAATCAAACATCACTAGAACAGAGAGGAAACATGCCGAACACATGAAGCTGATGTCTGTGTACCTGAAAGCAGGACGGACACATGGTGATGCTGACGTCGGGCAGCAGAGATCGGTAGTACTGCCAGCTGAGAGGTTTGGGCCAGCGCTTGATCAGAACATCCCGTCTGGACATGGACCTCAACACCGCCCGACTCACGACCACCGGCACAAACTCCCGGCCACCCTGCTGTCAATCACCAGCACACCAGACCAGATCAACCACAGCCCAGCCAACCGTGAACGTTCTCTCAAAGTTTCGAACAAACGTTCTTCCAGTAATGTTAATAGAACGTTGGTTCAAAGTTATCTGGTCTTTAACAATGTCTCAAAACATTATTTATACGTTGTTCATGGAACATTCTATTTCTGAAACTTGTAGTTGGACATTGTTTTTTACGTTACTAGTTTTAGAACGTTCAGAGAACATTCAAAAGTAACGTTCCCATAACGTTTGAAGAATGAAAACATTTTATGTTCTGGTAAAGGGTTAGTTCACCCAAAAATGAAATTTCTGTCATTAATTACTCACCCCCATTTTGTTCCAAACCTGTAAGACCGTTCATCTTCGGAACACAAATTAAGATATTTTTGATGAAATCTGATAGCTTTCTGTCACTCCATAGACAGCTACGCAACTGACAATTTGAGGCTTCAAAAAATTCATAAAGAGATCGTAAAACTAATCCATATGAATCGAGCGGTTTAGTCCAAATTTTCTGAAGAGACACAATCGCTTTATATGATGAACAGATTGAATTTAGGCTTTTACTCAAATATAAACATTCATCAACTCACACATCAGTTATGGTAAACAGAAGCTCAAGCATGTTTGCTTGACACGTGCAAGAACCAATGAGGTTCGTTCTCGTGTTACACAGCACGTTTGAGCTTGTTGAAAAAAACCAGCATATCCTGGTTAGGTATGTTTTGAAGCATCAAAGCTAGTTTGAGCTGGTTTATGCTGGTCCTGAGCTGGTTTAAGCTGGTCAGTGCTGGTTCTGAGCTGGAGCTAGTTGCTTAGGCATAAACCAGCTATGATAGGATGTCCTACCTGCCTAAACAGATTAAGGCTTTTACTCACATGTAAACATTGATCAGCGAACATAGGCAGAAGCTCAACCTAACCTGAATGACGTACAAGAACCTCTTACGGAAGCTCAAACGTACCGCGTAACACACGGGAATGAACCTCATTGGTTACGCAGCACGTTTGAGCTTCCGAAAGAGGTTTGTTCTTGTTCGTCATTCAGGTTCGTTAGAGCCTCCGGTCTCTTTATGAACTTTTTGAAAGTGGTAGTTGCAAAGGCAGTCACTATAGGGACAGACATATCTCAGATTTCATCAAAAAGATCTTCATTTTTCATGACATGAGGGTGAATAATTAATGACAGAATTTTCATTTGGGGGTGACCTAACCCTTTAAGAAAATTATTTCATGGTTATTTCCCCGCTGTCAGTCACTTCTGTCAGTCTCACCTCAAAGCTGAGTTTGGCTGTAAAGGGGTCGTCCTCTGGGTCTTCAGTCCCATCATCCAGCTTCAGACACTGAGATTCTGACACACACACACATTGTACATACTGTACGTCCTCTGCCTGCTCTGTTTGCTTTCAGTGATTATCAGTAAAGCCCAGAGTCTCACACACTAGCCACTTCTCTCAGTCCACGCTGTGCACTAAACAAATTCACATTTTTGAATGTGCCTGAATCTAGACAACATGGTTTTCCAGCAAAGGCCATTGTTCAAATTCACATTAAAATGTTGGAAATGTAAAATCCCTGACAGTAACATAGTGTGGCCCAGATCTGGCCCACATCTGGTACATGTGGATTACACGCGGACCAGATGTGAGCCAGATCTGGGCCGACACCATGTTGCTGTCAGGGAATCATACTAAAATGTAAATGTGTGCTTTGAATGTTGGACATTGACTGGTGTTATCATGTCATGTATTGTTCTGTTATGTAGTTGATTCTGTAACCAAGGTTTTTTTTTTTTTTTTGGAGTTTCCTCAGAAATAGTAGGTTTAAACAGGCAGCGGACGAACAGCTATATGATGACAACAGCTAAAAACCAAAAGAAGTTCAGTAGAAAAATGGGTAACACTTTCTATGAAGACCATGCTTATAATGAATTATAGCACCATTTATACTTATTTATAAGTAAGTATTAGTATTTTATAAACATATTTATAAAGATTTATTAAGACCTATAATGCATTATAAGAACAGTTATAGTTATATTTATATTATATTTATAATTACTTATAAGAAATCAATACAAATCTTTTTTTAATCTTTAATTCCAAACTGCTATAAATACCATATGGCTGAGGAGATATAGATTAACAAATCAAAATTTCCATTCATGACCTCTAATGCAAACATTAGCTGTTAAAGACATAATTAATAACTAATTGGTACAGCAAACAAGTGTCTCTGGAACTGTTTTATATTTGATCATTTATAAATCAGTGTATAATGGATTATGAACATGCACATTGAAAAAGCAAATTCATGACTTATGAGTTATTATAAAAATAATATAAATGTAACTATAACTGTTCTTATAATGCAGTATAGGTCTTAATGAGTTTTTATAAATATATTTATAAAATAGTAATACTTACTAATAAATAAGTATAAATGGGGCTATAACTCATTATGGTCTTCATAGAAAGTGTTATCGTAGAATGTTCTGGATAGCAGATGAAACGGTGAGTAACTATCAATACACTTGGTAGATAACCTACAAGAGGATAAACTAGTGAATGAGAACACTGCGTAAGAGCAGCGCGGTCCTAGGAAGTCAGAAGCAGACTAGACAATGAGCTTGGGTTTGTGGAGAGATTATATCGTACCAGATTACAGGTGTCGTCAATCAGAATTTGGGTGATAGTGGAAGGACATGGAGAGCCAGACAGGGATGTAAAAGACAATTGCTATTCTTTATCCACTTGTCAATCAAGCTAAAAACGTCATTGGGCAGTTCATTACACAACAGCAACCAATGACCATCAGAATTTGATGCAGATATTGGCACCATTGAGTCTCTAGTCTCCCTAAAGCTTTTCTTTGGCTCTTCTGCCCTGCTTATGAATGGATATGTGATGTGAATGAGATGTTACCTCCTCCGCCCATCTCCTGCCAGTTGCTGTTTCTCTCCACACGAGGCACTTCCAGGTCAATCAGAGACACGGCCTCCTCATCCGAGATATCCTCCTCCAGATAAAACTCTACTAGCGGAAGAACCTCTAAACACACACCATAAATCACACAAATATGTAAACCAATGGCAAGATACTGGCCCACTGTCTCCAGTCTCTCATCTCCAGAAAACACGCTACTGAAGTGGCTGATGGGATCATACAACACATTTTCTGAAGATGATCTCACCCTTTTTTGGTTTAAGATTTGACCAACACTGTGAAAAGTTTTGCCAAAAAACATTTGAACGTACCAAATTTCATTAGGTTTTACTAGACGGTCAGCTAAAAACCAGAAGAAACAGCGGAATAACAAAAACAAACCAACAAACAGGCCCCTAATATTCTACCGTTCATGCATTCCTGCTTTTTCAGCAACTTAATGAAAAAACACAGGTTATGATTGAGCAGCTCACCATAAGAGGAGGCAGAAAATATGAACGGCTGTCTGCAGTTGATGCAGGAGTTGCCCTGGTTATTCAGCAAAGGGTTGTTGGTGGAGCAGCGGTAACACATCGGGATCAAATCCTACACAAACACAAGCTTTGACCAACAGGCACCACTTCAAACAGCTGTAACACAATACACACACACACACGCACCTCGCTGTCACGGTAGGGTTTGGAGCGGACCGTCAGGCAGCTGAGCTCCATGCTCTCCTGATAGCGGGACGGGATCTTCAGGCCCTGCAGTTTCTCGAAGGCGTGTCGAGCTACTTTATATGCTCCCAGAACTTTACTCTGCTTTGCCAGAGCATACAGAGTATCTCTGAACCTCAAGTCAAGGATTCAGACAACAATTTAAAAGATGTACTGGTTGTTTTTTGATGCAGTTACATTGAATGAAGGCTGGAGAATTCAAGCATCAAAAAGGAGGCAAAGGCACCATAAAAGTATCATGAAATCAGTATTATAAAATTAGCAACATGACTTGCTATATTCCCAGCTTTCTGAATTCATACGTCACACTTGTGTTAGCTGCAGAAATGAAATGTTTCTTAGGTCCTTCATGTACATGTACACATCGTCATCATTATTGTCAAACATATACTTTTTTTAAGAGATGTATTTAAGTTATGTAAGCTGTCTGTATGAATCTGCGTACATATTTTAAAAACAAATCATAAATGTCAATTCAGCATCACACGTCACAAGAATAACGCACAGGAGTTTGACATTAGCATGTTCTGTCCATGACGTGACACTTGAGCAAAAATCAAATACAGCACACATGTTGGAGACAAAAGAGCTTTTTCAATTAGTTTGAACCATTTTCAAGTTTTCGGTTTTATAGTGAATTATAGTTATGCTTGCTTTGTTGACATCTGGCATGGACTTTATCACAAGATTTGTTGACACAAATTTGGCCAAAAGAAGAAAAGGCAGCATACATTTAGAAACAGGCTTCATCTATGATTTATAATACTGTTGAAGTACAGTAGAGATCTCAATAGGTTTGTGAACAGAGCCAGTGAGTCATGAGAGGTGATGCTCCTGGTGAACTGTAGTAAAGTTTAAACACTCTCAAGCAGTGTTGGGGTAACACATAACATAATCGTACATTGTGTTCACTTAAAAATAACATGCATTACGTAATCAAATTACGTATAACGCTTTACAAGTAACGTGCATGATGTAATCAGTTTACAACCCGAAACCCGGAAATGTTGGGACATTTTTTACATTTGAATAATGAATAATAAAATGAAAACTAAAAGACTTTCAAATCACATGAGCCAATATTTTATTCACAATAGATGATAACATAACAAATGTTTAAAATGAGAAATTTTACAATTATATGTACAAAATGAGCTCATTTCAAACTTGATGCCTGCTACAGGTCTCAAAATAGTTGGGACGGGGGCATGTTTACCATGGCGTAGCATCTCCTCTTCTTTTGAAAACAGTTTGAAGACGTCTGGGCATCGAGCTTATGAGTTTCTGGAGTTTTGGTGTTGGATTTTGGTCCCATTCTTGCCTGATATAGGTTTCCAGCTGCTGAAGAGTTCGTGGTCGTCTTTCGTTTAATGATGTGGCAAATGTTCTCTACAGGTGAAAGATCTGGACTGCAGGCAGGCCAATTCAGCACCCGGACTCTTCTACGACGAAGCCATGCTGTTGTAAAAGCTGCAGTATGTGGTTTTGCATTGTCCTGCTGAAATACACAAGGCCTTCCTTGAAATAGACGTCGTCTGGAGGGGAGCATAAGTTGCTCTAAAACCTTTATATACCTTTCAGCATTCATAGTGCCTTCCAAAACATACAAGCTGCCCATACCGTATGCACTTATGCACCCCCATACCATCAGAGATGCTGGCTTTTGAACCGAACGCTGATAACACACTGGAAGCTCTCCCTCCTCTTCAGCCCAGAGGACACGGCGTCTGTGATTTCCAACAAGAATGTCAAATTTAGACTCGTCTGACCATAGAACTTTTTTCTCACTTTGAAACAGTCCATTTTAAATGAGTCTTGGCCCACAGGACACGACCGCACTTCTGGACCATGTTCACATATGGCTTCCTTTTTGCATGATAGAGCTTTAGTTGGTATCTGCAGATGGCACAGCGGATTGTGTTTACAGACAGTGGTTTCTGGAAGTATTCCTGGGCCCATTTAGTGATGTCATTGACACAATCATGCCGATGAGTGATGCAGTGTCGTATGAGGGCCCGAAGACCACGGGCATCCAATAAAGGTCTTCGGACTTGTCCCTTACGCAGATTTCTCCAGTTTCTCTGAATCTTCTGATGATGTTATGCACTGTAGATGATGAGATTTGCGAAGCTTTTGCAATTTGACATTGAGGAACATTGTTTTTTAAGTATTCCACAATCTTTTTACGCACTCTTTCACAGCTCTGCACATCTTTACTTCTGAGAGACTCTCTAAGACATCCCTTTTATAGCTAATCATGTTACAGACCTGATATCAATTAACTTAATTAGTTGCTAGATGTTCTCCCAGCTGAATCTTTTCAAAATGTCTTGCTTTTTCAGCCATTTGTTGCCCCCGTGCCAACTTTTTTGAGACCTGTAGCAGGCATCAAATTTGAAATGAGCTCATTTAGGTGGATAAAAGTGTTACATTTCTCAGTTTAAACATTTGTTATGTTATCTATGTTCTATTGTGAATAAAATATCGGCTCATGTGATTTGAAAGTCTTTTAGTTTTCATTTGAATCAAATTTAAAAAACGTCCCAACATTTTCGGAATTCAGATTGTACTTTATGTTACGAGCAAATAAATGCATTACAAGTAACGTGCATTACGTAATCAGATTATTTTCTGATGTGTCGAGTAAAGAAACGCATTACAAGTAACATGCATTATGTAATCAGTTTACTTTTTTGATGTAACACGTAACATTAAAAGTAACGTGTAACGAGTAAAAGTAACACAATACAAGTAACATGACCTATGTAATCAGATTACTTTTTTTGATTTAATGACTAATGAGTAAAGTAACACATTACAAGTAACATGCATTATGTAATCAAGTTTTCAAAACTTTTTTGAGGTAACAAGTAACATTACTTTATAGATTTACACAAACATATTCAAGTATATTTTTTTTAACAAGTAATGCACGTTATAGTTTAATTAAAATTCTCTCTTCTCCATAACATAGTCACTTAAACATGCACACTCACGTGAGCGCAGGAGCAGACAAAAAGTACAAAAGTAACAAAACACATTACTTTCAATAAAAGAGTTGTACGGTAGATAATATAACCCGTAATGTTAAAAGATCTTGTGTATGGTGCACAATGCTCTAGCGGTCAAGAAATATTCAAAGTGCTCAGAATATAACAATATTCTCAATGTGTTTTTAAAGATTATGTGTGTTATATAAGATATGTTGTTGAATGCATTACTGCGGTAAACACTTGTAAAAAGTGCAATGCCTGGAAGAGAGCGAGCCTCAGCCAGGTGAGAAAAAGTAACATTACTTTCCATAAAAAGTAACTTAGTAATGTAATTAGTTAAATTTTTAAGCGAGTAATGTAATACTGTAACACATTACTTTTAAAAGTAACTTACCCCAACACTGGTCACAACACATCCAGAATCATAGAGAAAATAAAGCATCTTGGATATGTTCTTCACACTGAACTTTCCCAAAATAAACAGCAGATAGTTAACACAGAGAAAGTGAGGAGAACAACGTCAGAGATACGTGTGTGTGTAGTGACAGATCAGACCATACTCTGAAAAAACACTCTTACTTCAAGTGTTTCGACATTTACATGTCTCTATTGGCCTAGGTGTAAGAAAAGGGTTTATTCAGTATTCAACACACACCATCCAATGATCACAGCGCACATCAGCTCTGTCAACACTTCAGTCCAATTCAACACTAATCAATGAGCATCTCCCCGAAACCCTCCAAACGTCACAAGTGTGTGTGAGTGAATGAAGGATACACTTTAGAGATGCCCATGGGAACATCTCTGGTCAGGTTGTGGAAGAGAAACCGGGAGATGTTGAAGAGAATTTCTGGCATGTTGGAACTAAAGGGCTCCGACTGAAATATGAACAGCATATCTTACATCAATCAGAACACAAGATCTATTTTAAATGATCTGTTATACATTCACACAAACCCGGCAGGATTTTCACACACATTTAATCTCAAACACAGCGAATCTCTGAAATATCTGCATGTGCTGGACGTCTGAAATAAACTCCACTCTGGTTTTTAGTCCAAAAGAAATGATTTCTTTTTAGGCGACAAAACTGAGGCACGCTTAGAAAGAAAGTACAGAACAATAGCTATATTTATGGTTATCGTTCTTGTAGTGAGATAATGATCGCTGCGAACACTACTTGATCTCACATTTCTGTGCTTTTCTGAATTATTTCTCCTCTGAGAAAGCAACATGGAATTAAGTTCTTTAAGACCAACTAAAACCTGTAACAGTTGATAATGCTCATTAACAAACACCAGAAACAGTCTGAATTACTGACACTTACCATGTATCGATGGACAGAATGATAGACGTGATACAGCTCAGCCAAGTGCTGGAAACTGTGAAACTTCTTCAGCATCTCCTCCTTCTTCTCTGTGTTATCTATAAAAGTGCACATGTATGTTCATTCACAATCATCCAAATGCATTTCAAGGGCTTTCTCATTGAACACAAAGGTTTTTCACTATAAAAGGATAAGCACAGAAGCTAGCATGTGCTCATAGACACCTCTGGCGATGTCGAGGCACTGCATGGACAGCATCCAGTAGTAGTACGAGGCGTCATTGAACCTGCTTTCCACCACGGCATTATGGGTAAGCTGCTCCAGCACTCGCACGGCATCCGCCTGACGCCCCGCTTTGTGGAAGGCTGAAAAACATTAACAGATGGAAATTACAGAGTTGCATCAATTGACAAGTTTAAAAAAAAAAAAACAGTAAAGGTGTTTTGAGAATAAAAGATTACACTTCAAGTGTGTGAACGCATTAAGTAAAGCGATTGTCTCTGATAAATGCCACATATTTCCAGATCAAGCATCTGAACCAACACTGATTTTTAAATGTAATATACACAGACCTACAATGAGAATAATATTTGCTTCCTTTGAGGCCATTGAGTGACTGGTGAAAAACTACACTACCCATAATCCTGCAGTCAGATCCACTAATCAGTGAAGATGCTGTAATCATGAAAAATGACAGCAACGATCGCTCGCTCCTTTGAAGCGTTGTGAATGACAAAACCAAGCTATATCGCATTTATATATAGATTAGGGCTGGATGATATGACCTAAAATCAAAATCTCAATTAATTGAACATTTACCTTGATTACGATAAAAGGGTCATGAAACCCCAGAACACATTTTTTGAGCTGTGAGCAGATATGTATAGGCTGCACATCATTGAAAACACTAAAGGTACTCATTCATTTTATTTAAAAGTTGAAATTAGTTATTTTTGCATTTTTCAAAGCGATTTCTGTCTTCCGGTTTGAAAAGCAAACTCGGAGCAACGTCACAAAATCTGACGTCATCGTGTACCACCGGCAAGATCCGGAGCGCTGACTGGCTCCAGTATGGGCTGGTCGAACATGCTGACGTCAACAGTTTCTGTATTTATTCATGACATAAAGCTCATTTAATCCAATCACTGCACTCTAGTATGCATAAGATTATAATTGCGGTAGAATGCATGAGGAAGCATCACTTCTTTTGCCTCTGTCTCTGTTGTCATTCAGAGACATGGGTCATATAGTTGTGTTCGTTTCCTCAGTGCTACAACACAAAAATGTGTTTTCCTGCGACGCGACCAGAGCAGAAGTTTGGGTGCAAATGGATTGTTTTGCTGTAATCTACCAGCACAAATGGAAAATATGTTCGCATGAGATCGCAATGCAGCAGAGAATTCAAAAGTCATTCACTGACAACGACAGTGATGTCTCGCGCTTATACTTCAATGAGTGCTAGACATCACTGCCGTTGTCAGAGCGCGATCAGACCTCACTAAGCGAATGCTGAACGCAGTTGGACATAGTGGTGTTTTAGAGGTAAAAAATGATATAAATACTGTTCGATTTCTCGCACAAACCGATCGTTTAGTGTAATTTGCAGAGTGAATCACTGCCAAAGCAACATGCAGACAACTCTCTCTCTCTCTCTCACAGATGCTCATGTGAATGGTGTGTTTGACTGACCTTTCTGTGCCTCCTCGAAGCGGTCGTGTTCAGCCAACCACTGGGCGTACGGCACATAGACGTCATCTCTGAACTGAGAGTGTTTCTCGACTAGAGAGAATGCCTGAGAACAAGCAGCAGCCACATCAGCCAGTCAGTCAATGCAAAATCTCCCTTTTCTACAGTTTTGCTCGCATAAGCACACACACACACACACACACGTACCTCATCCCAGTGTGTAGTGTCCACATGAAGCTGCACCAGCGCCTTCAGATCACCCATTTTATTATAAATCTCAGCAGCGTAACCGTGATGATTGAACTTCTTAAAAAACACGGCACATCTGGACAGCGGCTCCCGCTCTGCCTTATCCAGCTTACGAGCCAAATCTATCAACCTACAGAGACAGAGGATGACTCATGTCATGTAATTTCTGATCTGTGTGTGTATATGTCCTTGCATTATGTGTATATGCTTCAGTATCTAGTATTTTATATTTTATTTCTGAAAGGTCTTGTCACCCTTGTGTTGTAAAAAGAAAGATTGAAGAGGGTAATTTGATCAGGTTTCACGACACACTGTGATTTCATTTACACATATCTTATGTGCTTTGAGTTTGAATCATTGTGTATTGAAAGAAGTATTTAATTATTCAAATACAGCTGGTGATGTTTCTGGTAAAAGGCAGCAGAGAAAGTTTACATTTACATTTTACATTTACATGTATGCATTTGGCAGACGCTTTTATCCAAAGCGACTTACATTGCATTATACTATACATTTGTATCTGAGTATGTGCAATCCCTGGGATCGAACCCATGACCTTGGCATTGCTAGTGCCATGCTCTAACCACTGAGCTACAGGAAAGCCTGTACTATACACTACAGTATCTATAATCGATGTGTGTATAATGACAGCATGCGTGTGTGTGTGTCTCACATGTCCATCCAGCCGTGTTCTCCGATGATCTCGATGGCTTTCATGTGTTCTCCTGCCGTCAGGTACATGTCTGCAGCCGCTCGAGGCTCTTTGCTGTTCTTCGCCCAGTCCGCCTGCTTCTTCATCAGCAGTTTAGTGTCCTTGGGATCTGCTGAGCCGAGGAAGTCCTTCACACACGCAAAAACACACTGTGAGTGCTTCCTGTCAAGTGCTTGATTGTTTAATGTAAGTGCACAGCAGTTAAAGCACCTACTATAAAGATCTAGCAGCTTTGATTGGGTTGAATCATCAGTATGAGTGAACCAGTGACACTCACTCAGTGATCAATGACGATGTCACTGCTATAGAGTGAAACAGTCGGGTTCCAGAAGTAACAACGTGATAATGTTTTTAACAATAACTTCTAAACCTTTAAAGACAGCCTTACTGCGAGCTGCAAAGTTGGAGCCGTCAGCCCGCATTATTTCAACTTATTTTTTAAAATAATTGTGTTAAACAGCTAAATGCATGGTGAAAAACTGCATTACCCATGATGCTGTACAGAAAATTCCACCAATCCGAGAATCGAAAGAAGCAAAACACACAAAAATATCTCTTTAGCTCCACCAACTCCCATTAAGCACTGCGAATGATATAATTGAGTCGGTCTCTATACGCTCTCAAATTACTGAAATATTTGTATATATATGCATATTTGCACAATAATCTTAA
>RJVU01069130.1:1247733-1316220 GCA_003731715.1 Anabarilius grahami
GATCACAGGAATAAATTACTTTGTCAAATATATTCAAATAGAAAACAGTTATTTTAAATTGTAATAATATTTCACAATATTACTGTTTTTAATGTATTTTTAATTAAATAAATGTAGCCTTGGTGAGCAGACGAAACTTCTTTTAAAAACATTAAAAATCTTAGTGGTTCCAAACTTTTGGACTGTACTATATATATATATATATATATATATACATATATATAAAAATAAAAAATTTTTAATAAGTAGTTTTGTATTTCTCCATTTTTAATTTGAATATGCTGTTCGCAATGCTTCATGGGATTGTAGTTCTTTTCATCACAGCTGTTAAATCTTGTACCTTTGTAGTTTTTGTCAGATTTTCAAATAATTTTCTGCTTCAATTCAAAGTCTGTAATGTTGTGATTCTCCTCATAGATTGTTGATTCGGTTCATGGATTATAACCAAGATTTTTTTAATCTGTAAAGTCACTCAACTCTGAAAATGCCTGTAATATGAGTCAATGATATGTCACTTTTTTTTTGTCTGTATCTATTAATGTATCCAAAAATACATTAACAGTGGAAATCATACATACAGTTAGATAGATACACCTCTTCTATGATGTTTCTAATATATGAATTCAGATTCATTCTAAAACAAAGGCTGCCTTTACACTGCAAGTCTTAATGCACAGATCTTGCCATTATCTGATTTTCTGGCCCGCCTGTTTACATTCACTTTAGACACGACTGGTATCCGATATCTGTTTTTACATTAATTCCCACCCAAAATGATGGTCAGTGATCGCTTTACTGTGCACATGGTAGACCCTCGGGTTTTGAATGACCGTGTTATTAAAATTATTTATATAATTCCTGGTACATGATTACTTCTCAGCATGGATAAATTAACAGCTGTCAAGGAGGTTTTGCAGTGCAAAATCTGACAGAACGGATACAGACCGGGAAATGTTAGTTTGTTATTTTAACTACAGCTTGTTATCTAGAATTCTGAAGTGAAATAAAGTAGCACGGTAAGATTATATTTATTTAAATGAATTTGAATTAACGAAAGAGAGAGAGAGAGAGAGAGAGAGAGAGAGAGAGAGAGTAGCCTAATAGTAAAGCTGGTTGGTTTAATTACAAAAACAGCGAAGTTATCACCTCATTGCTGAGAAATATAATGTTTTATTTATAAAATTCACAAGGCAGAGGTTGAAAACCAGCTCCTGAATATTTCCGTGTGCATGCAATTTCTTGCCTATGTATAAAGTTCCCACCTCAATAAAAATATCTGAGAGTTTTAGTGCGAGCACATACATCACATCTGCTTTATGATACAACAATAAAATGATATCTTTTTACATTTACATTTACATTTATGCATTTGGCAGACGCTTTTATCCAAAGCGACTTACATTGCATTATACTATACATTTGTATCTGAGTATGTGCAATCCCTGGGATCGAACCCATGACCTTGGCATTGCTACTGCCATGCTCTAACCACTGAGCTACAGGAAAGCTTTTTATGGGCAAACGCGTCGGCCTCGCCTTGTGGTGTCTTGGAGATCTGACGGGAATCGGATATGCGTGTTTAGACATAGGTCAGATGTCCAGATATTGCATATGTATCCGATTTAAAACCACATTTGGAAGTGGCTCAGAACGGAGGCGGATCTCGTGCGGATATTTGTAATTAGACGTGTGCAACAAATTCTGATCTGTGTCAGATGTGAATAAAAAAAAGAATCTGACTTTTTGTGTCAGTATAAACGCAGTCTAAAACATGTCAGTGTGATATTATAATAAAGAAATAATAATTTTATAATATATTATGATATTATAATAAAGAAATATTTATTAAAATAATAATAATATTTGCTCACACTTAATGTGGTGTCTTAAAGTACTATATACTTACATCAAATAATAATTGTTAGGTTCAATGTACTTATTGTATTGTAAAACTTGCTATTGAGGTATGATACGGGTAAGGTTAGGACAGGTTTGGTGGTATCGGTAGGTTTAAGTGTGGGTTAAGGGTCAAAAGTGTGTTTATAGATGGAATTACAGAAATGCAGGTATTTTTAAATACAAGTACAATGTAAAAACATGTATGTATACAATAAGTGCATATAAAGTGGGAATGAAATATTCAGCTGATAGACAGAGTCTGGTTCTGTGAGACTAGCTCCATAAAAGTAAATAAACAATGTGTGTTAACTTAAATCAGCACTAATCGCTCATGTGCACATGTATACAGACACATTAACATACGGCAGCAAGCGCACATATCATGTGTCACACACACCTTGGCGTACTCAAACATGCGCAGGTCGGTGTACATGCTGAGCGCGCGGCTGTCCTGTCCGCTTCTCCGGTAGAGTCTGGCGGCCTCGTGGAACTTGCCCTGATACGCGTAAACGTCTGCGAGGAAGAGCTGGTTATCATTCTCACCCCTCCTCTTCCTCTCCTGGACAAACACACACACAGAAAGATGCATTTCATATATTAGCGCACACACAATCCAGCACCAAAAACTCCAGACAAAAACACATGTGCAGTTTAAACATCATTATTACAGTAATGAGTAATGTGTTGAAATGGTAACACTTTATTTTAGTGTTCTTGTTACACATGAACTTACTATAGTAATAACAGTAAATCCTTAAACCAGACCCTAACCCTAAAGTAAGTAATAAGGTCACATTATAATCTTAATATATAATATATAATCTTAACGGTGTTAAAATTAGGCTTTGTTTTCTTTATAGAAAAAGTGAATTTCTTATTTCCTTCACTTGATTTGGGGGTTAACTATAAGAGAGTCAGCTGTACATTTGTTTTAATATCAGTGTCTGTGTACTGTACAAAACACATTAACAACACAAACCCTTTATTACACTCACGCACACACACACACACACACACTCTTTCAGTCATCTTCACCCGCAGGCATCAGAAAGTCAATAGCTCATTCTTTCCATTCAGAACTCCAGACATCAAAAGCATTTCTGAACACAAACTTTCCTTCCCAGAACACAAGCCGCCCTCACCACACACGACACACACATCAACTCAGACAGATTTAAAGAAACAGTTGATGTTTTTCACGAACATTCTGCCATCACCCGTTCCAAACCTGACTGTTTCATTCATACAACGCAACATGACATGTTTTATTAGCAGACGTTTTAGCTTAATTCTCTCTGAATGCATGTGAATGTGTTCGACATTCTGATTATCAGTCAATAACAAATTCAATCGGGCTCTGTTCCAATATATAATAAATGGACTACATTTATTATGTTTGATGGTTTTTTTTGCTTCTTGGAGCTTGACAGCACTGCTCACTGTATGCTTTACTGTATGGAGAAGAGCAGTGCAGATATTTATCATACCTTGTTACATGGAAGTCATACAGGTTTCAAACAAAATGATTTAGCGAAATGAGGGAACAAAATAGTAAATTGCACGCACGATTTAGCAGATTGAGGGAACGAAATAGTAAATCGTGCACACGATCTAGCAAATCGAGGGGACAAAATAGTAAATCGTGCACATAATTTACTTTTTTTCCCCCTGCATGTCATATGCAGGGCTCCATAGTACGGAAGAGGATTAGGGCCAAGCAATAATAAAAAAAAATAAAACCATCTCGAGATTAAAGTTGTTAAATTTTGAGAAAAAACTCGTAAAATTTCGAGAAAAAAGTCGAGATAAAATGTTGAGAATAAAGTCATTAAATTACGAGAATAAAGTCATTAAATTACGAGAATAAACTCCTTAAATTACGAGAAAAAAGTTGTTAAATTACGAGAATAAATTCGTTAATTTAATGAGTTTATTCTCAACATTTTATCTCGACTTTTTTCTCGAAATTTAACGACGTTTTTCTCGTAATTTAATGACTTTATTTTCGTAATTTAATGACTTTATTCTCAACATTTTATCTCGACTTTTTTCTCGAAATTTAACGAGTTTTTTCTCGTAATTTAATTACTTTATTCTCGTAATTTAACGAGTTTATTCTCACCATTTTATCTCGACTTTTTTCTCGAAATTTAACGAGTTTTTTCTCGTAATTTAACGAGTTTATTCTCAACATTTTATCTCGACTTTTTTCTCGTAATTTAACGGGTTTAATCTCGAGATGGTTTTATTTTTTTATTATTGCGTGGCCCTAATCCTCTTCCGTACCATAGACTTTAACACTTCTCTTTTTTGTTTTTGCTTTGTCTCGTTTGGACAGCTGCGCCCTCTGCAGGCCACATACATCAATGAGCCTGCCTCATTTCAGAAAAGTAACCATTACATTCCAAAGTAAGAGAAAAATTACAGTAATTTATGCCTAACAGGGAATTTATGCCTAAATCATTGTCAATGCTGCAAGTGTGCAGCTGTCCAAATGAGAGACAGATTTATAAACGAGTCTCATTACAAATTTGGGAGCATAGTTGGCGTGTTACGTTTTTTAAACACTTTTCGAGACACTGATGGGATCTGGCGGATCATCAGATGCTCACGGGTAAAAAGAGACAGTGCCGCGCTTCACTCTGAAACAGAGCGTGCCAGACTATATTTATATAAACTAATCACAGCCTTTGTTATTTGATAATCGCCACAATGACAAATGACACCAGCTCTTCCAGTGCTGTCGGAAGCAATCCACACATTAGGGATGGGCGTATCGATATATCGATACTGACATTGAGTATCGAAAGTATTGATACTCAAATAAAAATATCGATACTAAGGTGTGTTTTTTTTTTTACCAGTGATTTTGTTTAACAATAAATTTAATGCATGCAATATGCATAGAATTGGACAAATAACCTATGTTAGCGAATAATTGTGTAGAAGAACTATTTTCTGCTCATCTGAACACACGCAAATGCTGCAAGTCAGAATCAGAACCAAAGCATTCGCTTACTGTCGACACTACATTCAAACGGCTGCATGCATTTAATATTGTAAACAATCATTGATGCTTTTGGGAAACGCAGCCCAGAACAATGCTTAACAGAAGACAGAACAACATAATATGTTTGAGTTATTTCACAACAAACAAAATGAAATGGTAGCCTACATAGTTTTTGCAATTACTTTAAATTGAACATCAAAAGTTTGTATTGATGTTCTGTTCTGTAACTACACTGTCAGAATACAAAGGTTGCATTTTATGGGTGCAACAGCCTGTCACTGGCAGTCCCTTATGAAACTGAACCATTTCTACAGTGGCCATAGTTTTGTAGATTTCCATGGTTAACACTACATATAAACATTTTAACCATGTGTAAACAAAAATATAATCTAATAAATTGCAATTAAGGCGTATTGAATGTTAAAATACCTTTCAAATATAATGTTAAGTGGGTACCATTACCCATTTTACTAGTAATTCAATAATTTAATAACTTAAATTCAGATTAGAGGTATCATATCGGTATCGATATCGGCGATTTTGGCCTTGAAAGTATTGGTATCGTATCGAAAACAAAATAAGTGGTATCGCCCATCCCTACCACACATGAAATATATAGTTCACTAATGAAACTCTAGATGGCGCAGGCTGATTGGTCCTTTACATACAATCTGCAAGCGATCACAAGATTACCGCATGGCCTCTGCTGATCCTGCAGCCAATGAGTTTGCTTGCTCAACATTGAAATAGTCTGGTTCATTGTTAGCTGGAAGCTAGTCCTGCAACGCTATCAAAGTTCCTCTGAATCCCTCCACCTTCCCAGCTCCACCTGCCTAGATCTGCTAAACTGTAAACCCGAAGAAGTTGGCAAAACTCAAAAAATTTGATTCAATCAGATGCTTCAATTTTTAAGTTAAGAAAATCAAAGTTTAAGTAAACAGAACTGGGAGATTTTTATTTTGTACTCATGCATTTGAATTGTTCTTAAAGGATTAGTTCACTTTTAAATACACTTTTCCTGATAAATTTACTCACCCCCATCAGTGATGCGCGGGTCAATGTATAAACAACCCACACCCGACCGACGTTTTCAACTAACCCGCCCGCAACTCGGACCGCAAAAAAAAAAGGAAAATATTGTACCCGACCTGCTTCCTGACCCGCATTTTTTTTAAAGTAGTAAATGCTCATTGTAGCGTCATTGGGCCATAGACGTAGGAACTAGGGGTGGGGGTGGGGGGTGTGGCCGCCCCTCTCCCATACGCCCCCCATCAGCCTCCCTGGCCAATAATATCCATTAAATGCTGCATGTGTTTATCCAGTCTAATAGAAGTGTGCGTCTCTCCCCCGACTTTCCCAACAAAAATCCCGCCCCCTCTCAGAAAATACATAAAACTGACATTACTGAGCTATATGCGTTTAAAAGTAGCCTATTAAAATGGTACAATGGCATTGCTCAGTTCAAAGTGTTGGGAAATCGGGCATTTTGTCCCACGTCAGCATTTATTCAAAAGTTAATAACGCTCAACATTCAAAAGGTAAATAAGGATTTCTCACTTGTATTAGTAGGCTTAGGCTATTTCGCCACGTGAATGCCCAATTGGAGCTCTCACAAGCACAAAATGCAGGGATAGAATATGTTAATAAAGTATTTATTAACGCATTTTAGACGAACAAAAACAGGTAGGCTAAGCCAAAGACTGAGGCTACAATATCCATAAATAAATGTTCACAAATACCCATGAAAGTAAAACTGAAACCTTTAGTAAGTAAAACTGAAAATTACAAAGGTTTAATTGGCATCTTTATTTCAAATGACCCGACCGACCGCGACCCGAATATCATTAAAAATATTTTTGGATGACTCGTAACCGCGGGTGACCCCGCGCATCACTGACCCCCATGTCATCCAAGATGTTCATGTCTTTCTTTTGTCAGTCGAAAAGAAATGAAGGTTTTTGAGGAAAACATTCCAGGATTTTTCTCCTTATAGTGTATTTCAATGGCTACCAACAGGTTGAAGGTCAAAATTACAGTTTCATTGGAGCTTCAAGGGCTTTAAACGATACCAGATGAGTAATAAGGGTCTTATCTAGCGAAACGATCGGTCATTTTCGACAAAAATACAACCGTTTATGCTTTATAAACAAAATATCGCCTTGAACGTACTTTCCGCTTCCGCGTTCTTCAAAACGCTTACGCTGAATGTTCTACGCCTTCCCTATTCTACTTACGGAAAAAAACGAAACTGCCGCCGCGTTCGTTACGTTAGTTGAAATCATCTAACATCCAATCACGTACATTGAAATGCACTATAAGGAGAAAAATCCTGGAATGTTTTCATCAAAAACCTTAATTTCTTTTCGACTGACCGAAAGAAAGACATGAACATCTTGGATGACATGGGGGTGAGTAAATTTATCAGGAAAAGTGTATTTAAAAGTGGACTAATCCTTTAACTTGAAATGTTTTAGTACACTAATTCATACATTCAACTCAAAATTTTCATGTAACCTCAATGTAAACTATAACAAGCTAATTCAGAAAAAGCTAACTTGCTAATTTGCTAACATGTTAACAATAGCATGGCATAGCACTTGCTGAGTGAGTGCAGCAATATAAAGCATTAACATACTTGCTCTCAAACCAAGCCACATGCACCACTTTTCTCCATGATGGAAACTCTCCAAAAACCCACATTAACAGAAACTCTTCTAAATTAGCATAACAAAACATTAAATCACTACTTAATCCCCAATTTAACATTAATCTTGCACAAAAAACATTATATAACACTTAATTTTAGCATTTATTCTCCCTTTCGTGTGCCATGGGCAAACCATGATGGGAAATAGAAATCACAACCCAGTTTCAGTTAAACTTAAGTTTGTCTAAATTACACAAAATAAGTTTATAAAACTCAAAACAATGAAACGGTTCAGTTGACTTAAAATATATCAGTTCTGTGAACTTGAAAGAAAAAAAAAGTGTTAAATAATCATAAAAGTTAATTTGGCTAAACTAATTTGTTTAATTTCAGTTTGTCTAACTCAAACCAATTAATTATTTTGAGTTAATTAAATTTGCATGCGAAACTTTCGCACTCTAAAAAATAAATTCGACCTCACGTTATGTCAATCGCGTTTGCACACTGCCTCCGAAACGTTCGTCCGTCAAAAAAATATTCGGATCAGGTTCGATTTTCTGCATTTTTCGCATCCGTGGCACGCATTTTGAGAGACGTTTTGACAATTCAGAGCCACCGTACGCGAACGCAAAAATCCAGAATGCCATCTGACAAGTTGATCCACGTCTTCTACAGCACAAAACAACAGCACTTAATGACAAACAACGTGCGGAATACAAAGAGACAGAATATAAAGACAGATTGTGCCAGTTGTAAAGAATCAAACTGAGCCACTGACATCCTGAAGTAAACTTTGAAACGCTCGGGATAATCACTTGATGAGGTGAACTCTCCTCTCTCTCTATGCAATCTCGGGATTGAATAGACCCAATATTTCCTCTTTCTTTTTCTCTTTTTAAGAAGAGGAGACAACTAAATCAAGGAGACAACTAAATCTAAATAAATTTTCGCAACGCAGAAAATTTCGGACTCAGTGTGCAAAGGCCTTTAGGGTTTACAATGTACAGGATTAATGTATGTCTGTTTATGCAGCAGCAGCAGGTCTTACATACTCACAGCAGTGTGTCTGTGTATCTATTGGTATTGCCATATTTAATAACATGCTAAAACTATTTAGAGAGTTGTCATAATTGAAATAAATGCAGCATTTAGCAGTTTTAGTCATTTATCATCAGAGTCTGATAGCCTGATAGCCCCGCCCCCTTCATCTACATAAGTAAATCATGAAGTGTCCAACATTCCACACTTTGGTTTTTGATGATTAAGTGCATCATCCAGGTATTTAAAGAGCACTTTTTCTTTCAGTGTGAATTGGGCTGCACTTACTGTTTAAGGCCATTTAGCTATTCACGTATCTGTATAAATATGATGTTTTTAAAAAGTACAAATCTATCCTTTAAACTTTTTTATAAATTTGAATCATTATTGAGCAGAAAACAACTTCCAATATAAGAATCAGTCAACAGTGAAAGGAGAAGGAGATAAAGAGAGTAACACGTCTTACTTCAATGCTGCTGATGAGCTCCAGATAGCGCAGATCTCGAACCCTGATGAACGCCTGATGAGAGAGACAAAACGAGAGAAATATGTCCGGAAATGTTTTTAGAACATCAGGACAGAGTCGAGCAGTAGTCGATGCCTCACTTTCTTGGCGGTGTGGAAATCGAGTCCCTCCAGAGCCTCAGTGGCCAGATCCCTCCAGTCATTATCCGTCACTCCCAGACAGGCGATCTGATAGGCCTCCTGAAACATGCGGCGCTCCAGGTACTGATACATCGGAGCCGACTGCACAGATCAGCCATAATCACAGTCAACTCAAGCAGAAATATAACCCATGTACAACTTCTCATCCTTCACAATATTCAAAGGAACACATGCAGGCGAAGACATTTTGGTACTTTCAAAGCTGCTGGTTCACAACTTTCTTATTTACAGAAACTAGGAGTGGCATCATATAAAAATAATTCAATAAAATAAGTGATCCAAAATAAGTGTCGGATCACAGCCTTGTGATCAGCGCTCTGACATGAGTGAGTTTGACTCCGAACAAAATAACCAAAAAATAAATGAATATATAACTAAACTAATGAAATGACGCAATACCAGAAGTTTCAAGAACTGTGTTTTTCAGGGTTTACGCTCTTTATGACCAATTTATTTTCTGTGATCACTGGACAAGCTTTTTTCTACCTTTATTAAGTTATTTAACAGCTCACAATAGCAAAAAAGTGACTCTCATTAAAGAAATGTCTGTGACTTTAAGATGGTAACACTTTACAATAAAGTTTCATTAATTAACATTAGTTATTGCATTTACTAACATTAACTAACAATGAGCAATACATTTGTTACTGCATCTGTTAATCTTAGTTAACCTTCTACAATGCAAGTAAATCACTTGTATATGCAAATTTCACAAGAGGAGACTAAAAAATGTACTTAATTAGCCAATGGCTAGTAAATTGTACGATTACAGTCGCCTGTAATTGAGTTAGAGTCAAAAATAACTTTAGAGCAGATATAATTTTATTTGAGCTTGGCTGAGAGCGCCCTCTATTGCTTTCTCTCACACATGCGCACACACTGCGAGAAAAAGAAAGATGCTACACATGCCAAGTAGAGAGAATTGACATGCTAGATCTAAACGCAGGGCTCGTTGACAGAACAGTCACCGTCCTAATCGGACCAGTGCTGCGTCGTCATGAAAGTTTATCATTTGCACATTTGCAAGTTTTTAAGCCTTGCCAATTTCAAACAAAAGATAACTTGTGTGCAAAACTGCACATCCGAAGCACGCACCCAGCCACATCTGACAGCACTTGAGTACTGAATTGAGCTCTCTTTCACATCTTGTAAATACCTAATAAATCTAGTAAACCAATTTGGTTATATCTAAAGTGAGTGAAAGAAAATGCATGTGTAACGGTATCAGTATACATTGGCTCTTAAAGTGACAGCAGCCTAATATTCCTGCAGCTCTCTGTGTTTTTAATGTTAATAGTGTTTGAAACTTATATTTTATATTAGATTTATGTAGAATTTTTTTCATTTGCATTGTTCTTGCATTCCATGTAAAAAGTCTGGCGAGTAAAATAAAAAAAATGTACTAGCCAATGGCGACTCAAGCTTCAGTGTGTCCGTAGAGGGTTGGTTAAAGTTAGTTGATAAAAATACAACTGTTCATTGCTAATTTATTTTAGTTTAGATCCATTAAGTAATATTAACTGTTTTTATTTAAACATTAATATTAACAAATGCTTTAGAAGTATTTTTCATTGTTAGTTCATGTTAACTACTACAGTTAACTAATGTTAGCAAAAGTAACCTTATTGTAAAGAGTTACCTGTGTAACAATGCAGAAAATTATGTTTTTTCTCAGTATTTCTGTCTTGTTTTCCAGAACAAATATCTAAACATTCTTAAATTAAGATACATGTACTGGATAAACAAATTACTTCAAATATTTAGTCTTGTTTTCTGAAAAATTGATCAAAATAAAGTGGGTTAGTGCTTAAAACAAGAACAAATATTTGCCAGTGGGGTCAGAAAAATAATCCTGTTTTCCCTTTAAATCAAGTTCATTTTTCTGACTCTATTGACAGATATTTGTAGTTTATATTAATGCTTATGGTTTGGGTTAAGGATTTGGTTACTAACAAAATATTTTTTTGACAGGATTGTTGTTCCAGGACCAACAAAACATGTTGATTTACTCAGTGAAATCAGGAGGTGTGAAATAATGTCTTCACAAATAGAAATTTGGAAATATTTAAAAGTAAAATCTGAATGTAGTTTCTCATCCCTACTGCCAATGACTTTACTTCTGTTAAGCATCTCATGTGGATGTTATTTTTCTCTCGTACCTGAGGCACCTCCACTGCAGCCATAGAGTAGACGTGAAGGCAGAAGATCTTGGATCCGTTGTAACCCACTACGAAGCCCTGCAGTTTCTGCTGGTGCACTGGGAAGTTACTGGCCTTGATGTTCAGATATCCACTGCCAGAGAAACACAGCATGTCCTCACACTGCGTGTTCCACGCCACGCTGTTCGCATTGGGCTCCTGCGACACAGACAGAAAGCATTCAGCCGACACATCAAGCTTCAGACTGAAGGTAATGTGTAATATCCTCGTGTGAGCGTGACCTGGAAGAGCAGCTCTTTGGTGTGAATGTCGTACACCAGGCACGTGTTGTGTTCGTCCACCACTGCCAGTTTGCTGCGTGACGTGCTCATGTCCAGACAGCGCACAGACGTGTTCTGCTTCAGCAGCGTGATGGCGAACGGGTTGTCCACGAAGATCTTCAGGATCTGCACACATCAAGACCGTTCACACACAGGGCCGAATCTGAATGTGCAACTATTTACATGCAGAGATGGAGGAAATAAAACTGCATTCATACACACAGTTAGAAGAGCTTCTACAGTATATAAGGGCTTCCATCATGGGATCATTTTATGGATTTAATTTTCAATTTTACATCTCTTAAACATCTCGTAAACATACTTTATCACTAGAAAAACATTAAAATAACTCAATAAACATGACTATTATGCGATCATTTAGACATTTCTCTTTATCTAGAACCTTTTTGGCATAAAGGGTTCTTTAAAACTGAATGCATTACACAGTATCATTAGATAAAACATACAGCTCCGTTCTTCAGTCCCACCAGAAGCCCCTCTCGTCCAGCCGGGCCGCCGATCACTTTGATGTAGCGAATGAGAGACTCCATCAACCACTCTTTCTCTTTGACGGCCGTGAAGGACAAACACTGCAGCCTCTTTTCCTACACACACACACACACACAAGTAATTATACTGCAATCTAATTACATGTTTGTACTAAAAATATTGTTTATTTTTTAAGGATTTGTTTTTTTTTTTTTTACTAAAATTACAGATATAATGTATCCAGAATACAACGTCTTCTTTAATAATGTATTAAAGTGGACCCATAATGCCCCTTTCACAAGATGTAATATAAGTCTCTGGTGTCTCCAGAATGTGTGTGTGAAGTTTCAGCTCAAAATACCCCACAGATAATTTATTATAGCTTGCAAATTTACCTCTATTTGGGTGTGAGCAAAAACACACCGTTTTTGTGTGTGTCCCTTTAAATGCAAATGAGCTGCTGCTCCCAGCCCCCTTTCCAGAAGAGGGCGGAGCTTTAACAGCTCAACAACAACAAAGCTGGAGAATCTCACGCAGCCAAAATGAGGATTGTCAGTAACGGTGTTCAGCCTTACATTGTTCAAACCGGAGTCGACACTGATGGAGAGACTCAGGAAGAAGTTACAACTTTTAGAATGAAACTGGACGTTTCTGAATGGTTAGTGGATAAATTTATGTAGTTGCTGTGGAGTTGATTCAACTCATCCACTAGCATGTGCCGTCATGTTAATCTTTTGTTCAAATCCAGCGTTGAATTGACTCTCGTTTGTGAAGCAGTCCGGCGTAAAATGAAGGCATGACAACAACACTCTACTACAACAACTCTTCCTCTTCTCTAAAGCAGCCCAACATGGCCCCGCCCCCTTTGTTGTGTGTTCTCGGGGGCGGGGTTTATGTAAATGTTGGGGTCAGTGATGTCACCAACCCAGGAAGAAGCTCATTGTAGTCCCTACCAGCCATTTGTTGTAGTCCTTAAAAAGCAATTTCTGTAAAAGAAAATATCCCCCTTTGCATTGAACTTTGAGTGTCGTAACTTTGCAGATGTTGTTTATGATCAAACAGCAACATTACACACTAACTAAAGTTAAAAAGTGAAATCGTAATCAATCACCCCTTTATATGCAAAGTTTTTAATGGCTATTATTGTTCAATAAATAATTTTTTTATATTATAATGTTGCCGTACTTAGTATTGAGAAACGGTTTGATGGGGGTTTATCAATAACTTTAGTGCAGGTTACATAGTTACGCCAGTAGGTGGCAGCAAGGCACTGACTTTAAGAGCGAGTTAGTAAACCATTTATTAAAACATGCTGATTCATTCTGAAACAAACAAGGTTGTAAACAAGGAAATTATGGTAACACATCCGTATTGGGAACACATTCACTATTAATTACAACTTTTGCCTCAATTAACTCATGATTTACTGCTTATTAATAGTTAGCGAGGTAGTTTTTGTAGCATTTAAATTTAGGTATTGGGTCGGATTAAGGGATGTAGAATAAGATCATGCTGAATAAGGCATTAATATGTGCTTTATAAGTAGTAATAAACAACCAATATACTAGTAATGTGCAAGCTTATAAGCAACTAGTTAAAAGTGAGAAATGAGAAATGAACCCTAAAATAAAGTGTTACCGAAATTATTTTAACTCTGAACAACGCCTTATAAGGCATAACCAAGAAGCAAAGTGGCTTCGGAGTGAAGCTGAATCTGACGCTTCACTTCAAAGAGATCAATCCATTGACCAGTGCTATCAGTCATGGGAAATCCCCTTAAACTTTGAAAGGATACAACAACAAAGATCTCACTTTCCTCATTCAAACTGATTTTTCCCTATGAATATATGACTTAAATATATGAGTAATATCATGCTTCTAGCCAAAGATTGTGAAAAGATTGTATTTTTTCTGAAAATAAATAAATTAAACACTGATTTAATTTATGTTTCACTTTTCAAGTACCTCTTCATAAACATGGCTGTTTTCAAGGGTTTTCCAGGACTTACATTTCAGAAAGTCAAACTCAAGCACATTACGCACCTTGTACAAACCCTGCTACAATGTACATATCGACGGGATCAGCGTTTACAGGCTCGGCTGGACAAAACACTTTCTGTGTGTGTTTTGAATGGGCGGCTTCATGTCACGAGAGAGCGCGTCAACATCTGACCTGACCGCACAACACAGGGTCTCAGTCACTGAACGTTTGATCCGGCGCTGATAATGTTGCGTGACCGCGCTTCTTTCATATGAGATCATAAACTGACACAGTATGTATTCGGTCACAATGAAGCCTTTTATTAGAGCCATCAAGCGGGACGCTTTCATAAAGTCTCATTACTGTAATAAAGAAAAAATCATTTTGGTAAAAATAATGTATTATTTTAATTATAAAGTATTCATAGATAAGATTTGTTGTGCTGCATTTAATTTTTGCTGATTTTATTGAAAAATTGTCATGTCCTAATGTGTTTTTGCTCACGATTAGACATTATGGAGCATTCATACTGATCGATCTCAAATAGCTTTCTGATGTAACATCACATGATTCGGCACGTATGGTACGTCCAGGAAACGTTCACATGACTTCAGTAGATTTAGGGGCGTTGTGTTGTGAAGGACGGTCTTTACCTGACAGAGGATGATGTGTTGTGAGCAGACGACCAGCAGGTTGCACTCAAAGCGTTTGCAGATCTTCTCTTTGACGCGGTAATGCATGTCGTTGGAGTCGTCAGAGTAAAGCTCGTAGATGAGGATCTTCTCAGGAAGCTGAATGGCCAGTCGGCTGCGGTAGATGGCGATCTTCTTCACCAACTCACGGCATTTTATTCGCACTGTGAGGGGAAATTGGGAAATAATTCAAGAAAGCAGAGACAAAGAAAGAGAGATGGATCACACTCAAGTCTATCGCGGGGAATTGTGTCCGTGGATGAATATTTTAACACATTTTTTTTTTATTTGATATTACTTTATTATGCTTTCTGAAGATGATGAAAATCTTGATATAATGGACATCCTATAGTTTTCAACAGTAAGAAATACAAATTAAATGTGTTCAAGGACAATGTGTTTTTGCTTGATAATTTCTTGATCTTTCTCCTCGCCATCACCTTTATCTTCCTCAGTGTAGGTTTATATTTAATGTGAAAAGTTCTACACAAAACAGCATGGATACATTCAACTCCAGAATTATTGGCACCCTTGGTAAATATGAGCAAAGGCGGCTGTGAAAATAAATCTGCATTGTTTATCATTTTGATCTTTAATTAAAAAAAAAAAAATCATAAAATTTCTGACCTTTCATTAAAGTAAAACAACTGAAAGTAGGGGAAATTCACCTCTAATGCATGTTGGCAACAATTATTGGCACCCCTAGGAATTCTTATGAGTAAAATATCTCTGAAATATCTTTTTAGCACACCAGGGTGATCATGAACATGAAATTGTCCAGCCATGATTCCCTGTTCCACAGGGAACATGAGGAAACACAAAGGCCAAATTCCCGTAATCATTCATCACTATGAGTAAAGCCAAAGAATATAGTTCTGATGTGCAGCAAAACATTGTTGAGCTTCACAAAATAAAAAGTGGCTGTAAGAAAATACCTAAAGCATTGAAAATCCCCATTTCCACTATCAGGGCAATAATTAAGAAGTTCCAATCAACTAAAGATGTTACAAATCTGCCTGGAAGAAGATGTATGTCTAAATCATCCTAATGCACACTGAGGAGGAGAGTTTGAGCGGCCAAAGACTCTCCAAGGATCACAGCTGGAGAACTGCAGAGATTAGTTGAGTCTTGGGGTCAAACAGCACCTACATCACCACAAGTTGTTCGGGAGGGTTTCAAGAAAAATCCTCTGCTCTCATCCAGAAACAATCTCCAGCATATTCAGTTGTCAGTCAAGACTGGAACTTCAAACGGGACGAGCTTCTATGGTCAGATGAAACAAAAAAAAGCGTTTTTTGGCAGCAAACTCACCAGATGGGTTTGGTGCACACATGGATAAAAAGTACCCCATGCCCAAGGTTAAATATACTGCTGGATCTTTAATGTTGTGGGCCTATTTTTCTGCTGAAGGTCCTGGACATCTTGTTCAGATACATGGTATCATGGATTCTGTCAAATACCAACAGATAAAAAATCAAAACCTGACCGCTTCTGCTAGAAATCTTATAATGGGCCGTGATTGGATCTTCCATCAGGACAATGATCCAAAACAAACATCAAAATCAACACAAAAATGTGCCACTGAGCACAAAATAAAGCTTCTGCCATGACCGTCCCAGTCCCCTGACCTGAACCCTAAAGAAAATGAGTGGAGTGAACTGAAGAGAAGAAGCACCAACATGGAGCTGGAATCTGAAGGATCTGGAGAGATTCTGTATGAAGGAATGGTCTCTGATCTCTTGTCAGGTGTTCTCCAAACTCATCAGGCATTATAGGTGAAGACTCAGAGCTGTTATCTTGGCAAAAGGACGTTGCAATAATTGTGGCCAACGTGAACTAGAGAAAAACATTTATTTCTTAACGAGATTTTCCCCCCACTTTCAATTGTTTTACTTCAATGAAAAGTTAGAATTTTGTGATTTTTTTGAATGAAAGATCAAAAGCATAAACAATGTAAATTTAATTAAACATAATTCTGGAGTTGAGGATGGATGGATGAGCACACACACACTAGATGTTCAGTCATGAAACTCTAGATTGGCCTCTGCTGATTCTGCAGCCAATGAGATGGCTTGCTGTACATTTAAATAGTCTGGTTGAACCCTCCACCTCCCCCAGCTCCACCTGCCTAGATCTGCTACAGGATTTATGCAGCAGCAGCAGATCTTACATGCTCACAGCAGCAGTGTCTATCAGCAGTAGTAAGTCCATTTGCAGCAGCAGCATAAAGCAGCGCAACATTACCATTGCCATATCCATCAACATACTAAAAATATTCTCATCCAGATATATCATCATCCCGTTACATTTAATTCCTATGGTTATTTGCTCCCAGCTGTATTTGAGAGCGGCATGTTTGAATGTTATGAAGTCACGGCACCTTTCTGCTCGGTGATGAGGTGCTGCACGATGACGTCGGTCATACTGTCCCTGTAGGCGTAGCGGTCCTTGTATAAGCCATGAACCGTGCTGAAGATGAGCTGGAAGAATGCGATGGTGCCGTCCTGACAGCCTAAAACCTGCACAACACCACAGAGACTCAGAAGAGCTTCACAAGCTTTCCACGCAGTAAAAACACTGAAAATACATCAGCTACACTCACATCAGACATCTATGAAAGGGGTAATAATACTGAAAATTAGTCTGATCACTTTTGCCTTTTAATAACGATGCCCTTAACTTTGTGAAAGACACTGACTGCTTCATAAAACACAGTTTGAAGGAAAAGCAGAGTTGTGATTTGTAGCTCAGTATGTGTCGTGACTTTCACACAACTAATTAATTAACTCGCACATCTCATTTTCTGATTAAATATGCACTGTAAGATTTGACAGCTTTAATCTGTCTTCTATTAATAAACAACTGCCTTAAATAGAGGCGAGTGAGAACAGCAGAAATATGGGCGTTCATTCAACGAAATCTCACAAACACTGTCAAGAACGTGTCATATTTCACACACAAAGAAAAAAGAAGAAATTATATTTTGCATTTAAGAACTCAAGTCTATTTTAGGACCTTTAAGGTTTTTGTATTTTGACTATCTTTTAAGCTAATAAAACAAAGAAAGTCAAGCATTTACACTGATTTAAATGAATGCAAAAATCACTGTATAATTTGTATAATTCAAATACTGTATATTACAGTAATAAACGTAATGAAAATCACCATTATTAGTTATTTTACTTGTTTCTTTACTTTGATTTTGTGATGAAATGTGAACCAGACATATTTTTGTAGATTCACTGACTCACACAGCTACCCTTAAAAATGAATATTTCCATGAATAATTCACAACATCTCTGACCACATAATTCGAGTCTGGCTTGACGCGGCAGGTCCAAACCCAAGAGCTCTGCTCGCCGATGGTGCCGAGCCGAACCCCGTCTTTAGTGTAGAGCGAAGCCTGTCTGTCTGAGCCGCCCATCACGATGTACTCGCCCTTAGAGAAGAAGCTCACGCAGCAGGGGTCAAAGTTCAGCTGCCGGTCCTTCCCAATCTGCAAAACACACAACCGTTCATATGAACAAGGGAAATATACTCTGTTTATTTCAGTACTTTCATTGGTCAGGATCTCTGCAGTCTCTCAGCTCTGAATTCAGCATTAAACCCAATCTAAAATCAAGCCTTGCTATCAGACATACAAACACTTCATTACAGCGCTGTTCACAAGAGCTCGTAAAAAACGACTGCTGGAGGAATTCACAGGAAGAAGCATTGATGAGGGGAGATTCAATCAGATGTGTGTTCTCAAACATGCATGAAATGTTTCGAGCTTAAATATACAACCATGTTGAATTTCAGCCCTGAAAATACATCGCATGCAAATACAAGCAGTTAATGCAATGCATTTTTTTTCAATTAGTGTAAAAAAACTTTACCAAAATCTATTTAAAATACATTTATTTCATACCAAGTATACTTCAAATCCATTAACATATTTATTGACATATCACTTAAAAAGGACCTATAATGCCCCTTTCAAGATGTAATATAAGTCTCTGGTGTCTCCAGAATGTGTCTGTGAAGTTTCAGCTCAAAATCCCCCACAGATCATTTATTATAGCTTGTCAAATTTGCCCCTATTTGGGTGTAAGCAAAAACACGCCATTTTTGTGTGTGTCCCTTTAAATGCAAATGAGCTGCTGCTCCAGAAGAGGGCGGAGCTTTAACAGCTCAACAACAACAAAGCTGGAGAATCTCACGCAGCCAAAATGAGGATTGTCAGTAACGGTGTTCAGCCTTACATTGTTCAAACCGGAGTCGACACTGATGGAGAGACTCAGGAAGAAGTTACAACTTTTAGAATGAAACTGGATGTTTCTGAATGGTTAGTGGACAAATTTATGTAGTTGCTGTGGAGTTGATTCAAATCATCCACTAGAATGTGCCGTCATGTTAATCTTTTGTTAATCAGTCTGGCGTAAAATGACGGCATGTCAACAACACTACTACAACAACCCTTCCTCTTCTCTAAAGCAGCCCAACATGGCCCCATCCCCTTTGTTGTGTGTTCTCGGGGGCGGGGTTTATGTATATTTTAGGGTTAGTGATGTAACTAACCCGGGAAGAAGCTCATTGTAGTCCCTACCAGCCGTTTGTTATAGTCCTTAAAGGGGTCATGAATTGAAAAATCTAAATTTTCTTGAGCTTTTGACATATAACAGGTGATCATACTACAAGAATATCCTGTAAGTTTAAGAACTGAAAGCTTCCTTGTTAGTCCAAAAACAGCTTTTATTTAAACCAAGCCCAGAATGCGACTGGTTGTGGAATGTGCCTCTTTATCATGTCATAGAGAAGTGAAAGACCGCCTCTGCAGAAGATCATCAATGCCTACTTCTACATCATTACCACTGCAGCCCCGCCCACTGATTCGCGCATGACAAAATCACCATTTCTGATATGTAATGGTTCATGTACAGTCAGATGTTCTTTTTCTCAAAATCATTTATTGTCAGTAAATCAAACCAGGAACTAAACGGTCAACTTCATGTTGTTTCTCTTAGTAGGATGAAAACAATCTGTTATTTCAACTGTGATTAAATTACATATAGAAAGCGATCAAAGAACGCTCCCTTTACAATCACTGGAGCTGTCAATCAAACAGTGCGAGTGTTCTGGACTCCCGTTGAATCAACAAATCTCTTATGTACAGTGTGTTTGCACTTTTAGTTATGATGAAAGCACTTTTAGTTATGATGAAAGCATTAGTTAGGAAAACATGGTTGTATATTTAAGCTCAAAACACTTCATGCATGTTTGAGAACACACGCCTGAATGAATCTCCCCTCATCAATGAGTCTCCGTGCTTCTCCCTGTGAATTCCTCCAGCAGTGGTTTTTACGAGCTCCTATGAACAGCGCTGTAATGAAGTGTTTGTTCAGACAGCACTGGAGGCCACGACATTACAGTTGCATAATGAGCGCTGCATATTTTCCCTTAATTACTACACTTCCCATGTGCACCTGGGGAAGGACATGTATAACGGCTGTAAAGATAATGTTTTCCAGGACGCTGGATGGTTTGTGCTCCATATGACTTCTTCTATTAAAACTGCAGCTCTGTGTGTTTATAGAAAACTTATGGAAAACAGCATGTTTCTTGCTCATTTGAAATAAGACTTTAACGTACTATGTAGTGGATAGTACAAGTCAAGTCTGGACCAATTGTATTGCCGATTCTGATGGCGCCAATGGTTCCCATGATCTACTTTATGAAATGTATCATATTAACATGGAATCATGACTAACTGCTAAATAACATCACACAACCTTATAACAAATAGCCCTCTCTTAACCCACAAACATAAAAACTCACTGCCTGTGCATAAGCATAAAGAAGTGCAATCTTTTTTTTATTTAAAGCGGCAAATGAAGAGGAAAGGTGAGCAGCTTCCATCATCATGACAAATGAAAATGCGTACTGTATGCAAACTTTGGCTTCTTCACTGCCGACGCTTTAAATCTGCTTCTTCAGTGTCTGACTTTGTGCAAAGCAACACACCTGAAGTCTTTCACTTCCAATTTTTACACTTTATACACTGATCTTTTCAAAAAGCAACTCTTGGTGCCAATTAATCGGTAAAACCAATTTTCGGGTGTGAGAAGTATAATGTGTGAAGGAAGCATTAGAATAGCGGTATGAGCCGTACGAGGACTGGACACACTGACGTCAGAAGAAAGAAGCTTTGGGCCAATCATAAAGCTCTGCCGGAGATGATGCGGAGATGATTACTCCCTGCAGTTTACAGTAAAGTGGTTGCTCTATATAGAAATGCACTAGACGGACATCGCTGACCGCTGCACTGCTTTATCATAGTGAGCGATGTTTTTTGTCTTTTGTTGTTTGATTAACATTAAAACACAGACAGCAGCGCAGCGGGTTTATTAGGCTGCTGTCACTTTAAGAGCTGCACAGATCCAATATGAATATACTTTCTCAGCTGTTTACATTAATTTAAGACATAACCAACTATGTTTACAAGGATATTCGCCAAGATGGCCATTTTGATATAATTTTGTGTGAATTAGACGAAGCGAAAGACAACTCCATTCAGTATTCGTGCGCTGTCTTGAGATGATGCACTATGGATGTGTGCACACTTCTCACACAGTGAGTAGAATTGGGTTCTCTTTCGTTTCTTCTTGCGCTTAAATATTTAAAGGCACCGGCTATTTACACTAAGTGAAGATAGCAATACATTATCTCACAGAAGTGAGTACACCCCTCACATATTTGTAAATATTTTATAATATCTTTTCATGTGACAGCACTGAAGAAATGACACTTTGCCACAATGTAAAGTAGTGAGTGTACAGCTTGTATAACAGTGTAAATTTGCTGTGCCCTCAAAATAACTCAACACACAGCCATTAACGTATAAACCGCTGGCCACAACAGTGAGTACACCCCTAAGTGAAAATGTCCAAATTGGGCCCAAAGTGTCAATATTTTGTGTGGCCACCATTATTTTCCAGCACTGCCTTAACCCTCTTGGGCATGAAGTTCACCAGAGCTTCACAGGTTGCCACTGGAGTCCTCTTTCACTGACGGCATCACAGAGCTGGTGGATGTTAGAGACCTTGTGCTCCTCCACCTTCAGTTTGAGGATGCCCCACAGATGCTTAATAGGGTTTAGGTCTGGAGACATGCTTGGTCAGTCCATCACCTTTACCCTCAGCTTCTTTAGCAAGGCAGTGGTCGTCTTGGAGGTGTGTTTGGGGTCATGTTGAAATATTGCCCTGCAGCCCAGTCTCTGAAGGGAGGGGATCATGCTCTGCTTTATTCATGGTTCCCTCAATGAACTGTAGCTCCCCAGTGCCGGCAGCACTCATGCAGCCCCAGACCATGACACTCCCACCACCATGCTTGACTGTAGGCAAGACACACTTGTACTCCTCACCTGGTTGCCGCCACACACGCTTGACACCATCTGAACCAAATAAGTTTATCTTTGTCTAATCAGACCACAGGACATGGTTCCTGTAATCCATGTCCTTAGTCTGCTTGTCTTCAGCAAAAAAGGCTTTCTTGTGCATCATCTTTAGAAGAGGCTTCCTTCTGGGACGATAGCCATGCAGACCAATTTGATGCAGTGTGCGACGTATATATAGTCTGAGCACTGACAGGCTGACCCCCCACCCCTTCAACCTCTGCAGCAATGCTGGCAGCACTCATACGTCCATTTCCCAAACACAACCTCTGGATATGACGCTGAGCACGTGCACTCAACTTCTTTCTCTGAGTGGAACCTGTCCTGTTAAACCACTGTATGGTCTTGGCCAGCTCAGTTTCAGGGTCTTGGCAATCTTCTTATAGCCTACGCCATCTTTATGTAGAGCAACAATTCTTTTTTTCAGATCCTCAAAGGGTTCTTTGCCATGAGGTGCCATGTTGAACTTCCAGTGTCCAGTATTAGAGAGTGAGAGCGATAACACCAAATTTAACACACCTGCTCCCCATTCACACCTGAGACCTTGTAACACTAACGAGTCACATGACACCGGGGAGAGAAAATGGCTAATTGGGCCCAATTTGGACATTTTCACTTAGGGGTGTACTCACTTTTGTGGCCAGCGGTTTAGACATTAATGGCTGTGTGTTGAGTTATTTTGAGGGGACAGAAAATTTACACTGTTATACAAGCTGTACACTCACTACTTTCCATTGTAGCAAAGTGTCATTTCTTCAGTGTTGTCACATGAAAAGATATAATAAAATATTTACAAAAATGTGAGGGGTGTACTCACTTCTGTGAGATACTGTATTTTCTATTTACACCATGTAAAAGTGTAAATAGTAATTAGATGCTTATTAGATGCTATCTATACTTATTAGTGTCGTTCACACTGACCCCGGGTGGTCCATATTGACGAGCCCTGCTGTATTTTGTACAGATTTCATTTTGTTTTAGCAATTATAATATTATTTTACCCAGAGAAAAATGTTGGATTATGCAACAGACATTATACAATTGTTATATTGGCCTTTTTCCTGCTATAGCCAATATGCAGATGGTTGTAAATTGATAAAAAAAAAAAAAAAATCACCCGATAAATATCAGTGGCCAATACATCTGCGCATCTCTAAATAAAAACAAGCAGTCTAGACACCGACCTGTTTCCCACTAAGCTGGTAGAAAGACAGCTTCTGTCCCCAATCAGCCACTGCCAAGATATCGTTGTGTTCATCCCTGAAACACACACACACACACACACACACAAAGTACTTTTTAACCCTTCTGTGATTCAGTCATTTGCAACTGCTTTTTAAGACTCTATTAGAAGCAACTGAAGCAGAAGGACCAGTGCAGCGGCTCCCCCTGCTGTCTGACGTGGGACTGAAGCCAATCGCCTCACATGATTCACTTTCACTGCATCAGCATCAGAGTTTCACACACAAACAAGTTTCAGAAGTGTTCGCAGATAAAAAAGAAAGACATGTTTATGTGCAGAATAACGGTTAATGTGTTTTAGAAGCATTACAGTAAAAGATCTATAAATGAGATCATGATGAAAACGCCAATTGCACATGTTTGGTTTGCACTGGGTGAAGTTCAGACACTGCGTGTGTTTTTCATGTGTGTTTACTATGATCTAAGGGCATTTTCACACCTGCAGATCATTTGCTTTGTTCTGAAACAGGGATTAAAATTGTTATAATGCTGCAATTTCTTCTTGGTTCAGTTCGCTTTCACAAGGAAACGTTTCTAAACTGACCAAAATTAGTTAATTACGTCAAGCGAGTAAACTGTCCTCTCACTGGTCAGAGTGAATAATATGTTATATTCAGGGTCAAGTTGCATAAACATAAGACTGTCTTAAAGAGATAGCTCACCCAAAAATGAAAATTATTTTTTAATATATCTCCAATTGTGTTCGTCTGAAAGAAGATACACCTAGGATGGCTTGAGGGTGAGTAAATCATGGGATAATTTCCATTTTTGGGTGAACTAACCCTTTAACGATCTGAACTGTCTTAAAGGATTAGTTCACTTTCAAATAAAATGTTCCTGATAATTTACTTTTTGATGAAAACATTCCAGGATTATTCTCCTTATAGTGGACTTCAATGGCCTCCAAACGGTTGAAGGTCAAAATTACAGTTTCAGTGCAGCTTCAAAGGGCTTTAAACGATACCAGACGAGGAATAAGGGTCTTATCTAGAGAAACGATCGGTCATTTTTGAAAGAAAATGTAAATGTATGTGTTTTTTTTTTCCGTAAATGGATGACATAGGGGTGCGTAAATTATCAGGAAAATTTTATTTGAAAGTGAACTAATCCTTTAATCTTACTTGGACGGGTTCCAGGCGATGGACCAGATGGGCGATGAAGAGCCACCCGGACGCTCGATCTTCACCTTCTCTTCTCCGCTCTTGTTTCTGATGCTCACCACACCGTTCATCATTCCCAGAGCCAAGTACTGGCCGTCATTAGTCCACCTGAGATCAGCCACACACAGCAGGCAAATATTCATTCATTTATTTATCATTTTGTAAACGGTATGTATGTCAGGAACAAGGCCATCTTCATGACCAAAGTGAATAACAAAAATTGTACGATTAATAAATAGCTATGTTTAAGATACTAAAATTCTAAAATACAATCAGGTGGTACATTTTTAAATACATGCGTTAAACATTCTCTGTCTATTTGCATTAAAATCAGTTAAATATATGATTAGGGTCTCAATGTCGTCACACTCACCCACAGCAGGTGATCTTACTGCTGACTTTGTGTTTGGAGACAGACTTCTGTTCTGGAGACCACAGACCTGCGACCAGCGCAAACACACACACACACACACACACACACACACGCACACACACACGAGAGTGTGACAGACATCAACACAGCTGAAGAGTTCACTGCAGTCTGGCAGATTCATGAACGCTTTTTTTCTGTCACCTGATGGAGTTTGGGTTCCTCTCCACTGTCGCCTTTCGCATGCTTTAATAGACAGTTAATATTCAGTAATATTACTGATCTGACTACACTGACACAATCAGATGAAAACAAAACCTGAACTGCTCTGAATAATGACACTATTGTCTGCTTTACAGCTGAAGGTGAATTTGTCTCATATTTGATGATGTTTGAATCACTAGCTGTGTTTACATGGACCCTAATAATCCAACAGTTGGAATAAAAAAGTCACATGTAACCACATCAGTCGGAGTGAATTGGCCAAATGCAATTGAAATTTATTTCATTCTGATTTTTAAACCTTTTCTAATCCGTTCGATACTACATGCAGGCCTTGAATTGAGGGGGGGGATGGAGGGATCCAGGACACCACATAAGAAAAGATACATATATAGGCTAACGTGAATTAATTAATAATAAATAATTATTAATAGGATGTAATGGTACATGTATTCGCCCCAAACCGTCACAATACAGACAGTTAATACAGTCAGATGACGAATACAGTCAGTCACGGGCGATCCACACTCCAATCCAGGAAGGGGCGCGCGCGGTAATGCAACAATGTTTGCTAACCGCCACAACAAGCGAAGAAGAAGAAGAACTGACGAACTATGCATAGATAGTTCACGTGCAATCTCTCAACCAGTGTTTCAACTGCGGAAAGACATCACTACTTTTGAGTTACTTTCACCAAAATAACCACAGAAGTACACTACCGATAAAAGGTTTTGAACTAAGATTTTTTGTTATGTTTTTAAAAGAAGTCTCTTTTGCTCACCAAGGCTGCATTTATTTGATCAAAAATACAGTAATATTGTGAAATATTTTCACAATTTAAAACAGCTGTTTTCTATGTGTACATGTAGTAAAATATAATTTATTTCTGTGATCAAAGCTGAATTTTCAGCATCATTACTCCAGTCTTCAGTGTCACATGATCCTTCAGAAATCATTCTAATATGATGATTTGATGCTCAAGAAACATTTATGATTATTATCAATGTTGAAAACAGTTGTGTACATTTTTTTCAGGATTATTTGATGAATAGAAAGTTCAAAATAACAGCATTTATCTGAACCGTTCAAAAGTTTGGGGGTCAGTAATGTTTTGTTTTTTTTGGAAATAAATTAAAGAAATCAATACTTTTATTCAGCAAGGATGCATTAAATTGATCAAAATTGACAGTATAGACATTAATAATGTTACAAAAGCTTTATATTTCAGATAAATGCTGTTCTTTTGAACTTTCTATTTATCAAATAATCCTGAAAAAAAATGTACACAACTGTTTTCATCATTGATAATAATAGTAAATATTTCTTGAGCATCAAATCATCATATTAGAAAGATTTCTGAAGGACCATGTATGAAGACTGGAGTAATGATGCTGAAAATTCAGCATTTAAAAAATATATTCAATAGAAAAGTTATTTTAAACTGTAAAATTTATTTGACAGCATTACTGTTTTTGCTGTATTTTGGATCAAATAAATGAAGCCTTTGGTGAGCAGAAGAGACTTTTGACCGGTAGTGTATGATGGCATAAAATGTAGTTTATTGCTGCTCATTATACATCCAGTGGAGGGCGATGTGGTGTAGCATAATGACTGTGTAGGCCAGTGATCCTCCGGGGGGGCTTAGAGATAGTGTCGCTAATAAAGATTTGATGGATGACAGTTGTAATGAAGGTAAAGACGTTTACAGCGACATACAGGAGTCGTACATTAGGCATGCGCGAGTCCGTTATTATTGATGCGCAAACAAACCGTGTATATGCGCTCGCGGCTCACTGATATTTCTGCATCTGTTGCTTTGTCTGTGACTCTCGTCCGGCGCATTCTTTCTCTTCTCCGACCCTGAAGCTCTCTCTGTTATCTTAGTGTTAGTGTGGCACCGGTCCAGGGGTTTTTTCAAGTGCTGTTCTTAGAAAGTTGCTGGAATATCTTGCGGTGTTGGTAACAAAATAAAACTAACACCACTTAATTTCGGGTTAAAATGTGTTGTTGTTGTAAAGTGCGTTACTGAGATTGTAACGAGTATAACATTACCCAAATGTTACTCCCAACACTGTTGAGAATTATATCTCACGTAGCATCACATTTACCTCAGGTCAGTCATTTAGTGTCCACAGCATGTCAGTTCACTAGAGAAATGCTAGAGGGAGCATTTCACTAAATATACGCACTATATTAGCTTAAATGTTCATTATATTTACTTTACCTGTTAGGAATATCTTAATTATTTAATACATGTTCAAATAAATTTGTCATGAAAATAGGTTATGGCAATAACTGTGTAAATGATCATGTTTCAAAAATTTATTTGAGTAGAAAAATAATTAAAACCTGCCTATGTGCAATTTACTTGCTTTACTAAGTACTGATTATTATATCTAAAAATAAATAGCAACTGAATTTAATAGTTTGGGCTCTGTTGTTAATTGTAACCTTTGATATTAAAGTAATGTGCAAGAAAGGGCTCCATATACAGTTTACAGCGCTAGCCAAGATAGTTTTTGTTAATTATAATTGCATTTATTTAAAGAGAGAAACACAATTTGTTTAATGAACCACTGTTTAATAAAAAAGAAGCAATTTTATGTTTAGTTTTCTCCCCTCTGCTGTACCACACCGTGACTTCAATACTGTGGTACGTACCGAACCGTCATGTTTGTAGCGTTACACCCCTAATAATTAATAATCATTTTCAGCCCTTTCATTATTTCTAGCTTCAGTTGTAAATAGTTTTCAGTGTTTATCCAATCACACACTCACCGAAGTCTCCCGAGGAACACGACGCCAGCTGGTGTGTGACGGGGTTGTACGTCACGCACTGGATCGAGTCATTGTGACTAAGAGACAAAACACAATTACACACGAACACAACGATCACTAAAGCTGTGAAAACAAGTCTATTGACCTGTATGACCTGTACCGAATCAATCTGAAAGACATTATTCACCAGTCACATTTCAAACAATACTTGAAATAATAGCTTTCCAAACTCCGTCCTCACGTGTATTTGAGGATCCCCTCCAGTTTTGAGGTCCAGATGATGATGCTTTTATCTGCTGAACCGGATGCAAAGCGTTTCCCTGCAGGAGAGGAGAGGAAAATCAAACACTCACAGACATCTGAATCTCAGACTCAAACACGCCTCGTGTGATAATCACCATCTTTAGCGTAAGCCACGCAGTAGACGGTGTCTTTGTGTCCCTTCAGCGGCTGTATGAGCGTCCCGTCGGCCGTGTCGTACACCTGCACACGTCAGACACAAGCGTCAATCACTGATCGACAACAAACGCTCACAAATATTTTTGAAAAGTCTCTTCTGCTCACCAAGACTGCATTTATTTGAACAAAAATACAGTAAAATCTTAAATATTATTACAATCTAAAATAGCTATTTTCTATGTGAATATATAGTAAAGTGTAATTTATTCCTGTGATCAAAGCTGAATTTTCAGCATCGTTACTCCAGTCTTCAGTGTCACATGATCTTTCAGAAATCTTTCTAATATGATTATTTGCTGCTCAAGAAACATTTATGATTATTATCAATGTTGAAAACAGTTCATATTTTTGTGGAAACTGTGATACATTTTATTTTTCAGAATTCTTTGATGTATTGAACGCAGTGGTGTAATGTAACGAAGTAATAATACTTAAGTATTTTTTGGGAGAATCTGTACTTTACTTGAGTCTTTATATTTCTGTCAACTTCTACTTTTACTCCACTACATTTCCTAAATAAAATGTATACTTTTACTCCGATACATTTTCCCAAAACATTTTCGTTACTTACTACAAAATAAAGTCGGAAGAACACAAACTGCAAGCAAGCGTGTGCAAACGAGGTTGATTTCATTTTCAGGGTTGCGTCCGTTGCTGGCGCGGCTGAGAAGAGTGCGCCGTCATTATACAGTACGAGAGCGACCTCTAGAGGCGAAATAAAAACTATCACTGATGCTCGTAGAGTTTGTTTTGACACGTGACATGAGGCTGCACAGAGCGGGACAATTAAAAAACGTATTTAAAACGGACAACAAAACGGTATGTTATACAGTGTACACTACAGTACGTGTTTTCATATCATTATAAAGTAATTAGTTTGTTGAGTAGATGCTGCATTAGTGGAGAACAGCAGTATGTTCGCCGTCGAGGCTGAGAGGATGCAAACATTAGTACCTCAAGCGGTTAAAACAATGTGAGAAAAACACCAACTGTTTAATGTCACGATTGTTACCATTCATTTGCATTAGTTTATATCCATTTGTTCGCTGTTATGCATTCATTATCCAGCGAAGTTGCATATTTAAACTGTATCCTCATCATGCAGCGACAGAAACAACAAATCAGAAATGTATTTGATTTCAGTTATATTTTTTATCGGCACTAACACATATTTTGATTAGATAAGTTTAAGTTTTAAGTTAGATAAGTTTTCTAAAATAGAGACAAATAATGTGTGAAAGTTTATTTATAATAGAATCATGCTATGCCTTTGTGTGTAAAGATGGTCATTTTTAAGCATGACTGTTTGGATTTATATGAAATAACAGTCCATTTGTAACATTAAATAAGGTTAATAAAATTATTGTTCATTTTTAATTTCAACATTTACATTTTTACATTTTAAAGTTGTCTCTTACATTAGTTATAATGCACTACGAATTAACATGAACGATCAATGTATAATTATTATATTAGTATTTTTTATATTTAAAAATTACAATAAACATTAAGCCATTTTTTAATTCAAAGAAACAAAATGTAAGAAAGAGTTAAAACTGAACAATCTTGCTGCTCAAACTGTGTATAGAACCATATTTAATAATTTTTTGCTCCTTTTGTATTTTACATTTACTTGTACTTTTACTTTCAATACTTAAGTACATTTAATATCAAAAAAATACTTTTCGTACTTAAGTACAAAAAATATCACAGACTTTAAAGTAACATTCTAAACAGTACGGAAGAGGATTAGGGCCAAGCAATAATAAAAAAATAAAACCATCTCGAGATTAAAGTTGTTAAATTTCGAAAAACAACTCGTTAAATTTCGAGAAAAAAGTCAAAATAAAATGTTGAGAATAAACTTGTTAAATTACGAGGAAAAAAGTCGAGATAAAATGTTGAGAATAAAGTCATTAAATTACGAGAAAAAAAGTCATTAAATTACGAGAACAAACTCGTTAAATTATGAGAAAAATGTTGTTATATTTCGAGAAAAAAGTCGAGATAAAATGTTGAGAATAAACTCGTTAAATTACGAGAAAAAAGTCGTTAAATTATGAGAAAAATGTCGTTAAATTTCGAGAAAAAGGTTGAGATAAAATGTTGAGAATAAACTCGTTAAATTAAGAAAAAAAAGTAATTCAATTACGAGAAAAAACTCGTTAAATTTCAAGAAAAAAGTCGAGATAAAATGTTGAGAATAAACTCGTTAAATTACGAGAACAAACTCGTTAAATTATGAGAAAAATGTTGTTATATTTCGAGAAAAAAGTCAAGATAAAATGTTGAGAATAAACTCGTTAAATTACGAGAAAAAAGTTGTTAAATTATGAGAAAAATGTTGTTATATTTCGAGAAAAAAGTCAAGATAAAATGTTGAGAATAAACTCGTTAAATTAAGAAAAAAAAGTCATTCAATTACGAGAAAAAAATCGTTAAATTATGAGAAAAATTTCGTTATATTTCGAGAAAAAAGTCGATATAAAATGCTGAGAATAAACTTCTCAACATTTTATCTCGACTTTTTTCTCGAAATTTAATGACTTTTTTTCTCGTAATTGAATGACTTTTTTTTCTTAATTTAACGAGTTTATTCTCAACATTTTATCTCAACCTTTTTCTCGAAATTTAACGAGTTTAATCTCGAGATGATTTTATTTTTTTATTATTTCTTGGCCCTAATCCTCTTCCGTAAAACAGTGACTTTGACTTCTACCAAAGTCATTTTCTGGTAAGATATCTATACTTTTACTCAAGTATGATTTTCGAATACTTTATAAACCACTGATTGAGCTCTTCAAAATAGCAGCATTTATTTGAAATATGAATAGAAGGGGCTCTGTTGCGCATGCGCAGATACATGCATCAGTCGCAGCCTTTGAAGTGTGAGTGTTTGCAGAGTTTCTTTACCAGAACTCGATTTCCAGCCGCTACTATGAGCTGAGATCCATCTGGTCTGAAGGCGAGATCATAAATACTGAAAGACAGACAGGTGTGATTTATTACTGGAACAACATGATCACGAGATGCGATTAGATCAGAATTAAAGCACAGTGAATGTGAAGTGCTCCAATTCCCACTTGAATCAAAAGACAAATATATTAATGCCCCCTATGAAGATGATGATGATGATGATGATGTGAAAATGTGATGTTATGGAAAAGAAATGCTCAAATTAGGCCATCGGTGCTTATGTTGTTTACATAGCAACGGTTGCTATCCAAATCCATACTGCTCTGCAAAGGATGTTTAGAAAACAATGAAGCGCCTTACCATTGTTCGACCTTATCCCGGTCGTGTACTTTATCTATCCATGTGGGAACAGCCCTCATTGCGGAAAGATGACGGTCTTCGGCATGAATTCAACAGGTCAGATCATCAGCACTGAGGCAAAGATGCAAACTGAAGCTAAAAACAACGACATGGAGGACAGAAGGTGGATTTCAAAATAAAAGTCCTTCTCTGTTAAAGTCCGCGTGAAACGGTGTGGATATATTTATTTCTCCTGATTGAATAGAGGGTATGCACGTGACGTCACCGTCGACCGTTATGACTGCGGCCACGCCCACTGAGTGGCAAAAGACTGAGCGGCAGCATTGGTTTTCAGCGTGAATGCCGCGAAAAACACACAAAACACATCCAAAATGGAAAAGAGATTTGCGATTGACTGTACAAACAGCTTTGACACAAAACCTGAGGTATATATTTAAACACTGCAGAAAGCTACAGAAAAAAGAAGCAAATGTATCACTGCAATTCACAGAAACAGCTGGACTCCAGCAGAGAAACATGATTTGCAGTTCTCATTTTGTGTCAAATTGTTGGATTTTGAGGTAAAATCATACCCTATATATTGTATTGTTATATATTGTGTTGACAACTCATCAATTAAATATTTACTATCTTATATTCTGCATAATTGGGTGTTTTTAAATAAACGCTGACAATATGACGATATAACATTGATATAAGTGATTACGCGGATTTAGACGTACCTATATTGTAGTTATATAAAATATTCACAGGCAGATTTGCTTTATGTGTTTCCCCGGCGTCGAAATCAGGCACATATAAATGTCAGGAAACACGATTCCTGGCTGCATGTCAATATCCATGGATTATGTCTTTGACATGTCATAAGGAACACTTTCGAGTCCAACCTTTAGTGTAATCGTTTGTTTTACTCGCGTTTTCGAAGTTTCCCCTATTAAATCCAGTCATGCAGCAGGTTCTTTTGCCACTCAGCCCAGCTGAGGGAGCGCGTTCCGGCGGGAAAGTGACGTCGATACATACCCTCTATAGGGAAAAGATTCCAAGCATCGGAGTGTCGCCAACAGCGCCCTCTGCTGGCTCGTAAAATCTACAACAGTAAAATAATGTCTGGAAATATACTGCTTATTTTATCAACTGGAAATGTTCTTGAAAATGTTCTCGGTCACTTTTGACTTTTTTTTTTTTTACTTCATCGGACTTGTTATGTGAACACACAAAACAGCGGACATGATTAGAAAAGGTAAAATATATAAAAACAAAAAAATTGTATGGGTTACTTAATTCAATTGTATTGTGTTGTAAAAAATGTGAAAAAAATGGATCATAATTATTACTAAGTACCACAAAATTCCCTCAAAATATTACATAAAAAATATTATTGAACAAAAATATATTACATTAATTACTAAAAAAAGGGTTGGCCACTTTTAACTTTTTAGATGAGTAATGACATAATGCCTTTTAACTACGTCACTGTAATATTTGTATAACTGAATTAAACTCTTCTTCTAATTTTAGATGTTCTCACATTTCACTAAGAATTATTTTTTTATCTGTTTTTAATTATGCTCAGAATGGAAAACCAAACACCATGAAGTTGCTCTCCGTCTGTCTCGATGAAATGAATTGCAAACCAGAATGGCAACCTGTGAACCTGTGAAATAGAGGGGAAAAAAAAATTAAATCTGGAAAACAAGTCACCACCACAAGCTGCCTAATGGATGGTCATAATGTGTATTTAGCGCAGAAGAAAGGTGAAACTTTAGAATTTGAAGAGGCCACTTACATAATACCAAAGTCCCTGACAAGTCATTTCACTCGGCGGCCATCTTTAAAGCGCCTATCGGGCATTCAAGTGCAGCTCCTATCTCTTTGAATGGGGAAACATCAAATTCTCTAAAGCCGTTTGCCAAGCTTTCGATTACATTTCATATTTGAAATCAAAATGAAATCTGACAACAACTGTCTCATAAGTTATGTTTCTAAACGCTCGAATCACGACAAAAAACTGTATTTTTTCAGGCTGGATCAAGCTAATGCGCATGCGCAGTCGACTGTTTCTATAGGAACCGGAGCTTCTAAAGGCCGCTGCAGTGACGCAATCGCCGATTGACTCTTATTTAGAAGGCGGGACTTATTCTGCCATATTGCGCATTACATTAGGCTTGTTTGAGACAAAAAATATACAGTAACAAGAAGCGACAGTCAATAGAACGTTCCATTGCAACACCGGCGCCCAGCAGCGGCCCTGCGTTTCCGCCATTTTGTGGTGAAAGCGAGTCGTCAGTCCTCTAGTTTCTATGGCAATATCAGCTGCTTTGTTAAAAAAAAATGTACATTAAAGCTGAAATCCAACCTGAATGATGACAACACAGAATAAAATGCTATCACTAGTGATCATCAAATCCTTTTTTACAGTTTATTTTACACACTTTGTGTTTAAGTCTTCCACTTTTTTCACAAAACCTTTAGAAACCCAGTCAGTTTGGGTTAAAATTCTTTAAAAGCTTATAAACACTGAATTATTACCAACATATGAAATTAAATTAAGGACATGCATCAGAAAAATTGGGAATGTTGGACAATAAATATATGAAAATAACAGCTTGATTTTGCAGTGTTGTCTAATGTCCGTTAAAGCAAAAGTGTACAAAAGGAATTATGGGATAACGCACACAGCAATGCATCATGTGTTATAAGATCATTATGTTTGTAGCATGATCCATTAAAACGTGCAATATATATATTTCAATTCAGACCTAGATATTATTACTATTACTCCACTAGGTCTAAAATATATTGTTCGCTTTAAACATGATGATCTTAAATTTATAAATTATTAATTTACTTTTAATAAATGTGTAAAGTTGCATAAAATGGAAATACTCAATAAAGTAGGCTAACTACATTACCTCAGATGGATGAATGGTTGTGATTCCACAACTGGTAAAATAAAATATATATAAGACAATACAACATTTACTGTAGATCATACAATTTACTGGTGACTAAATTTAAAAAATATTCTTTTGCGCTTCTGATTCGGCAGTGAAATTCGCCGATTTTGGGAGCGTAAGATGTGAAGGATTCAATGGTCCAGTTAGTATTTTCAGCCCATAATGGCAGCCGCGCTACCGGAGCGCCATCTAGTGGCTGTTACCCCAAAAAATATCAAAGTGTCGCCTCTTGTGTTCTTAGTTCTTTGCTAATAATGATGAAAAATCCGATAATTTGGTCTAAGAAAGCCTGTTTACTGGTCTAACAATCTTCAAGTATAAAACAACCCCCGGCCTCGTGGATGGACCCTTTTCACACTTTCGCATTTGTGAAGCAGAAATTGGCAAAAATTCTGGTAAATGATGGCAGCGATTGTGAAGAACAGTAATAGTTCTCAAGGAAAATGTCTAGATTTGTCTTTCCATGATGTATGTGTGCTATTAAGGGGTGTATGTACACAACAGATGTTTTCCAGGTTAAGCGCTCTTTAGCAGACATCTTAGAGATGTACCTGTGCTATCTGGGTAATGAGCAACACCTGCGAGTTACACCGGTCTCGAGTCCCACAGGAAGGATAAAAGGAAGAGTGACGACAGTGAAGGACGAAAGAGGACTCGGCCTGGGACTTTATGCTGTGTTTATGATGTTTATATGCAGCAGTCGTCCGTGAGGGGCTGCTTACTTTTGTTCTGTTGTTTATGTTTATTTTGTCATTAAAGTTATGTTCGTTGTTTGCCGGTTCCACTGCCTCCTTCCCGAACTTCGTTATATGTGCCTGCTAATTTATCTCAAAGCCTTCAAGTTGTTGACATTAAAGGGATTGTTCACCCAAAGATTTTTATCACTTACTCACCCTCAAGTTGTTCCAAACCTGTATGAGTTTCTTTCTTCTGATAGTTTGAAGAATGTTGATAACAGACTGTTGACGTTTGCCATTGACTTCCATAGTATGGTCTATCCCTTTAATGTCACCAACTTGAAGGCTTTGAGATAAATTAGTAGGCACATATAACTAAGTTCAGGAAGGAGGAAGGCGGAACCAGCAAACAGTGAACATAACTTTAATGACAAAATAAACATAAACAACAAAACGAAAGTAAGCAGCCCCTCACGGAGCTCCTCCTGAAGTCAACAACCATCTCTTTTGTTTTGTCCACATTCAGAAACAGTACACCAGTCCTTTAGTCTCTGCACTTCCTGTCTGTAAGCTGACTCACTGTTCTTCCTGATGACCAGGGTCGTGTCATCGGCGAACTTAATGATGTGGTTGGTGCTGTGCATTGCTGCACAGTCGTGAGTCAGCAGGGCGAACAGCAGGGGACCGAGCACAGAGCCCTGGGGGGCCCCAGTGTGGTGGTGCTGGAAGTGCTGTTCCCGATCTAGACTGACTGAAGTCCAAGATCCAGTTGCAGAAGGAGGTGTTCAGGCCCAGCAGGCTCAGCTTCCTGATCAGGTGCTGAGGGATGATGGTGTTGAATGCTGAGCTGAACAGCATTCAAACATAGGCGTCCTTATTGTCCAGGTGGGTGAGGCCCAGATGGAGTGATGGTGAATGTGGCATCATCAGTGGAGCGGTTTGGAAGATACGCAAACCGCAGCGGGTCCAGTCAGGAGGGTCTTGATATGCCTCATGACGAGCCGCTCAAAGCACTTCACGACGATGGGTGCGAGTGCCATGGTGTGACATGCTCAGAGAGATGTCGAAGATGTCGGTAAGAACATCCACCAGCTGGTCTGCAAAACGTTTGAGCACTCTACCAGGAATGTGTCTGGTCCAGCAGCTTTTCGTGTTCGTTGTTCGTTGGGAGAAGGGGTGGACTTTCTCGCTGCCAAGTCATTCTGCTCTTCAAACCGAGTGTAGAAGCTGTGTAGTCAATCTAGAAGAGAGCCATCGCTGTCGCAGGCAGGTGATGTTGTTCTGTAATTGGTGATGACTTGGATGCCCTGCCACATGTGCCGCGTGTCGCTGCTGTCTTTGAAGTGGTTTTGAATTTTCTGGCCGTGTGCGAGCATTGCGATTATCACTGTTCTGGATCACTCACTCTTCAGTCTGACACTTCCTTGCAGTACAATAATCTGTGAACTGACCATGTTGTCTGGCATTCTAGACCTCCTTGGTGTCATGATAGTTTTACAGACAGACATGATATGACAGGCTTTACCATCGAGAAGATGTTGGATGTTAGAGCCTGATAATCTCATCTTTCAAATTATCAGTTTACTGATGATGACACTAGAGCTGTGGAATAGAATAATTTTCTTGACATATCATGGAAGTCTCCTTATGTTCCTGAACATTGAGTGAAATGATACCAAATATATCATGGTTTGCCCTACGGCCTGTCCGCCATGTTGATTTATAAGGTATGATACTTTTGAGAATATCTTAAAGATTGTTCGCCCGATCAGAACAAACCACTGAAATAACTTGGATAGTCTAGTTATATTTTAGGGGAAATGTCAACATTTTGTGTCATGCTAAAAAAAAGTGCCTTTAAAAAAGAATGGGGGTGGTTTGGTTTGGTTTGGTTTGGTGTCATTTTCACATGCATATTAGCATATGAGATATTTCCACCAAATTTGACATTTTTGTATAGGCTCAATCTGAAAATAAGAAAAAGTAGCAGGGCTGGGCCACTTGGTGGCGCTATTGTACAGCAAAACATGAAGCCTTTGGCCTGACTGATTCCAACTCAACATGCAGTGTGTCAGTTTGTTTGAGAGAGAGTAGTAAGTTTGCTTTTATGAGGCATTGCGTCTTTACACAGAATTTTGAGCAGGTACAGACCCAGCTTAACTCGGCTGTGTAAAGATGCTTTTTGAGTTGCTAACATAGTCCATGGCTGCAGCCGAAAGATGAAACATGGCAACAAAGCCATTCACCAGTCTGGTTATTTGATGAGAAAGAGTTGAAATGTAGAATAAATGCATTAAGAATCCGTACAGCTGTAGAGCGAGGGACTTTTATTCTGTTGAGCGGAACCGATGAACAACTGATGACGACATGGTTTGATTTCTGGTTGACCAATCAGTGGAAAGAGACGTTTTATTCCCATCCACACGAAGAGATCGAATATTCAAGCTGATTATTCGTTTCCAACCCCAGAACAAAAAAAAGAAAAATCAAGCCACTTTTTTTTTCGTTTTCTTTCTAAAAATGAAAAACTAAAAAAGTGCGGTTTTCTCGTTTTTCTGATTTCAATATTAAATAAAAAACGAATGAACGGAAGATAACCCGATTGTGGTCACTGTGTAAATGTATGTTTTTGACCAACCTTTTCCATTTTTGATATTTCTAGTGAGAAATTACTATAATTAAATGTTTACTTAGTTATCACCAAAGCTCTCTATTTTGCTGTAGATCATTAAACCGTTACGCTGGCTAAGATGTCTGTGCAAAATCAGTTTCGTGAGGCACCTTTGTGGAGCAAATGCTGCCTGCAAAGTCATTGCCTGATAGGGGATAGTCAGCTGCCTACGCGTTCGGACGCAGCCTATGATGGCATTCGAGTATCTTGAAAAACATGGCTGCCTTTTTGATTGCAAAAAGGACCAAGAACACACTCCACTCGTGAACTGCTCACGCTCACAGGTAAAGTGATGTTTGCTCAAATCCCACTCCAACATCACTTTTCTCTGCGAAGGTATTTCAAACTTAAAAACATTTCCGGTTACTCACGTAACCTCGGTTCCCTTAGTGAAGGGAACAAGACAGTGCGTCCTAATGCTATGGGGTATCCAAGTTCTTCTTCATAAAGTGACGCCTGACTGCACCACACCAGTAAAAATTACTGGCCATTGGCGACTTGGAGCGCGAGGTATGGGTGGAGCCATTCACTATATAGCTCGGCGCTCACTGATACATGAGTAACCAGAGATGTTCCCTTTTGGGTCGCTCCCTCGATGCTATGGGGGATGCATAAATTCCCACTGTGTATAAAAAGGCAAAGCGAAGTGATTCGCCATAGATACAACATAGAGCCAAGCCTGTTGACTGCCTTACATACCAACTAGTGGGCCTAGGTGAAACCACTGACAGCCAAGCGAATGACACGCTGTTAACAGAGCAGGGAGAGGATTCCAGGGCATAGGTTATTTTACAACAAGCCCCCAGCGGTCTCTGGGGGACGGCGGCTTGGCAACCCTGCTACAGAAACCACATGTCCATTCTGTTCCTCGCTGGCTGTTCCGGTGGTGACCAGTCGAGGCCCAGGTCCTTAACAGGCTCTGAAAGGATCCTCAATTGCTCCTCATCCACCGCAACTGGAGGCTCGGTCACCTCACTGTGGGAAGCCTCAGACTCCTGAAAGGACCAAACACCAGAGTCAGAGGCCGCAGTGGACATAACGTCATCATTGTCGTCTTCGCCTGTGGCGCCAAAAGAGATCAGGTCGTGGGCTTCATCAGATGGGTGAAAGCTGGCCTCAGTATAGGACACAGGAGACCCCGATCGACGCGCATGCTGAAGCTGCATCAACCTCTCTTTCCGCGGCTCGACAGCGTTGGGTGGTGGAGGCGAGGGGGCAGCTGCCGCACAGTTCAGGACTGTGGAAACTCTGGCACGGAGGGTCCTGACTGTCATTTCCTCGCAGAAAGAAAAGACAGGCCTATCTAGCATAGCCTCTGCATGGGCACTGCCCAAACAGAAAACACACGCATTATGCGAGTCGGGGAGCTCGTCCACCTCACGCACAACATTCCTTCATGGACATCTTTTCTTCCTGCCGGAACGCAGAAGGGGAGCGGCGAGAGAAAGTGTGAGGAGGGGACAGTCGTGGCCTAATGGATAGAGAGTTGGACTTGTAACCCAAAGGTCATGGGTTCGAGTCTCAGGTCCGGCAGGGATTGTCGGTGAGGGGAGTGAATGTCCAGCGCTCTCCCCACCCTCAATACCACGACTGAGGTGAGACCCTTGAGCAAGGCACCGTACCCCCAACTGCTCCCCGGGCGCTGCAGCAATGGCTGCCCACTGCTCCGGGTGTGTGTTCACTGCTGTGTGTGTGCACTTGGATGGGTTAAATGCAGAGCACAAATTCCGAGTATGGGTCACCATATGTCACTTCACTTCACTTTCAAAAGATCCAGGGGGTGGGGTTGGATCTTACCAGACTCCGCCCCCTGGATCTCGAGTGCTCTGCAGTGAGGGGCTACTGGAAAGCGGCGTCCTGTTAAAAGGCGAGAAGAATTCGATGCATGATTCGTGAAGGAGATTCTGATAATATATATAGTGAATGGCTCCACCCATAGCTTGCACTCTGTCTCCATTGGCCAGTAATTTTAACTGGCATGATGCAATCAGTATTTGAGGAAGGAGTGGGATACCCCATAGAGTTAGCAATGTCGAGAGACCGACTCAAAAGGAAACGAAAACAACTTTGTCTTCTTCGTTCTGTCCTGCAGAGTTTTGCTCCAACCCTGGAAAAACCCTCACCTGCCTGTAGCCTTAGTAATCCTGAAGACATTGATTAGCTTGTTCAGGTGTTTGATTAGGGTTGGAGCTAAACTCTGCCCAGCCCTGGTCTATTTATGTATAAGGTTTGAAACTTCATTAAAACAACATTTGAACTCCATAACCTTAGACATGTTGCTTATTTATTCTCGAACCAGCATATCAGAGCATTCTGGGTTGAGCGAGCGAGCCCTGAGCCTTCAGAAAGGCGCTCCCCGCTCCGATTTCAGCAATGCTTTGGCGTATTGACATGAAACTTCATATGTGCAATCATCCCCTGACAACATTATATCAATTTCAACACCAGACTGACGTGTTCAACTGGCATTTTTCCATTAGCGTTCTTTGCCCCCAATAATTGCTGCTTGCAGCAATGTTTTCATATAGCGCTTGTCACATTCAATTTTTAAATGCTTTGTACACTAGTTACAGAAACCTTAATATCCTGTATTTCTTTTCAGTTTGGGGGAAAACCTAAAAATGTCAATGTTGGAAATGCAATTAGAGGAGTATAGTTATCAGTTATGTATTTACTTATATGGTTATTTCAGATGAGACGTTAAACTGAGGTCCTGACTCTCTGTGGTCATTAAAAATCCTAGGATGTCATTGGAAAAGAGTAGGGGTGTAACCCCGGCATCCTGGCTAAATTTGCCAATTGGTCTCTGACTGTCCATCATGGCCTCCTAAGCATCCCCGTACACTGATTGGCTTCATCACTCTGTCTCCTCTCCACCAGTAAGCTGGTGTGTGGTGGGCGTTCTGGCGCAATATGGCTGCCGTCGCATCATCCAGGTGGATGCTGCACATTGGTGGTGGTTGAGGAGATTCCCCCTTCCATATGTAAAGCGCTTTGAGTACCCAGAAAAGCGCTATATAAATGTAACAAATTATTACTTATTATAATAATTATTTTATGGTATATTGTGGCCAAACTGTGGTCTTCTGACCATGCCAGTGAGGAAATGTAAATTAGCATATGACCCTGTGCCCTAAGAATACTATAAAAGTTTTGTTATACCACCACCTATAGACAAAACCTGTGCATAACCTTCAGTCCTTGGCTTATAAAATATATTTTACTGCCCTTTACATGTCTCATCTCCTTTCAGGAATGCTGAAGATGGCAGTAAATCATGAATTCATTAAAAAGGAGAAACAACGTAAAATCATCTCAAACTGCTTTTATTACATCTTAAATAACAGTACATTTTAATATAGTTTCTATCTTGCATCCAGCTTTCTGTTGTACACTGACTTTAAAATTAAATACAAAAGATGGATAAGGGTACAGTGGGGGATGCAGAGCTGTAAGTTATTCGTATGGAGAGAGGGCGAGGAGAGGACAGGGAAGAGAGGGAGAAAGAAAAGCAAATTTAGTTCTTTTTTTAGTCTTTTATTTTTCTTGCCAACTCCAGGCCTAACGCACAACGACAGCACTTTTTTGTTTTTGTACAGAATGTTGCAGAGAAATAACAGAATGGAAGAAATGCCACTACAGCTAAGGAAAGAGCGCTTTTCTTGATACATGTCGAGAGGGAATGACAGAAAAGTTCTGCCATTCAAATGCTGCGTTATTTTTTTTTTCCTTTTTTATTAAAGAACAGAAAACCTGTTTGTTACAAAATGTCTCTAGCACTGTCTTTGTATCTGAAATTTTTCTTTTGCTACAGAGAGAGAGAGATATTTCTTTGTTCTAGTTATTTGAGTGTGTGTTTGTACAGGGTCAGTGTGTGTGTGCAAGTGTGTGTGTGTGTGTGTGTGTGTTTGTGGGGATTCACAAACTCTCCAGGGACAGAACAACTCACCATTCATTTTTGTGATCAACATGTTTGCTTCTCTTAAGTGCATAGCTTTGAAAGTTAACCTAAATTGTGTATGCACAGAGTAGCAAAAGAAAAAAAAGAAAAAAGTAAAATAAATACTGTGGTGATCTATTTAACAGGTTATTTTTTAAAAAACAAAAAAAAAGAAAACATCAAGGACTTAATTCCATATGCACCTCTTTTAAGCAATTCTACAGCATGCGATTCTACGAGTTTCCCACCCATGGCAGACAACCAAAATAAGATTTTTTTGTTGATTTTTTAACTTAAAAAGTTTTCAATATCATTATTTTCAAACATTGATTTATACAACATGTCATTCACAGAGTAGTAACTGTTTTCCAAGCACAAAACGGGCACCTCTGTCGAAACCCAAAAAAAATGAAGAACTGCCCACCCCTCCTTCAACATCCTCCACATCAAAGAGAAAAAATTGGATAAGGAAAATATAAAATAAAATTATTAAAATGATTGGTTAATCTTCATTGAATTACTCGACATTTTCCAAAAAAGCATGAGAGGAAGTATGGTTAAAATTGACATGGTTTCATCTTCGAAAATCGAGCATTCATCATCATGAACAGCACGTGCTTGGTTAGTTAACATATTTGCAAAACTGTATTACTTGTGCAAACAAAAAAATTGCAACTAGACCAAAAAAAAAAAGAAGTTAATAATCGAATTTCCCGGGACTAAATATACAGGCCTGATAGCAGCTAGTGGACCCCTGATCAAATCCTTTACGTAAAGAAGCTCTGAGAGATTTTGACAACATTGAGAATGTTTTAATTCTTAACAACAAATTTGATCCCAAAATATTTAAAAACTAGAAGACAAAAAACACGCCTGCGATCCTGACTGGGGGGAGAGGTCCAAAAAAGGCCCATAAAGCTATCGAGCAAGTTTCTTTTAGAAAAAAACGCCTGCTTTCGTGTTAAAGATAATGACGTTAGCATAATGACAATAGCAGTGGAATGAGTGTCTTTATGTTCTCAGAAAATGGTCCCAGAAGGATGCACAATTATCAACTTTCACCCCTTTACCAACTACAATCTAGCTGAGTGTAACAATTGTGCTCTTTTTTTCTTTTCCAAAGGAGAAATTTTTGCTCTTTTGTCGTTTATAGATGTTGGGGTCAGTTCTGTTGTGTTTGAGAAGGAGAGAGGAGAATAAAATCGAACAATTTCATTTTGGAATGGTCTTCCAGTCAACCTTTAGAGTCCGGATGCGATCTGGGAAGAAAGGGAAAAAAACATTTTCTTAAAATCAAATTGACAACTCCAAGACATTTTTTTAAATTAAGTTAATTAAACAAGCTGGAGCAAAATTTATGACATATTAAATGCTTAAGACTTTTCTTATAATATTAAAGTGAAGTGACATGTGGCCAAGTATGGTGACCCATACTCGGAATTTGTGCTCTGCATTTAACCCATCCAAGTGCACACACACACCGTGAACACACACCCGGAGCAGTGGGCAGCCATTGCTGCGGCGCCCGGGGAGCAGTTGGGGGTACGGTGCCTTGCTCAAGGGTCTCACCTCAGTCGTGGTATTGAGGGTGGGGAGAGCGCTGGACATTCACTCCCCTCACCGACAATCCCTGCCGGACCTGAGACTCGAACCCATGACCTTTGGGTTACAAGTCCGACTCTCTATCCATTAGGCCACGACTGCCCCCTAATATTTAAGACTTTTTAAGATTTAGGTGACAAGAATGCTGTTCCATGATCAGCTGTGACCCAAAAATCTATTTGTAACAGCAGATGGCAATAGAGATGCATTTGTGCAGCTGATGGAGACTTGATTCTGAGGCATCAGCTCATTACAACTATTTATTTGCAAATCTGAGTCATAAAGAATGATACGGCTCCTTATCAGATGAAATCAACAACATTTCTGATGCATTTGGGGTCTCCAAAAATAAATGTGCTGCTTGTTTTTACGTTATTAAGAGCACTGAAGGATTGAGTCTGGAAAGGCAAAAGTTGTACGTTTACTCTTGACATCAGGAACTGAACCCTGTAGCCTGTTAAATGACAAGTAGCCAAAACTGATCTGTTTACCTTGCGGCTTTAATTCCAGATCTTAAGGAAACTATCCCAGGAGCCTGTAGCCACAGCCATCCCATCATCAGTGACGCCCAAGCAGCTGACGCGGTTATCGTGACCTGCCAAAACTCCTGCAAACACAAAACATGCGCATGTCACTTTACACCGAACTGACACGCATCTAATGTTTTTCTCCCACCTGTTGACATTCTTTCGAAATAAAATGATGTAACTCTCATAAGGATGTTTGGATAATAAAACAATATCATACATAAATGCACTACCGGTTAAACATTTGACATAATTATGATTTTTAAATGTGGGGTACCTCAGGGGTCCCTGCTGGGACCTATTTTATTTTGTCTATACATGCTCCCCTTGGGTTCTATAATGAGGAAATATAATATTTCCTATCATTGTTACACTGATGATACTCAGATTTACAATCCTCATAGCTCTGATTCATCTTATTCTGCTCTTTTTAAATGCTTTGAAGATATTAAATGCTGGACTCTTTCTCCAACTAAATGAGAGCAAAACTGAGATTGTCGTCTTTGGCCCCCCTGGTGTTGTCTCTGATATCACTTGCAATCTAGATATTGTCATAAAAACTTAAATTTTGAGAAACAGATAAGCACTGTGGTGAATAGCCAAATTAAAATCTTTGCTCTCATTTAAGGATCTGGAGATAGTTATCCATGCCTTCATCCCATCTAGACTTGATTATGGCAATGCACTACACATGTGTCTCAATCCTTCATCTTTATATCGCATGCAGTTGGTTCAAAATGCAGCCGCAAGGTTGCTGACCGGTACTGGGAGGAGGGAAAGCATTTCACCGGTCCTTCGTTGGTTCAAACACACCTGCCTGATTAGGTAGTTTAGGTGTGTTTGCTCACACAAACCATTGGCTTCATCATCATCATCATCATTACTAGTAATTCTGAAGTTTTAGATGTGTGTTTGTGAAATAAGTTATCCGTGCATCAACATCACTGCAGAATATCTTTCACACTGACCTGCGCGGTCGGCTTTGAGAGCATCCCACACGTTGCAGTTGAAATCGTCGTAGCCGGCGAGCAGCAGGCGTCCGCTTTTGGAAAAGGCCACGGAGGTGATCCCACAGATGATGTTGTCGTGAGAATAAACCATCAGCTCCTGATCGGCACGCAGGTCAAACAGCCTGCAGGTGGCGTCATCTGAGCCCGTGGCAAATGCATTTCCATTGGGGAAAAACTGAGAGGAGATAACAGGGTTACTAACTTCACGTGAAACATACGCGTGTATTTCTGTGAGCGCACGCGGCTGCTGCTGCTTACACAGATAGCGTTGATGTCGGACTCGTGGCCGGTGAAGGTTTGTCTGCACATGCCTTCTCTGACGTCCCACAGCTTGGCAGAGGCGTCACATGCGCCTGACACAAACAGACGGGTGTCTGGGGCCAGAGACAGTGACATCACATCACCGGTGTGACCTGCGAACGTGGTTGTCTGCTGCCCGGTCTCAATATCCCACAGAGCACTGGAAGAAACAACAAACAAAACACGATGCAGGAAGTTCCAGTGATTATTATTAGTATTGTGAAATAGTAAGCTAATAATAATAAAGAAATGTTTATATGATTTCATTGTTATATGGAAGCTTGTTTCTGACCCGGAATAAACAAACAAAAATAAGTTAGAATTGCGAAGAAAAAAAGTCTAGATCGTGGGTTTTAAACTCGGAATTGCAAGGAAAAAAGTCAGAATCGTGAGTTATAAACTCGGAATTGCAAGGAAAAAAGAATCATGAGTTATAAACTCGGAAATGCGAGGAAAGAGTTATAAACTCTGAATTGCGAGGAAAAAAAGAATCGTGAGTTATAAACTCGGAATTGCAAGGAAAAAAAGAATCGTGAGTTATAAACTCGGAAATGCGAGGAAAGAGTTATAAACTGAATTGCGAGGAAAAAAAGAATCGTGAGTTATAAACTCGGAAATGCGAGGAAAGAGTTATAAACTCGGAATTGCAAGGAAAAAAGAATCATGAGTTATAAACTCGGAAATGCGAGGAAAGAGTTATAAACTCTGAATTGCGAGGAAAAAAAGAATCGTGAGTTATAAACTCGGAATTGCGAGGAAAAAAAGAATCGTGAGTTATAAACTCGGAATTGCAAGGAAAAAAAGAATCGTGAGTTATAAACTCGGAAATGCGAGGAAAAAAGAATCGTGAGTTATAAACTCGGAATTGCAAGGAAAAAAAGAATTGTGAGTTATAAACTCGGAATTGCGAGGAAAAAAAGAATCGTGAGTTATAAACTCGGAATTGCAAGGAAAAAAGAATCGTGAGTTATAAACTAAAAAGTCAGAATCATGGGTTTTAAATTTAGAATTGCGAGGAAAAAACTCAGAATTGTGAGTCAAACTCGGAATTGCAAGGAAAAAAGAATCGTGAGTTATAAACTCGGAATTGCAAGGAAAAAAGAATCGTGAGTTATAAACTCGGAATTGCGAGGAAAAAAGAATTGTGAGTTATAAACTAAAAAGTCAGAATCATGGGTTTTAAATTTAGAATTGCGAGGAAAAAAGTCAGAATTGTGAGTCAAACTCGGAATTGCAAGGAAAAAAGAATCGTGAGTTATAAACTAAAAAGTCAGAATCATGGGTTTTAAATTTAGAATTGCAAGGAAAAAAGTCAGAATTGAGAGTCAAACTCGGAATTGCAAGGAAAAAAGTCAGAATCGTGAGTTATAAACTCGGAATTGCGAGGAAAAAAGAATCGTGAGTTATAAACTCGGAATAGCGAGGAAAAAGAATCGTGAGTTATAAACTCGGAATAGCGAGGAAAAAGAATCATGAGTTATAAACTCGGAATTACGAGGAAAAAAGTCAGAATCGTGAGTTATAAACTCGGAATAGCGAGGAAAAAGAATCGTGAGTTATAAACTCGGAATTACGAGGAAAAAAGTCAGAATCGTGAGTTATAAACTCGGAATAGCGAGGAAAAAGAATCGTGAGTTATAAACTCGGAATTGCGAGGAAAAAAGTCAGAATCGTGAGTTATAAACTCGGAATTGCGAGGAAAAAAGTCTGAATTGTGAGTAATAAACATTTTTTTAATATGTTTATAACTCACTATAACTTTTTATAATGTTTATAAACACTTTGTTTAAATGTATTTATTTGTATTATTCCATGCCGGAAACAAGCTTCCACAGTTTTTACATGTGAAAAAAGAAAAAAAGAGATAAAACTCAAAGAGCTGTGAAAAGCTTCTTTTTGAAAAACTTTAGTAAAGACAGCTAAACTTTATTATTATCATTATTTGAGTCGTTTATAACATCTCAATTGGTAAAAAGTGTTGCCGTTTAGTGGTACAAATATAACAACCTGTACAAAAATGATCATAACCACAATTTATTTCCATTAATTATTATTTGTCTTGTAATGTGGTCTGTTAACAGATCTGATCCAGCACTCATGAAAATAAATTAATGCTACTTTAACATTAAAAACAGCTCTTGTGAAATGACGTGTTCATTTAGAAACAAAACAAACATCAGTTTCAACCTATAGTCTCTATATATGCACTGGCCGAACATATATTCAAGTATGTTGACAATGTCATGGGTAAACTATAAAGCTGATAAGCACGAGTGTTTTGTTCCAAAGCAGTACCCAAACTCACCAGCTGGTGTCGCCTGAGCTAGTGACAATCTGGTTATCATCCACGAAACGGCAGCAGGACAGATAGCCTGTGTAAAGACAGCAGTTAAATGGCAGGAAGAAGAGCAGAACACGACACAAATTCATCCCAGTTCTTTAAAAACACTAAGGCTTAAATGTAGATACAAGATTTTGGGTTACCTGTGTGTCCAGCCAACTCACGGCTGACACGCACGTTCCCCTCACGGGTCTTTAGGTTGTAGATGGAGCAAATGTTATCCAAGCCTCCACAGGCCACATAGTTTCCAGACGGCGCATATGCACAAGTCATCACCCACGAGGAGCGCAGCGGAATAGCGTGCACCTACACATCAACACGTCAAAGTGGTTTAGTTTTCATATGACACACTCGCTGCCAATGCTGAATCTGTATCAACTAGTTGACAGATGAAAAGATTTATAAGAATGTAAAAACAGGTTTGCCGGCTCTACTTGTGTCATTGCACAATCATCACAGGAAAGAAAGGAATTTCGATCGTGGTTTTGATTCCTCTAAACAATTCCGGTTCCTTTAATGTTTCATTTAGAAGCTTTGAGAAATAAATATTTGGAGGCAATGCAAATCACTTCTGACAAATAGAGATCACCCCCATTTAGAGTTGTCAAAGGTACTGCTGCCAATCAACACTACTGAAATGATAAAAATAAAATGACAGCCTTTCTTTAGTACTGGTGGTACACAATTTTGTATCTGCTGATGCTTATTTGTGTCTAAGGTTTCCATTTACAATGCATTTTTCAAAGCAGTGAGCATTGTAGCCAATCACAGACATGTCTGTTGAGCACATGAATTGATCAAAATATGCATGTTAATGAATCTGTTCATTATAACCAAAGTACAGGGACTGGATAATGAAACTGAAACACCTGGTTTCAGACCACAGTCATTTATTGGTATGGTATACTAATTGGTAAACTAATTGTATGGTTCCTATTGCGGTCAATACAGCATCAATTCGTCTTGGGAATGACAGATACAATCCTTCACAGTGGCCAGAGGGGTTTTGAGCCATTCCTCTTCCAGAACAGTGTTCAGGTCACTATATGATGCTGGTGGAGGAAAATGTTTCCTGACTCGCTCCTCCAAAACACCCCAAAGTGGCTCAGAAATGTTCAGATCTGGTGACTCTGCAGGCCATAGGAAATGTTCAACTTCACTTTCATGTTCATCAAACCATTTTGTCACCAGTCTTGCTGTGTGTATTGGTGCATTATCATGCTGATGCATGAACATCTTCAGGGCCGTGTTTCCACTGTCGGGCCAAAGGCCAAAGGCGTACCAGGACCAGTCGTGTTTCCACTTCTGGGGCTTGATTGGGCCTTGTCGGGGGCCAATGGCGAGGGTTTTTTGGCCCGCTGAATACCTTGGTCCAAAGCGGACCAACTGGGGCTTGAACAGAGGCGACGGTCAAAACCGCTGCTCATTTCCCATGTTATTATATTAGGCTACCAGCTAACCTCAACATTTAGACATTTTAAACAACTTTCAGCTCAAAATTCACTTTCAGACACCATTGGGTGTTTAAAAATAACTTCCTTGTGATCTGATGGGATTTCTGACAAAAAAACAAAATAAAGACTAACAATATCTACATGGGCCGATTGCAAAACACTGCTTCAGAGCTTTACGAATCGAATCAGTGAATCGAGCGCTAAAATCACGTGATTTCAGAAGTTTAGCCGTTTGATTGGAGATCCCAATCACTAATTCGAAACAAAAGATTCATAAAGCTCAGAAGCTTCATGAAGAAGTGTTTTGAAATCGGCCCAACACGAGATATTGTTGAAAAGTCGTTATTTTGGAGCACAAAAAGTATTCTTGTCGCTTTATAATATTAAGGTAGAACCACTGTACTCACATGAACTGATTTAAATATGTTTTTAGTACATTAATGGATCTTGAGAGAGGAAATGTCATTGCTGTCTATGCAGGCCTCACTGAGCCATCGGATTTCATCAATCTTAATTTGTGTTCTGAAGATGAACGAAGGTCTTGTGTAAAACGACATGAGGGTGAGTAATTGATGACATTTTTATTTTTGGGTGAACTAACCCTTTAATGGGAATGCTCAGAAATGTGATGTAAACATATGATATTTTATCAATATATTTCTAAATGTGTAAGCCTTTGGATTTTAAATTTTAAAAGTCTTAATTGAGTTGTTTTGTGCATTCTTGTGATTGTAAATAAATGGAAGCAGGTGCAAATGAATAGTTATGTGTTCTCTTTTTATGTGATATGGTAAAAACCAGTTTGATTCAGCATGATTGATGTGCACTCCTAACACAAATTAATACATTACTGTCACTGTAACATTTTTTTATTGTAAAACTTGTCAAAAATTGATGTTGGAATCTTAAGTCTTTAAGTAAAGCCCAAACGTTCGCTTCTGTCATGCTTATTTTGTGATCTAGCTAGTTTTCAGTCAGCTGGTGTAATGGTGGGTTTGTGTTAAGGGCGGGTTTTAGGGAAGCGCTGCGGGGCTACTCGCTCAACAGTGGAAACGCAACTTGATTTTGGCCTCGGTGCTTGAGGTCCGAGGCTATTGGCCCAGCATGGCACGTTGTTAGCCCTGGCTCGCACTGGACTTTTGAAACATTAGGTGCACATGGTCCTCCAGAATGGTTCGGTAACAGTGACGCACCCATCAAGCACAGTATAGAACGCCATGATATTGCAACCCAAACCATCACTGATCCACCAGCTGGGCTTCACTCTGGGCAGCAACAGAAGGGTGTTGCACCGTAACTCCCACGGATGTGGAAAAGACAGTGAAGGTGGACTCGGAGAACAATACATGTGACCAAAGGTTTGGCTATAGCAGCCCAACCATGAATACTGACTCCTGACTAACAGTTTTGATGGAAACAGGAGAGTCGAGATGCGCAATTAATTCTGCGGTGAGTTGGGCAGCTGCGGTTTTATGTTTTTTGGATACAATCCGGGTTAGTACCTGGACATCCCTTTTAGACAGCTTCCTCTTGCTTCGACAGTCCTGTTGGATGTCATTCCTGCTAGTATGTGGTGGTATGCCGAAATTACCCTGAATACAAATCGCACTCAAAACACCAGAAAGACTTGCTGTCCTGGTCACAGATGGGCCAGCGAGACGCACACCAACCATTTGTCCTCTTTCGAACGCTGATATGTCTCCCATTATGTTGTGTGGATTGCAATATTTTGTGTGCTATTGCTCTGCTATTTCAACCTTCACACTTTGCTCTTACTGAAGGAATGTAAAATTAGTCAAGATATATATAGGCGTGAAACCTCCAACAATATATTGGCCAGTGTTTCAGTTTCATTGTCCAACCCCTGTATAAACACAATATAAATAAGTGATTCATCATGCAGTCTAGACATTTTTTTTTTATCATAATGGGAGTTTTCTGTAAGAGTGCAGAACTCGCGCTGAAGTGATTGACAGTTTCAGTGTGATTGACAGCTTGTTTTTTTCCTCCTCCAAATATTAAAATAGGTTACATAGTTTTTACTATGGTACTGAAATTGGTACCAGGAACTGTGAAATAAATACAGTTCCATCATTAATAGAGTTTTAAAAGGATCACAGGATGCACCTCATGAAATCAGTTGAGAGAATCCAGGCTAAGAAGTTATATAACATGTTGAGTCACTAAATGAAACCATCATGGCATTGGCTTTCACTTTTACCTTGTTTGTAGTATAGCTGTCCCAGATGATAAGTTTTCCATCCTGGGAAGCACTAACAAGAAGCCTGAAAACACAGAGAGAGGGTGGAAATAAAGAAACAGAACAATGAGCACAATGATCATTTTGTGAAGTCAGATCAATATAAAATGTATATAAAACATGTCGAATGTAAACGCATAGTGAACGCAAAGTGCTCCGGTTTCAATGTAACTAAAGATTTATGTAATTAGAAATGTTCGTGGTAGTTACAGCTTGACACAAAGTTAAATGACAGGCAGTGACACAGATGAGGAGATGAGCTGCTGCTTCTATTTCTATGAAGAATACAGGCACTGAAATACACACGGATCCTCAAAGGATTTCCTTAATGCCAAACGAAGACACTTGTGTTTAATCAGACCACCTTAAAATAACATGTAATATTCATCATTATTGATTATAATATCTATTTTCACTATGATTTTATATTGCATATGTTGTTTGTATTCTATTCTAGCCCTAAATGGAGGTTGGTGTGCTTAGATTAGGGATGCATGATATTGGATTTTTGCCGAAATTCTATATTTTTCCAACTCATTTTTCAACTATCGCAGGCAAATAATCAACATGTTATCGTAGCAAAGCATATCCGCATAATATTTCATATCGGGCCGATGCTGATTATATCCGATTCTGATGGCGTTCCAGTAATATCATGCATTCCTAGTTAAGATAAAGTATTTGTGATGAATTCTAAGTCACAACAATCCAATGTTATGAGCACTGTCATTGATTCATATCCTATGAAGAGATTTTTTAGTTTTTCACTGCTTCAGCAGGCATCATGGTCAACGTGGGGTGTGTTTTCGGACACATGAAAATCATCTTAGATGTGTTGATCAGCCTGCTGGAGATCATAAAACATGACTCCTCCGCACTATTAACCTCAACTACGGATGAACCGTCACAGCTGTACTAGCTCATGGATCACCTTGAGTCAGTGCCCCAATGCATGGCGTAGATCTTCGCCAAGTGGCCCCTCAGTGTCCGTCTAGTGCGCATCTGAATCCGCCCCACAGGCTCAATATTGGCTGTGATCTGCCAGAAACACGAGAGAACAAAATCTAGTTCAAAAGACACCCAAATGAAACTCCATCTGAAAACAACAACATGATTTGAGAAGTCTTTATGTGATGTTTAAAAAGTCCTACCTGAGAGAGGGTGGCATCCGCACATGCTTTCCGTGCATCCTTGAGAAGAAAAGCACAGATAAAGCCACATTAACAAATACAAAACTTATCACTCACTCATCAGGCCTGGTTATGGCACTGCATGTCAGTGTTTGAGTAAAAACAAACAAATCTGTGACAAAAATCAGTGAGGGAGTGTAATGAGCATTGCTAATAATAAATGAAGAGTTCAGAACTCCATTTTGATTTTGTTTTCTTTACCAAGAAAGTGGCAAGATGAAAACCACTATTTTCTGTTTCAAACTTTCACATAGCATCTTTTGGTTATAAAAAAATAAAAAATTCAAATCTACATTTTGATTTTAAAAGGTTTATTATAAAAATTGATTATTTTTTCCCCCAAAATTTTTTTTTTTAATGCAATTAATCCATCAATATAAAAGTTATTTTTCATATTGAAAATACACAACAAAGTTGATTCACATATATGACAGCCTCTGAACTTCAATACTAATCTTATATACAGGCATTTTACTAAAAATACATTCAGCCGTCACTCCCAAAATGAATTCAACGAGTCATCTTGTTAATGTTATAAATTAATTATGTCTCTGTTTGTCATTACTGATTAAAGAGTGTCTGGCGCCACCGCACGGTTAAAATAAACACATTTACCGAGAACATTGGAATTAAAAACGGCTTTTAAAAACTGTTCATGATTCAGTTTTGGGGACCGTGACAGAAGTTTAATGCTGTCGTGGAACAAGCAACAGCCGGCATTTTTCCTCCTCCCGACTCGAGCGCCTCATCTTCTTAATCTCCTCACGTAAATGATTACATTTCGAAGACTTACGTTTCTTCCCCACCGCAGAAACCACCACAGGTTCATCAATGCCATCAAAATTATTAATTTTTCTGTTTTTGTTGATCACAAAGTACAAAGCAGATAAGGAAATCTAGGATGCCGGGTGTATTCAGAGCGCCGCCATTACTGTTTACAGTGCGTGGAATGGTGCGCTGTGATTGGTTGAGCGGATATATCGCATTCTGCAGAGAAGGGAGACTGGCATTTGTCGCGTTTTGGAAAAAAAGGGAGGAAACAAAACATAATAACACGACGGATATCGCATTTTGCGCAAAATTAATAAATGACTTTTCAATACTGACCAGATACAATACTGATTTAGGCGGAAACTCTTTTCTTTTTTTTTTTTAAATGCCGTTTATCGCGTTTTGGAACCAAACTCTTCAAATATTACTTATTACATTCCTGCAAAGATGACAGAAAATGTACTCGCAATTGCTGTCCTGCATCAAAACATGAAGGTGAATAAGAATATTGCTTCAGAATAAATTATATTTACACCACAAATTTTTTTTTTTTTTTTTAATTCCAGACAAGCAACTTCTTTTACTCGGACAAGTGAATGACCGATTTACTTGTTAGAAGACAAGCACATGACAAGGCTTAAAGGATTAGTTCTGGGTCTGTTTTCACATTGAATGACCATGATAACCGGCAAATATGCGTCACCGGTTCCTAAACCACTGCATCCAACTAGTATGAAAAAGATTAATGTTGGTACACTGGACACATTTATCAGTTTTATCAATGCATTTGAAGTGTGCAAGTATCGCCCTGTTCCCACTTGGTATTAATGGATTAGTTCACTTCAGAATTAAAATTCCCTGATAATTTACTCACCCCCATGTCATCCAAGATGTTCATGTCTTTCTTTCTTCAGTCGAAAAGAAATTACGGCTTTTGGAGGAAAACATTCCAGGATTTTTCTCCATATAGTGGACTTCAACGGCCTCCAAACGGTTAAAGGTCCAAATTGCAGTTTTAATGCAGCTTCAAAGGACTCTAAACGATACCAGACGAGGAATAAGGGCCGCAGAGCAGTGCAAGACAAGCATTTGTGGTTAAAAAGTATATAAATGTTTATTTTATTTAGAAAATGACTGATGGTTTCACTCTTATTTCTCGTCTGGGATCATGTAGAGCTCTTTGAAGCTGCACTGAAACTGACATTTGGACCTTCAACCCGTTGAACCCCAGTGAAGTCCACTATATGGAGAAAAATCCTGCAATGTTTTCATCAAAAACCTTAATTTCTTTTCGACTGAAGAAAGAAAGGCATGAACATCTTGGATGACATGGGGGTGAGTAAATTATCAGGAAATTTTCATTCTGAAGTGAACTAATCCTGTTGTGTGACATGTAGTGCATGCAGTGACTGACTCTGATCTGGTTTTTCAGCTGTTCAGCCTCCTGACGCAACTGGTCGAGTTCGCTCATTTTCTTCTGCTAGACGATGGGCTTCACTCCGTCCACTCACTGCCGCTCGCACTGATCTGAAAAACACACAGACACCATTACTCTATTGACTGCATATTACCAAACAATTGATTTACATGTACGTACATTGTGTGGCAGTGTTTAAACAAGATGAATTTGAAGTTGCTGAACTGCCATCAAAACATGTTCTACTGCTGTTGGTCCAGTTGTTTGGGAACTGGACCACTGGACACGGTGAGAAAAGACATTTCCAACACTAATGAAGGGATGCGAGCACGTCTCTTTCTCCGCCTGTGTCCTTGCCAACCCGTGAAGCTGTTGCTTAGCAACAGTGTTGTGCAGCGAGCCTGTGCTAAAGATCACCATTACTGCATGTCTCCCGGCAGCGCAGCATAACACAATCACACAGCTACACAAACACTTCACAGCCCGAGCACAGATAATCGCATTACTGTACAGTGAATATGATACGCTGACGTTTAATTAGATCGGATACACTTTCAAAAAAAACAACAGGGATGATATTTGTGATGACTATTGACACAAACATTTGCATGTCATCAATGCGATGGATTTTTTAAGGAAATGTGATCTAACCTCTTTTCATCACACGGTTAACTGGCCAACCAATAGAACTCGGTACTTTGGGTCACATGCTCAGAGCCGCTGCTGTTACATTCTCTGTCTCTGTTCTCTTGCATTTATTGTTGCTTGATAAACACCATAGCGAATACAAAAATCTGAACGTCCCACAGTCTTGGTGCGATATGTTGACATCGTTTCCATTTAAAAAGGAGTAATTTGACTTTTTTGTTCTCCGTGACAAGTGGGTGTCAGAAACTGAAAGTTTGCTGTTTTCTCTGAATTTTCTTGCTTTCCATAAAAAAAAAAAACCTGGAATAAGCTGTTGTCTTAAGGTCTTGTTAGCAGGGTAAACGTGAATATCATGACAGAAAGTTTAAGTAGGGCCCGATGATTTCCGTGATGCAGAAAACATGGATGGAATCACGGAATCCAGTCATAAAAATTGAATTTACTACATAATGCAGAATGTCACGGAATTTGTCGGAAGTTTTGATTAATAAAAAGTAGTTTAGTACACTTAAATCAAATTGCGACAAACTAGTTTCTGTAAATATTAAACCTCAAAGACTATTTAAATATGAATCCTGCATGTTCTGCGTGTCTCTGTGTGAATGAATGGTTTCATTTACCACACACACTCGCTCGGTGTTTCCAGCCTCTGCCGCCTCACTATATGAGGACATGAACGCATGAACTTCATCTCCAGAGCCGCTCTGAGAGTCACTTCATTCATTTGAGAGAAAAACTATTGTTATATCATAAACACACAGAAACTCAAAGCTCTTCTTGGCAACCCGTCAAAATAAAGGTTTGGTTTAACTTTAAGAAATAGTGACATAATAATAATTCTAACACTAAACTATTTTTTAAGGAATAATCACAATTTTTCTTCCACGTTTTAATTATAACAGTAAAGCTCTGTTGTGCAGAACTTTGAAAAAAAAAAAAATGTTTTATTTCATAAGATTAAAAGATAAATTAATGGTTTATGCCTTAACTTGACTGGAAGAAACATTAAAATACACTACAGAATTTCTGAAAACAAACAAAAAACATTTCATAAAACATTTTCCTTAAAAAGATTTAGTTGTTTTTATGAATTCAAGACATGCTTTTTGATTATTAAAATTTAAATTAAACGGAATCCAGAAAGCTTAAAACAGAAAACACAGAATTTGGTAAAAAATAAAACATTTTGAGAGAAAAAAAAAGCATTTCATAGGGCTCTAAAAATGTAATTTTTGTTAAACTTTTAATACATTTTTGTTAAGTTTATGATTTCAATTAATTAGACTACTAAAATTTAATTTAAGCATTAAAATGGAGTCCAAAAAAATGAAAACAGAAACCAAGAAATGGAATCTATAAAATTTAAACCGAAAAAATGGCATTTGAAAAAAAAAATAGAAGATTTCATAGGGCCCAATTTTCATGATATTTTCTTGTCTCGTGGGTATGAGCGTAAAGACAGATGTTTTACTGGCGTCTCATTTAAACATCAGTAGCTCAATCAACGCTAGAGTTGATCATGTAATTTCCTTGAACCAGTTCAAATTGTCCATATTCAAATGATTAATTTTTATCAGTCAGATATGTTAAATTTCTTTTCAAATATTAAAATGTTTAGTTTAAAATACATGTAGGTAAATCTTGCTGTTTATTCCTATAACTATGGTCATCTTTCCACATGACAAACTGTGCAAAACATGCCTTGATTAGATTTTTAGTTTTTTTTTTTTTTTACTTCTCGCATTAAACATACATATCGAACCTAATTTGCAAGACGCACATATATAAAATTCACAGATATACAATTTGATTTTTTACAATAGGTATTACTCAAAGAAACAACTAAAAGCCATAACAAAAATATACCGTACCTGTAAAACAATATACTCGTACCTGGCGGTTTTACTTCCGTACTTTCTGTATTTCACAGAAAGAAATCAATCCAAAGGTAAAAACTTGTTGAATTTTGTGGGTCAAGAGTTGGTTCGGTGGTCAGAGAGACCAGAGGAAAGTGCGAGTGGACATAAGACACAGACCTCGTCCCGTTCTCAATGTCACTCCTGTAATCCAGGGACACAGTTGATTCAGCGCGTCCGCACAAATCCGGTTAACACCAAATCTGCTGATGAACTCTCCTGCTGACCCAAATCCACTGCAGACACTTTCACTCACATCTCACATCAAAATGAACAAGAACACAAACCTCTGACAAACATTAGTAACTAGTGCGAATCTTTCGAGGACACACTCCTACAGTAGCAACATCTTGGCTTATTCAACTAGTTATAGTCACTAAACAAAGTCCATCTGAGCACAAAAAGCCATCAGAGGTCCCACACTACCAAAAAAAAAAAAAAAAAAGTGTACACGATTTAGCTCACGATTCCTGTTCGGCCCTCAAATTACCATTCCCTCAGGTGTGGCATCTTATTTCTAGAAGAAAGTAAAGCCTTACCTGGATTCTGTATTCCCAGACACAGCTCCTGTGTCTCCAACAGCCAAAGACCTTCTGAATAGATCTACACTGGATGAACACCTCACCTGAGCACCAGCTGCTGATTGGCCGGCTCCACGTTTAGACGCAGAGCTGCGGTTTAAGCCTCACATAATCCAGCTGATAATATTGCTAATACAGGGTCAGCTGCCGCATCAACCTGGATACGGCTTTACCTTCACCTCAACAACACTGCAACTCTAAAACCACACAAATGCACCTTTCAAATAAACAGTGCAAGACCAGTCTAATTTTCAATATTACATACACAATGATTATGACATAACCAGTGGACTCATGAGCACATTGGCCATTGAATTTGAAGGAACACTGGAGACAAAAAAGCAGAGCTGATATCTAATGAGCTTCTGTAATCTAACAATATGCAGGGCTCGACAATAATGATTGCCCGGTGGCACGGGGTCGGAACTGTCACTTGCCCGATCGGGCCAGCGCTGTATTGTCACGTAAGTTGATAATTTGCGCGTTTTTAAGTCTTGCCAACTTAAATATTCAAGCGCAAGTATAAGCAAAAGTCTCTCAATTTGATACTCGTGCACTGTGAGATAAGTTGTGTGTGGGCAGCAACACAGATCCAAAACTCTTTAATGTCTTCTTGCACTTGAACGGACATATTCACACAAAAATGTCAAAATGCCCGTCTTGTCAAGTCTCCTCGTAAACAGTCGGTTATAGAGATGTTCCGATACCCCTTTTCCATTCCCGATACCGATTCCGATACCTGAGCTCAGGGTATCGGCCGATACAGAGTACCGATCCGATACCTGGGTGTGTATCTGTATATATATATATACTACTAGCCCTGTATGAATTGATAGAATTATTTATGGTGTGCTTCAGACTTATCCCTTAATAAAACAAGAACAAATACATACAGTGAACTAGAGTATTTTTATTATCTGACATACATTTGTCAGTTATATTATTTATTTATTTTAAGTGAAAAAGAACTTCAAATGCAGCCACAAATCTAACACTGTAAACTGAAAAGGTATATTAGTTTTACAATATAACTATAAAAACAGTACAACAAATAAATCTAGGAATATAATTATATAAGAAAATAATCTCTTTAAAACTTAAAGTCCAGAAACAATTTTGTTAAATAAAAATCTCACGTTTTCGACGACTGACAGCGGCTGGTCATCCAGAACAATAAACCTGACAATTTTGTCGGTTATCTTTATTTGTCTTTTGAAAACTTTTCTCTTTGTTTGAATGAAGCTGGCACGCCTCATCCTTCTCCGTCCTAGCCTTTCTGTAACCATCGTGTTGCGTGGGGTGACGTGTCTTCAAATGCTTTTTTAAGTTATTTGTGTTAAAGTTGCCAATACTGGTGCCACCCCTCGAAATTGCAGCATTGCATATGAGACATGTCGCCGTTTTACTGGTCTGAAATACTGCCAAACAACAGACATACTAGTAGCGCGTTTTCACTTCTCCGTTGCTCTAAATAGTGGTTGCTTGTGGCAACAGCACAACTTCCTGTGTTTGCATTCTAAGGCGCGAAGAAAAATTGATTTCCGATTTGCTGCGTTAAGCAAAGATAGCGGGCACAAGTAGGTATTGTTTAAGAAAATGGTATCGGATCGGTACGTGAGTTTAATTACTCGCCGATACCGATGCCAGTATTTTTTGTGGTAACGGTGGTATTTCCGATACTAGTATCGGAATCGGAACAACCCTAGTCGGTTACGTCTTAAGTGAATGTCAAGCTGTGAGAAAGCGCAAGCGTTACGGCCTTTGCACACTGAGCCCGAAATTTTCGTGTCCTTTTTTTCGTATTCGTGATCCTAAAAATTTGTCACGCACAGAGACCTTGCACACTGAGTCCGATGCGTATTAACGAATCCGTTGCGAAAAAATTCGCAAAACAATGCAAAATGGAGTCTTCAAGCAGTGAGCACGATTTAGTTAAAAAGAGAAAAAGAAAGGAAATTTTGGGTCCATCCAATCCCGAGATTGCATAGAGAAAGGATAGTTCACCTCATCAAGGAGCTGCGGGATTATCCCAAGCGTTTCAAAGTTTACTTCAGGATGTCAGTGGCTCAGTTTGATTTGCTTGCACGGTGGCTCTGAATTGTCAAAACGTCTCTCAAAATGCGTGCCACGGATGCGAAAAACGCAGAAAATCGAACCTGATCTGATTTTTTTTTTTAATGACGGACGAAAGTTTCGGAGGCAGTGTGTAAACGTGATTGACACAACGTGAGGTTGTAATTATTTTTTAACGTGCGAAAATTTCGCATGCGAATTTCGGACTTTCGGCCTTTACAGTATATTGGATCCATGCATTTGTTCTTAAAGTGACAGCAGCCTAAAAATCCTGCTGCGCTGCTGTCTGCGTTTTAATGTTAATCAAACAAAAGACAAACCAAAAAAAGTCACTGACTACTCTTGACTGGATAATTTTAAGTGTAAGAGGTTTAGTTCACCCCAAAATTTTATTTCTGTCATTAATTACTCACCATGTCGTTCCACACCCGTAAGACCTTCGTTCATCTTCTGAACACAAATTAGGATATTTTTGATTAAATCCGATGGCTCAGTGAGGCCTTCATTGACAGCAAGATAATCAACACTTATAAGGTTCAGAAAGGTACTAAAGACATATTTAAAACAGTTCATGTGACTACAGTGGTTCAAACTTAATGTTATGAAGCGACGAGAAAACTTTTTGCGCATCAAAAAAGACAAAATAAGTTTATTCAACAATATCTAGTGATGGGTGATTTCAAAACACTGCTTTATGAAGCGTCGAAGCTTTACGAATCTTTTGTTTCGAAACCAATTTCAATGGTTCGCATTACTTTATCAGTTTGATACACGCGCCGAACCATTGATTCGAAACAAAAGATTGGCAAAGCTTCACTAGATATTGTTGAATAAACTTGTTATTTTGTTTTATTTTGGCATACAAAAAGTATTCTCGTCGCTTCATAACATTAAGGTTGAACCACTGTAGTCACATGAACTATTTTAACAAATGTCTTTAACACCTTTGATCAGAATCCAAAATCCTTTTTTTTTGTTCAGTCACAGTCTCGTGAATTCTCCACTTATAACCAACAGTGTATACAGGATAAATAAGAGATTCTCTGTGAGCTCTGTAATGGGAGCACTCTCTGCTCGCTTTCTGTTTATAACACATTGACATTAAGAATAGTTTTGTTTTCATGCTGCTAAGAGGACCATCAGCCACTTACAAACTGCAACTGTATTAAATGACGCCAAAATAAAGTTACTTCGTTTTTAACGTACACGCGCAGTCTCACACAAGCGTACTAGAACGATTCATCCTTGTCCAGTCTCTGTGCTTTTTCGCTCTAAAAGTTACGAAAATAATATCTTTGTACTCGTTTTAAAATGGAGTTGCTGGTATCTTTTCATTTCCTCACACAATCGCTCATCAACACGATCGGCTGTTGTGTTCGTTACTCTTCCTCAGTCTTCTCGGTTTCTTTTTAGACTGTGAAACAACAGCCCGTTTCAGTGCTGACACCTTGTGGACAAACTAAATTAGTGCAAAAACTATTCAAAGCGCACGTGCAAAGTGTACATTGTTCGATGAGGTTAGAAAAACCATGCTGCACGTCATGTACACAATGCAAAACATTTTTTTGCCTTGTGTACATTTTATATTTGTATATTTTATTATTTACATTTTATATTTGTATATTTTATACAAAAACTAATTCCAAACAACGAAACAATTGCATGTCTTTGAGCAACACAGTGGTGTTTAATTTCTGAATGAATCTGCATCTCTGAACAAAACTTTTGAGTAAGCAATTCAATAAGCCATGTCCATCTGATGGGCTCAATTATGCAATTGCAGCGTATTAAACCGTCTGTGTAAATACACCTAAATGAGTTTAGGCAACTTCTATTTTTCTGCAAAAATATGTAATCTGTCACTTAAACAGCTGTACCCACAACACCTTTGACATTTGGCTATTTTGCTGACCTACACATGTCTGGACACTGATGAATGCTTTTTGCAGCTATATTCTAGGTGATGTCTTTTTATTCCAGCTAAATGTGTTTATTAATGAAAGTCATTTCACATAAAAAAGAGAAGATGAACGTGTCAGATAAAGGCGCAGTACCCTGTGAAATCACAAAATAAAGCCAGAAACACAGAATGTAAAATGTTTTCTCTGGACAGTGAAGAGTGGACTTCTGCAGTGGGAAAGAAATGTGACTGTAAGAGCTTGCTGTAGAGCGGTGTGTGTGATGAATTGAAACGTTTAAGGCCTCAATTTTACAGTATATTAGCCTAAAGACCACATGAAATGCCTTAACAAGCACAGTCTGAGGTATTTTTGATGTATTTCCTGTTCATACAGGAAGCTTGCATGAGTTTTATGGAAGGACCTGTCTTTTTTTAAATAGCCAGTAGGCTTTAGGTTACATCACCACAATTTACAGCTTCAGCGCCACAGACCACTACTACATTTCGTTAGAGGTCGCACTAACAAACTCTCTTCGATTATGTGCCGCCTTTTCTGTTACATAGGGTGAATTCAGGTTTAGTGGGACACTTTTTCCCAATCAATCTCAATGGCAAAAAGTGTCCCAATTAACATGAATTCACCCCTATGAGAAACATCCACTGGCAAACACTTCAAAAGCGGAACAAGACTGCTCATTTGGGCCATTTATTGGCTCGCAGTAAAGTAAATATAACCATGTTTTTACACTTTTTAATGTTGCAGGTAAATTTACATATGCACTCCATTCTTTGCTTAGATATATTTGGTTGTTGCACAACATACAAACTGCGTAAATATCAAGGATGTAATTACGAACCAAAGCACATGTTCCAGAGAAAAGAAGAGCAAATATTTGCTCAGCCAGGCACTTTATTTAAATGTGCAATTGTGAACATACTTGGTCTAATGTTATTTTTATCAGACATGGTTCAATTTTTGATTGAAAAAACATTTCTTTCAGGAAAGTCAAGTCAAATGTATTTTTCACAACACACATTGTTTCAAAGCAGCTTCAGAGAAATTCATACTGTCAATATTCATAACACATATACATAGTGACGTATCCACATTTAGCAGATTAGGCTCCTTTAAACTTGACAAAGCAGAGTCATCCTGGAAATGATGAGCAGCTAAATCGGTGCGGTACAGGAGGTGAGCAGGGCGCTGCTCTGCGTCTATTACATGCTGCCCTGTTTCTGCTGGGGTTTAATAATTTAAGACCCCCTCCCTCCAGACCTGCGGCCCCAGAGACACCAGCACGAGCTGCAGGCACTTAACTCCTTCCTGTCTGAACAAGAAGCAATGCAAACGACTCGACGCGGCAGATAAAATCAGTTTGATCTCTGACACAGTTCCTGCAAAAGCAAAGCGAGCAGTTTCAGACCGAGGTTACAGACCACGTCATAACTGAACCTGATGGTGGTATCTGTGGATGTCTCGAGCATTCAGCTCTGAAGAGTTTGTGATGTGAATGATGGGGTGATCAAGGGAAGCTGTTTTCCAGAAGGACGTCAAACACAGCGTGGTCACTTCTACTGTGGCACTTCTGAATGGAAATGTTGATTTCCTCCCTGCTTGAGGTCACTGTAAACTTCTAATCTGAACATGAACTATAACGATTAGTTCTGAGGCTTCAAAAATCACCACACAAATTCACATCATACATTTATCATAAATCATAAATAAACCATTGCAAATTAAAACTACTGCATGCGAATGTAAAAAAAAAAAAAATTTGTATAATACAATCGGAATTAAAACTATAACTCTCAAAATGCATTTATGTCGTGCTGCTAGTCTTCACGCTTTCAGTCAGCAGAGTAAAGAGCAAGTTGAGCGACAGACTACATTTCAGACACTGAACATTGTGCTTTTGTTTATGTTTTTGAACTGAAACTGGTTCACATGAACCTGTCAACTGAAAATATTACACTTGAATTATCTAGGGCTGCCCTCGACTAAAGATTTTTCTAGTCGACTAGAAGTCGTTTATTTAAGCGATTAGTCGATTAATCTGAGAATATCTGTTTTAGATCTGAATCAGTTCATTTATTTAGACATTTCAAGCTTTCCATAGATTTATTTTTCATGTCTGTGAGGCAAGTATATACTGAGTTTCGGTTCATTTTTGTGGCGCGGTCAAGTTCACTTGATGGCTGAAAGCGCATCCTGTTTGTTTTCATCATTTTACAAAAGCACAGTGAGTTTACAGAAATAAAAGCAAACCGTTTACAGTTTCTAATGTTGGATTATTCTTATCTGTATGACCAAAAATGACGGAGTATTTTAAAGGGTTAGTTTACCCAAAAATGGAAATTATGTCATTAATGACTCACCCACATGTCGTTCCACACCCGTAAGACCTCCGTTCATCTTCGGAACACAGGTTAAGATATTTTAGATTTAGTCCGAGAGCTTTCTGTCCCTCCATTGAAAGTGTTTGTACGGTGCACTGTCCATGTCCAGAAAGGTAATAAAAACATCATCAAAGCAGCCCATGTGACATCAGTGGGTTAGTTAGAATTTTTTGAAGCATTGAAAATACATTTTGGTCCAAAAAAAACAAAAACTATGACTTTATTCAGCATTGTCTTCTCTTCCGGGTCTGTTGTCAATCCGAGTTCACGACTCTACAGTGACGCTGCTGACGTAAGGACACATGCACACTTACGCACCATTTAAAAAATATAGCAATACCAAAATACAAACAATGTAGAATAGCTTGAATACAGCGTGCGTCTCCCTCAGACTGTAAACGAAGCTCGGGCGCACCAGATAACACGTCAGCAGCGTCACTGCGGAGTCGTGAACAACAGACCCGGAAGAGAAGACAATGCTGAATAAAGTCGTAGTTTTTGTTATTTTTGGACCAAATGTATTTTCGATGCTTCAAAAACTTCTAACTAACCCACTGATGTCACATGGACTACTTTGATGATGTTTTTATTACCTTTATGGACATGGACAGTGCACCGTACATACATTTTCAATGGAGGGACAGAAAGCTCTCGGACTAAATCTAAAATATCTTAAACTGTGTTCCGAAGATGAACGGAGGTCTTACGGGTTTGGAACGACATGAGGGTGAGTCATTAATGACATAATTTCCATTTTAGGGTGAACTAACCCTTTAAGTTAAATGCAAGTGATCGTGCCGGCGCTTCCATGTCATGCAGAAAGTGCGCTCTCCACACAAACACTTGGATATGCAGCAAATAATAGCACACATTTATATTAGGGCTGCACGATTAATCGCATGCGATTGTCACGCGCATTTCGTCAGTAAAGCCGGTTCCCTGATTACCGCTAAATCGGCATCACCTGCTTTCAGATGGAGCGGCATATAATATACAGAGCCGTAGATCACTGACAAGCCACGCAATATCGCGTTCATTATCGAAGGCGATTCATCTGCGATATGAACGCGATATTGCGTGGCTTGTCAGTGATCTACGGCTCTGTATATTATATGCCGCTCCATTTGAAAGCAGGTGATGGCAATTTAGCGGTAATCAGGGAACCGGCTTTACTGACGAAATGCGCGTGACAATCGCATGCGATATATCGTGCAGCCCTAATTTATATAGGTTAACGTTAGAGCAGGCAGACTTGTAAAGTTGCTACTAACATGTTTCAAGTGATAAGCAATATTTGAGGTCGATGAATGATGAATGACAGGCGAATGTTTGGATTTCCTGCCGTTAACAAACTGTCCGTCACAGACTGCATTATTTTGCCACTTCCTTTGGAGTTTTTTTTTTTTCTCTCCTGCATTTAAGCGACTAATACCAATTTTGGTCGACTAAGCTTCTTCTTGTTGACTAACAGTCGACTATTAGGGGGCAGCCCTAGAATTATCAGAAGCAGGGGCAAAAATGAATAAAAAAGTTGCCAAAATACGAGGTATAAGGGCAAAAATGCCAGTTCGTTTTTAATATTATAACATATAGTTAAGTAATATCACACAGGCAAGACTGCCATCCCAAATATCAGCACTATTCCAAATATGATATAAATTTTATACAACAGTTCAATAAACAAGAAGTTAATATCAAGTTTTAAAGACAACATTGTCTGTTTGACAAACCAGTGTTGCACATCTCTGAGCAACACGTGTTGTTACTGAATAAATCAGCGTTTTGATTGAACAAACTGGGCGAGTCAGTGATTCAATGAATCATTCGTAAAGAGCTGTCTTGAACGAAACAATTGAATCAATGACTCGACTCACTCATGAAGACTGACTTGCTGCCACCAATAGGCGGTTTTAGTTTCATATTTAAAATAATAAAAAATTTTCATATTTTCTTATTCAAAACTGTATAATACCTTAATTTCATAACACTTTTATGCAATTGTAATTGCAGTGTAAATGCATTGTTGCCACCTCTGAGTTGCGTTAAACTGAGTAAATACATAAAAATACATATAAATGCCACTTCAGATGAAGCTTCTTTGTCACCTCTGCAGTGCAAAGATGGACTTTGCTGATCCCATTTTATTTAATTGGTAACACAGCACGATGTGTCCTCTAATTGATTTTATTGCTTTAGTTTAAAAAAAAATCTATTTATACATTTAAATATGATAATTTCACATAAAGGTTGATGCACACATTTAATAAGGTTAGAAAAAAACTGCCCATTATAAAAGGTAAAAGATGCTCCTGAATCAATTTAAGGGAGCAAGTTTCACCTTGCAATGGGAAAGTTAATGTCTTTCATTGATCAGAAGGTTCTTCTAGATTGTTTCACTGTGCTCCCAAATTTGTTTAAAGTGCTCCTAAAAAAAAAAATTTAATCATAGGGCCCTGCCAGAGATACTCAAATGTGTCGCACCTCAATCAGAACGGAGGATTCAGCCGCGGCCTGCGCTGCCACACATCAGATGACTGCCATTGTAGTGTAGAGAGCTGTGTGCACAGCAGGAGAGAGCGCGTCGACTGTAGCGTGCGGCGTGACGCAACGCGACAAAAATAGATATGTGCTCCAATTATCAACAGAGCTGCCTACTCTCAAGCGTTTATAATGTGAGCGCGTCGCTTGCAGTGCAGACTAGGTGTACAACTTCCACTGGAGGAGAAATCAGATTCATTCACAAAACATTTTTTTCCCCAAGGTCTTGGGATGGGCATTTCAGATCTGGGACAAGCCTCTATAAATGTTATGACCCCGAGATGGACTAGGGGAAAAACTTTTAAATTGATATTGGAAAAATATATATATATATTGTGCTGTACAAAGAGACCACAAACCCAGATGAATATAGTGCAACAAAAGGAATAATTTATTACTTACAAAGCGAGGTGTACAGGTGCAGCAGTGAAACAGTGACGATGGATGGCTATAAATACATAAAGTACACAGCGACAGACCACTCGCAGCGAATTCACTTCAAAGATCTGGGTCTGTTTTCACATTGAATGACCATGATAACCGGCAAATATGCGTCACCGGTTCCTAAACCACTGCATCCAACTAGTATGAGAAAGATTAATGTTGGTACACTGGACACATTTATCAGTTTTATCAATGTATTTGAAGTGTGCAAGTATCACCCTTTTCCAACTTGGTATTAATGGATTAGTTCACTTCAGAATTAAAATTCCCTGATAATTTAGTCACCCCCATGTCATCCAAGATGTCCATGTCTTACTTTCTTCAGTCGAAAAGAAATTAAGGTTTTTGAGGAAAACATTCCAGGATTTTTCTCCATATAGTGGACTTCAATGGGGTTCAACGGGTTGAAGGTCCAAATGTCAGTTTCAGTGCAGCTTCAAAGAGCTCTACATGATCCCAGACGAGGAATAAGAGTCTTATCTAGAGAAACCATCAGTCATTTTCTAAAAATTATAACAAATATATACTTTTTAACCACGAATGCTCGTCTTGCTCTGTGATGCGCCACGCATGACGGAATCACGTTGGAAAGGTCACGAGTGAAGTAGGCGGAAGTACCGCAGAAGGGCGAAAAACTCATTTTATCCCCCAACTTCAAAATCGTCCAACATTGTTGTTTTACCTTTATGGTAAAGGCCGTTTGACTTGGTCTTTGCACGTTAACTTTGGAAACACTGGATCGGTACCTCCACATACGTCACGCATGACCTTTCCAACATGAGTACATAATGCATAGCGCATCGCAAGACGAGCATTCGTGGTTGAAAAGTTTTTTTTTTTTAAATGACCAAACGTTTCTCTGGATAAGACTCTAATTCCTCGTCTGGGATCATGAAGAGCTATTTGAAGCTGCACTGAAACTGACATTTGGACCTTCAACCCGTTGAACCCCAGTGAAGTCCACTATATGGAGAAAAATCCTGGAATGTTTTCCTCAAAAACCTTCATTTCTTTTCGACTGAAGAAAGAAAGA